>JAFIRS010000331.1:0-600000 GCA_018342105.1 Gonioctena quinquepunctata
AAACAAAAATGCTAATCAGCTACAACATTAATTAAAAGATAAAGAGAATAATATTACTCTAAACTCCAGCAGTGAAACTTATTTCATCTATAGATTGTACAAATCAAAGCCAACTCACTCAGTACATCTGCCTATCTCGACGTTCTATTCAAGAAAGAGAACGATTATCCTTTCGGTTCGACGAAATCACAGTTCACCTGTTTTTCATTCTCGGTTTCTTTCCTATTTAAAAAAAACTTGGAAAAAACCAAACGCTCGATAAACGCGATCGACACGAAAATGAAATGTCACGGTCACACTGTCAAAATACCATTTTCTAGGGTCAATAATGAACGTACATTCTTCACGACCTGAGCGCAGTGACTACTGACCCGTACTACCGTAAAGGTAACCGGAAAAGTTATGAGAAATTGGTTATGTGTAAGGACGTAACGAAAAATTCGTTACAACCCCCCTTTATAAATACGATCAGAAAAGATGTTCTTGGCCTAACCCTTGATGATACATCTATAACAGATTACATTCACAACTGGTACGAATACATATGATGACTCCTCGATGTCGGATCATCAACACATAAGATTCGACTTGGAGTCATCGGAAACAGGCCTCGAGGACTATAGGATACTTAAACTGACCAACTGGGGTGATTATAAAGAGCATCTCGAGGGGCAGTTGGAGGACCAACATACATCGATCGATTTAGCTGAGGAAAGATGTACAGCCTCCAAGCAGCTTCAAAATGCTATAATGAAAGCATATGAAATTATCTGACGAAAAACAAAAGACAGTCAATAGAGACGTGCCTTGGTGGAATAAAGAGCTAGCCAAACTTAGGAAAAAAGTTAAGAAACTCTTCAATACAGCTTAGAAGTTTGGGACACTAGGAAAACTCACAAAGCGGCTCATTCTGAGTTCAACAATAAATCCAAAAGAAGAACATGGAAGTGAATGTGTGAGGGGATTACGGAATTAACACTATCCCAACGCCTTCAGATAGTTCTATCCGAAGAACATACCAACGGTATCGATCTGATCAAAAAGCCGAGCGGTGGATATGCAGAAAACCAGAAGGAAAGCATAAGTGTTCTCATCCAGACAAACTTTCCTGGGTCCAAGGTTCTTGAAGACGATCTGCTGAGTGCTCAGCTGGAGAAAAATATTTCCCAGTCAAAAGATCAAATAGGCCATTAGGAAATTCAAACCTTTCAAATCGACCGGAAAAGATGGAATACCGCGCCTTATCACAAAATGGCCTTGAAATAATAGAGCCCTTCTTGAAAGGGCTGTTCAAGGTTGTTTCATTTTCGGTCACATACCGCGAATGCCTGGAGGGAGGCTGCGGTGGTGTTCATGCCAAAGACTGGGGGAAGTCCAGCAGACGAAACCCCTTATCGCCCAATCGGTCTCACCTTCTTTCTCCTGAAAACATTGGAGAAATTTATAGACTGTCATATAAGATGTTGGAACAGTTCGCCTATCAAGCGGGCAAATCAACGATTAATGCTCTACAATGCTTAGTTGAAAGCATTCAAATGACATTAAAACATATTTGGCCAAAGAAATGGATCTATGTGTATTCATAGATATGGAGGGTGCTTTCGATAACACCTCACATGACTCTATCATCAGATCGCTAGAGGAAAGAAATATAAACACCTCACTGATCAGATGAATACATGCAATGCTGAAAAGTAGAATTATTGTAGCTACTCTCAGAGAGGCGGGTTCCTATCACCTTTCCTGTAGTTACTGATCGTAGATAATCTGATAATGAAGCCGATAACTTGGTCGTCCCTATTAGAGGCAAACATGACGGGGTAATATCCAATCGCATGCAGACAGCCCTGAATATAATCAGAAGCTGGTGCGCCAAGGAGGATTGAATATAAATCCTAGCAAAATAGTCATGGTTCCATTCACAAAGAGGCGTTAGTACGAACTGAGAGCCCCAACCCTGAATGGAACTCAGCTAACTTTTCCAATGAAGTCAAATACCTGGACGTCATAATCGACCAGAGACTAACATGGAACAGTCTTGCTAGAAAAATTATCCCCATGGCTACAGCACTCGGCACAAATCAAGCTGCAGAAAGTGCAGCAGTTAGCCTGTCTGGGAATTACAGGAACAATATTCACGTGCCCCTCTGCAGCATTGGAGGTTATGCTGAATCTTCTGCCACTGCACTTGTGTGTAATGAAAGAAGCGGCAAAAAGTGCCTTCAGACTGCACCAGGCAACAAACTTGATGGCTGGTAATCTGATTGGACATCTGAGGATTCTGGAAAATATTTCCCTAGAATCCAGGTACAAACCATCAGATATTATGCCAGATAGGCAAGACTCAGAAGTGAATTATGAAATGGTCATGAACAACCACTATATATTCACAACGACGGGCCGCAACTAGAAAGGAATACATCAGTATGGTATACTAATGATTCCAAGAATGCATCAGTTTGGTATACTGATGGTTCCAAGATGGACGATAGGGCTGGAGTGGTAGCAACGGGTCCTTGTTTCAGGCTCTCAAAATCCCTAGGCAAAGTCCCAACGGAGAGGCTGAAGGAAGGACCCACCTACAATCTACAATGGTACCGAAATAGACGATTGCAGATGATTTAACAGTATATACACTCTCTGTGGCTCTTTTTCATTGCTGCATACACTGGGAGCAATCTTTTTTACCAATACCACGCTGTACAGAAGAAACTATTCGTAATATTATAAAACACAGGTCAATAAACCTAATAAAGTCAAACTCTAAGATTTTTGGCGATAATCAAGCGTAAGAGATCGTGTTATCATTGCGTCCCATCTACTGCAGACAATCATCCTGGCGGTGTTGCCAGCTATTGGAATTTATTCCAGATTTCACTTTATACTCATAAGAATTCAAGTTTTGTTTTTCTATATGTATTGATCATGTTTTTACACTAAAAAGCGAACACTAGTCTTACGTGAAAAAAACGCACTATTTTCAGGGACACTCTGTATTAACACAAACTGGGGCACATTTTACAGATTAGAACAATACGCAAATTCTACGGAAAAAATATAAATGCCCTTACTGATAAGAGGTGGAGAATTTCACGTCAAATTGGACATACTCTGTGCTGTAATTCTCAAAAACAGCATCGGAAGAAGTAAATTTAGTAATCATAATTCTTAATTTTTTTTTGTTGAGAAATATTTCACAAAAATCCTTTTGCAATCGTTGCTGGAAATTTCATTTGTATATTTTTGATTTTAGAATACCAGAATTTGGTCTCCTTGAACAGATAACTTACATTTTCTACTTCCAGAGGGAGAGAAAATTCCAAAAAGTGTAGAAAGGAGTATTCTTTCATTTCCCAAAAATCTAGATATATTTAAAATGATTGATTGTCTTCGTCTTCAAAATAAATATTAAATATATATATATATATATATATATATATATATATATATATAATCATAAATAACATTCAAATATCATTATATATATATATATATAACATAAAATAACATCCAACTATCACATAATAGAAACCATATATTCTCGAAAATCATTTGGCTTTTCCTGTCCATCAGCTAAGAAACTAGCTGTTGACACCTTCAATATTCTATTCTGTTCACATTCGAATATAACTGTTTCATTGTGTCACCATCTTATGAAGTTAATTCAGGGTTTCAATATACTGTACCAATTTTGTATATAATAGGAATGGATATAACTATTCACGAATATCGAATATTGTGAATTTAGATGAATACCTTAACACCAAGTATACTAAAAATTGATTTGATATTTATTAATAATTGTTACATATTTTTTTTTGTGTTACACATACACATAGTTACATGATGAAATCAGCAAACACCCACTACCACAATTCAAAACTATTGAATTATTATTGATAATTCTTGAAATCCTTCGAATTGAATAAACGTAATTAATTTTTTTTATAGGTTTATTTAATTTTTGAAATAATTCATCAGTAAGTATATATAATTCGTAATTTGAATTGCGCCTTCATTAATAAATAAATATATAAAGATTTACCTTCAACTGTACTCTGGAATACAAATACACGTTACATGTACCTACATAGGTAAATTCATTGTGGTATAATTATAAAGTAGCAATTTGTTACTTCTAAAAATAGATCCAACATTTCCAAGAACCATCTGTGCAGGTAGAGCCATTGTAATTGAGCTGTTGAAATAAAATATAACTTTTCGGGAGTAGTAACAATGTCGAAAGGGAGATATATCATGAATTATGTAGTTTGTGGAATTTTGTAGTTGACAAGTACCATTTATTCAACACCAACTTCATTCATGACACACTTGTGGAGTTTTGTAGAAATCATAATTCATTGTTGAAAGGAAAGGTTGCAAAAGTACCGACAGGGTGTATTCGTGTTTGTACAAATTGACAAGCCGATGAAGTGCGGTCCATTTTTCACAATAGATGGGCGATGAATGCCGAAAGAATGTTTGTTTTCATTGCAACTTTGAATGATTATCGCTGACAAGAGACTCTCATGTAATGTAGTCATATAAAGTGGAACACATGGAAACTTGGAAGTTATTTTTTACGTGTAATAATATCAAAAATCCATCAACTTCCACACACCCTAAAATATTCTTGTGAATTTTACGCGACATCTTGAACATCAAGATGAATTTAAAAATGTTCACTTCCCCTGCAATATTTGTATTATCAAATGATCCAAAAATGAATATTTACTATAATTCCAGATGGAATCAGTCTCTCGAAACTTTTGTATTGATTCTATTATCTTCGATTGGTTTTTTACAAGATCTTTCCATTTCTTGAGGGGCATTCTTGTTCGGAGAAGAAATTTTACCAGAACGGCTAAAAAAAACTATTACAATGAAAATTGAGCATGGCACATAAACTTAATTTGATTTATCGTGCTGATCATGGCTAGCGGATGCATAATAGTCGAATCGATGAAGCAGAAATATTAAAACTAAACTAAAACAACTACAATTTTTAAGTTATGAGGCAGATAATTTTTTAGACTTCAAACTTAAAATTTGTGTTTTTCTTTGTAACATTTTAGTTATTTGTATTTTAGGTTCAGAGACAAAAAAAAAATTCGAATACGAATGCATTGTGATAGAAAGGATTTTCTTCTTGAAATTTTCCGAAAATTGTTGTGAATTATGAAACTAACAATCCCAGGATACATAACATGTAAAATAATTCAAAACAGGAAATAAATTGGTTTTGATTTTCATTGGAATTTGTGACTTGAAAGTCTTCATTGTCGTCTATTGGTGAAAAAAAAATGTGGCAGTTGTTTGAACTGCAGAAAATACATGTATGTAGTGCGTACACTTTTCCCAACTTGAAATTTTTGCCGAATCTTCTGATGTTTTCAAACAGATATAGATGACGAGCTCAACATCCATGAACTCGGGACCACCAGCTTAAAGTTCCCTCCGAAGGAAGTTATATCATTCGCTATATCTCGGACTCATTGACATAGCGCCAGCGAGTTGTGATATGCTACTACGCTGCAGTTCGTGGCAGGCCAGTCACCCATCCAAGTACTTACTGCGGTCGGCGTGGCATGACTCAAGATATCGAAAGATTTGATGTTTTTTAATGTCAAAATGAAAATATAGTAGTTTATTATGAATAAATATATATATATATATATATATATTCCAAGATGTTCTACACCACTGTGGTTATCAAATATATGCTGAGGATACACAGATATATACATAACAATCTACCTTATTTAACAGAAACCAGCAATGACCATTTTCTTCAAATAAACCCACAGACAATATTTGTTAGATCATTTTGTTGTGAGAACAGAACCGATTCACAGCAGGTTCTCGAATTAAGAATATACATATAATGGCATAATTCCATGAAGTGAGATTCAAAGAACAGGTTAATGCCGTGTTGAAAATATGTTACATGAACTGGAAAATAATTTAACCTCCACAGACAATATTTAGGTCAAGATGTAAAAAATGCTCTGTGAGTCTTTAGTATAACTACTCGTTGTGCAGTATAGCCGGGTACGTTTTTCCACGCTGATTTTACTTCTCCCTCACACATTTTAAGTCTCCGCAAGTTGAAACGCTAACATGTTCTGTTTTATCTCTTACACTTCGAAAAAAATTTGTTGATTTTTCCACTATACCACTTCTCACTTTCCTCTTGCATGCCGCACTGATAATTTGCCTTGATATTTTTCTTGGGTAACTACACTGCTAGGCCCGTACTACTCGTGGTTTTTTGTAAATAATTTTACATTAATGTGTTGCTTTCGCCAAATAGATTCCTTTGCATTATTCCGTTCGAAATCTCCGGTTTTATCCATGTCAAATAATGGAGGTTTGTTTTAGCCGTCGACCAGTGAAAATAAATTATTTCTTATAATTCTGGATTAAGACATGGAATTGTTTTTTTTTTAATGACACGGCCCTCAGGTTGCTCCTCACACATGGCTCGTGGGAGAAAGAGAGAGTATCATACAGCCAAAGTGTGAGATCTGGCACAGGGTCGGATTACTTAACATTTCTGCTATTAAATTATAACTACCGGGAATAATATCAAATGAAAGTACATTCCATTTCACGATTTTGTTTTTTCAAATTTATTTGGAAACAAACTCTGCATGTTGCATGCAACTATTCGTGGATTACTCTGTTCCGCATTGGTTTCCACTAAAATGTTTTTTTGGGCGTCGTCTTTGATTTCCCTTTGAAGTGGAAAAGCCGCAGTGAATTTTTCATGAATGTTTTAATGGGGCACAGCGGCACGGTGGATACAAACGGAAAAGTGACTTTTTATATATAGTATTTCTAATCCCAATTAGACTGACATAAAAAGTTTCGAGAAGGAATTCTCTTTCCAGTTGCCGCTTTGACATAGTTACGTATTCTTACAATCATAGCAATTGATCACCTCCATTCCGGATTCCTGTCGATTGACACAGATTCCTCACACGTAATGTTATTATTTGTTTCGAAAGGTCTCCAGAAAGCCATATTTATGAAATTATTTTCAATGAATAATTGCTAACCTCACCAACACACGGCACTGATTAAGGAATATTCTGAACTGGGGTAATGTTCAATCCAGCTAGCCGAGCATTTATTCCTCAAATATATTTGATAGCACCTTTACTAATAATCTGGGCAACTAGGGCCACACGACAGAACTTTTTTATGATTGTACCAGGAACGCTTTGGAAATAAAAACACGGGTAGTATATAAATTTCCCATTTTCCGGGCAGTGCATATGAACCCTCCTCGTAGTGCTCTTATTTTAATTGCTGTTCCAATTGGGATTAGAATAACTATACCAAGGAGACTCAAAACCAGGTGATTGTGAGGGCTTTTTTCCTTTGGCGAAATTCATATCCAGCCAAAATCTGTATCCACTAGAAACCTTCAATATCATACTCAACTGATATCGATTGATAAATCGCCCAATTCGTAGAGGGAAAAAAGTGGTTTTTATTCAGTAAAATGTTTGCTTCAATTCTTGGTGAATTAGCCAGAGTGAGTATCAGTACTACGTGAAGTGTGCATTGTTCAGGTTGGAGTATTATTTATTCTTGGGCGTTATTTTGTTTTTATTCAAAGCTTTCATTTAGTTTCACCTGTTCCGATGTCTGTCTGTGGGTTTGCAATCAAATCTACAGGTGACCCACTTCCAGTTGTCCGATTGACGTCAAATTTGGGAGGTGTTCATGATTCCGGTGAAAATGCATTATGGAATTTTTGCTAGAGGAAAAACGAAGGCGTAGGGGAGAAAACCTTAGATCATATATGCTATGATATATGATATAAGGAGAAAATATATGACTGAAACACTTCAAAATTGTAAGCGGGTAAAATGCTGGTATTTTGAAATTTCCGCAGGTAAAATCGGGTATTTTGGGTCGAAGTAGCGTGTACTTTATTGATTTGTCATTGGCAACACTGGTTGTGAGTGACGCTGCGTGGAAACTGTTGAAGTAGGCGAAGAATTGAATTGAGCAGTCAAAATGGTAGATAAAATTGAAATGAGTTTCGATGACATCATCAGATCGAACAAATCTCCTCGAGGACGTGGTGGACGAAGAGGAAGCCAATATGGAGGGCCAGTTTTGTGATTATGGTTGGTTATGGTGATTCTATTGAAAATTGGTATGTGGAGTTTTTCGGGGACAGAGAACACGAATTTTTTGTCAAATTTCGTAAATTCAATCTCCAATATGGCGACTAGATTTGTGGTTATAGCCCGATTTTAATAAAAAATGGTATGGGGGGGTTTTTGGGGTGGAGATCATGATTTTTTTGTCAGATGCCACCAAGATGGCGACACCAAAATGGCGACGAGTTCTGTGATTATAGCCCGATTCCATTCAAAATTGGTGTGTGGGGGTTTTTGGGGTCGGACGTCATGATATTTTTGTCGAAATTCATGGATTTAAGATGGCCTCCAATTCGACGTGTTCTGTATTATGGCCCGATTCCATTAAAATTTGGTATAGTTAAACCATTTGCAATAGCAGAAGCATGAAAAATGAGTTTTGCAGTCTTGAAGCAGCAGCAACAGCAGAGCAGATATAACTAATTTTATTTAGTTATTCAAATATTTAAAAAATACCCCAAAATAAAAAAAAATATGCCACAAGCGAGGAAGTATGTATCAATAGGCAATCGGATCATCATAATTTCATTTTCCTATGGTCGAAAAGAGCCATATTTTCCAACAAAACACAACCGAACTATAGAATATTTTAAAATATATTTCGATCCCAGGCCAGAGACACCAATATAACTCGTGAATCACTAGTTTTTTTGGCCTCCAACGTATGGATACACCTACAAGCATTTTCATTGGCTTGCGGTCCGTTTTGATTGGCTCAGGCGAAACTGGTGTAGAACTAGGCAGCTGTCACTGAAACCCACATTGACTGTCGGCTCTTTTGATCTTCCGTTCGGCGACGGAGAATGTTTACGAGTAGTTCACATTATTTTTCGTTCCGTTACTTCGCATATACGCTCGTGTAAGCGAAGTGAGTTTTTGATTTGCTCCTCATAGAAACAGCTTCTGCAATTGAAAATGGTTTAACTTATGTGGGTTTTTTTGGAGTCGGAGATTATCAATTTTGGTCAGAATTCAATAAGATGACGTATTTTATAAATGCCTGAAAAGAATTTAATAAAAATGATATAAAAAAATTTATTACAAGTTTTTTTGCAAATGTACTTAAAAGGAAAAAAATATTTCTTTAATTCTTTGATCTGGGTTATTCTGTGGGTAGTAGATTAACAAGCTTGCTGCGAATATAAATTAGATATTTTTGCGCAGATAGATTGCTACTCACAGAATAACCTAGAACAACAATTAAGGATATTCTGTTTTCCTTTTTAGTGCATTTGTATAAAAGTTTGTCTTGAACACTTTTTAAATCTTTTTTCCAAGACATTATCGTTAGTTTTTTCATTTAGTCGTTTGTTGTTTTATTAATTCTATTTTCAATAGTGTCAAGTTTAATTATTTTTTGACAAAAAAAAGGTTTTTTTTTATCGCGATGTCTAAGTGTACAATAACTTTATCTAAACGTCATAAACGAACTCGACTATCGTTAGCGATGAAACCTCTGTTACAGAATCTACATAAACCGTAGGTATAGTTTTCCCAATATCAATTGCAGAAGCATAAAAAAGTCTTGCGGCGAAATCCTGTGAGCAGCAGTGGCGGAGATAACTAATTTTATTTAGATATTTTAAAATTTTAAAAATACTTCATAAATAATGAAAATTGAGAAAAAATTAAAGACAAGCTTTTATTTATACAAATACATTGACAAAGAAAAATAATTTCTTTCATTGTTTGATGTAGGTTATTATTAGATCCTAAAACGTATTTCGATCGGCACACACCAAGACCATAAACGCTACTGGTTTTTAATCTTTCAGAGCTATTAAAACACAAATATAACGCGTGATTTATGACCTCCCATCGTAGAGACACACCTGCCAGCATTTATGTCCGACTTGATTGGCCCAGACGGATCGGTTGTACAACAGACAGCCATCACTCGAGTCCACGTTGACTATCGGCTCTTTTGATCTACCGTTTGCCGACGGAAAATGTTTACGAGTAGTACAGATTATTTTTCGTTCCGTTTCTTCGCATATACGCTTGTGTTAGCGAAGTCAGTTTTCATTTGCTCCCTATAGAAACAGCTTCTGCAATTGATATTGGATGGACTATATTTGCATTAATATAATTGTTTATTTTTTATAATGAAGAAAAATAATGATCAGAATCGCATTGTAGAGGGGAATCGTCAACTCAAAGGGGTACTCGAAGGGCGAGTGTGTTTTCTTTTTCAATTCTCAAAATAATTCCATTTAGGGATTTTCGGGGCAAATGAGATAAATCAGAATTATGCGAAATGTCAGTTTTGAAATTTATTCGACTATAAATTACAAAAATTTTCCGCCATTTTAAATAAATGCATTTTCAAAAACACCTCAATAGCAACTATGAATAGAATACGCCCCTAGATCACAAAACCCATAGCCATCTTGGAACTGCCATTTTGAAGTCTGAAAATTTGATGGAAAAATCATCATCTCCATTCCCAAAAACCTCTGAATACCAATATTGTATAGAACTGGACCATGAATAACAAAACTCGTCCACCATCTTAGAGCCGCTATCTTGAACTTATGAATTTTGACAAAACATTCCTAATCTCTGACCCCCATACACTAATTTTCAAGAGACCATAATTACAAAACTCATTCGCCATTTCGGAGCCTCTATTTCGAAATCTTGAATTTTGGTAAAACATTCATGATCTCCGACTCAAAAACCCTTAAATATCAATAGTTTATAGAATCGGACGATGAATCACACAACCACCGAATTATTATATTCGGTCCTGTATAGTGGGCTGACCCGCACGAGAGTCGTAAAGCGATAAATGGGGCGGAGTTGAAGTTTATTCCATCAGGCGAACTCGCTCCGCCATCTAGCGGTATACGTTTCTTATTTTGAAGGCCAAAGACTCTTAACGAGTGCTATCACCGATTAACAATCATTGCACATATTTTATTTGGTGAGAGGATATAATAAATATTATCAGATGAAATGAACTTCTGACAGTCTACAATTTTCAATAGAAACAGTTGACGGTCAACATGCGGTGATAATGGAATTATCGATTTGAAAGCCTCTTCGCTGTTTTTTATCATCTCACATTCTTCGGAAATGTATCATGTGACAGGTGAATTATATTCTCAGTAGTTATATCACAGCTTCAGTGTCGGGGTATTTTTAAAGAAATTTGTCTCGTGAATTTCTACAACAATATTGACACAAAAACGTCAAAGTATACTCACTTAAATATCACTTGTGATATAACTACTGAGTATACTTTGACAATTTTGTGTCAATATTGTTGTAGAAATTCACAAGATCAATTTTTTTTTGAAAATTTTTCAGAAGAAATTTGGTTGAGTGGTATTTCTGCAACAATATTGGCGGAAAAAAAATCTATCCAAAATATCTATCACGAGTGGTATATGACCAGGTTATATATCTATACTTGATGTTTTTCTACGTTTTTTTCGAATTTTTTCTAAGGAAGTGTTTCCGAAATGGTCGGAGATCATTTTTTAATTTGACAGTGACTTGGACGTCATCTGACAGTGACTGAAATATTTTGATAGGTTTAGTATAAACAATGGTAAATGCTTACTTGTCTTTAAGCAAGTAGCGTGTATATTCGCGGATATACTAACAACATTGGGATTTGATTGGTTAGATGAATGCATTTGATTAGCTGAATTTATTTCGAGATATATAATCAGTTACAATATATCAAGGGAAAATTTTTTTTCCGGAAAAATTTTTGATCGAAAGATTGTTGCTTGGGTAATATCCCGAGGCAAACTGCATTCGGCTCCAGATTTTGTCATTCAATTTGTCGAGGGAAGTTACTTATAAGCAACAATCTTTAGTTCAGATTTTTCCTGAAAAATAATAGACCGAGATATATTTGATTAGACTATTTGCCAAATAAGCTAAACCAACACCAAAAAAAATATTATTTTTTTACTTGAAAATAATGACCGAAAAAGGATTGAATATTATTTTGAAAATTTCAATATCATGTTCAATCCTTTTTCGGTCAACATCTTTGCTGTTGTATTCCATATACTTTTTATACAAATTTCTCTATAGTCCCCACCATTAGATTCCTTCATGTTATATGCCCAGTTCGTTAAAATTTTGGCTAGAGTGCTCAGTTGTGTATCAGCGCGTAACTCATAATTCCTTTCACTGCAGAACTTCTCAAATTGGCTCCAAATTGAGTTTTTGAAAGTAACTGTATTTTTGGGTGTTATATTATAAATATTAGTCTGAATTTGTCCAAATGGACTTGAAAACGACTCATTTTGACACTTTCAAAAATTTGACGTAAGGTGACAAACATATGTCCAGAGTACTTTTGTCTTAACCACGTAAATCAATTACGGAAGTATGTTTATAAGAGATATTGTCGAAATAAAAACCCAAGTGATGATTTCCAAATTTTGCCGATGGCATTTTGACAGTATTGGTCAAAATTTGAAAAATGCTAACAGATCATTGGTTGAACTAGTATGAGGGAAATAGTCAAGGACATAGAGTGGCTTAATATTTCTAACAGGCGTAAACATGATATGTGATTTTTATAAATTATTGAAATTCAAGACACTCACCATCTATTTGAGGAGGTTACATTCAGAAGGTATATACATGAATGAATGATAATCAATTTCAGTAGGTCTTACATAACTTTCAGAAATTCAATGATATTTTCGCGATCTACCGACCTAAAAATGATAGTTAAAAAAAACTAAAAAAAAACACGCTTATATAGCAATAAGGACTGAAAAGTTTAAACAAGATGAATAAAGTCATTGACAAAAAATTTACACTTTTGTGAAAACAGAGTGAGGTGCTTAATATCAGTTATCTTAATATCATTATTACAGAACATGAATGGCGTTATTCTTATTATTTCAAACGTGTTAGTCCTTATTGCCATATAAGCATATTTTTTAAGTTTTTTCAAACTATAATTTTATTTTTCACTTTTTAGTCCATATTGCAATAGAAGGCTTAAAAAGACTACAGAGAAAAACTCTTCGATTGATTCATCCACTTGGATGGAAAATTTTACTTAATTTTGCTGAATTGATGAGACCAGCCAGCGCATTCGCCATATCTTTGTAATAAAAATTATTTTTTTCTGGCGATTTTGGTGAGAATACCAGGTTATAGCGTGTATGTATTGTCATCGATTCTTAATACGTGTGCCAAATTTCAAATTAGGTGGACGTCTGGAAGTGGGTGAAAATTATGCATACATACATTGAGGTGAAGCTAATAAAGCGTGACAAAATCACCCATACCAATCGCAGAATATCATTAAAAATTTGAAAAAAAAACGTTTATTTTTTTGCCTTCTTCTTCTCCCTCTCTTTCTTCCTTCTATTTCGCTGCTAATTCTTTGATCTTTGTCACCTTCTCCTTTTTTAGCTACTTTCATACTAAATATAAGGTATCAGTTTAGTTTTAGGGGTTGGTCTGAGTGTAAGAGTATTTCTCTCTGAAACCTGTTGGAACTAAATCTAACCTTTTATTCACCCAAACTAAATTCTTGAACTTTCATGGTGGATATATATATATATATATATATATATATATATATATATATATATGTATATTTTTATGTATTGATAAATTGTAAATATAAATTGTTGTTATTAAATGAAGATTGCTAATAATTTTCCGCTATTCTTTGGAGCCAAATTGTTATGATATAGATAATTATTTGTGCCCTGTATAATATATTTTGCAATGTAATAATAATTGCTAGCTACGTCACTGTTCTCTCGTCACGTTGCTGCCAATTGTTATCATTTTCCTTACCACAGCTAAGCTCAGTTGGTACGCCCCTTGTCTCAGATAGCCGGTTCAGGCAATTTAGCCACTAGCCACTGCTGATATGTCAAATTTCAATTTATTCAATGGTCATAAGTATGATTGTTGATCATTGTAGAAAACAAACGACAAAGTATCAAAAAGCAATTATTTCCTTTATTCAGGAAAACTTAATTTTACCTGGCCTACGAAAGATAACTTACTCCAAGGTGAATCTACAAATATTCATGGATAATCATGAGAAAAGTTCATTGGTCAAATATACACAACCTCACTTTTACCTTGAAAGTGAAAATTTCTTTATAGTTCGAAATCAATTGAAATAAAGTTCTTCCGATGGAATATGCGTTATTAGTGAAATTGTTCAGTTCGGAATGTGCACTATGGAAGGTTTATACCTGTCTGGAACTGTCGCTGTTCAATACAACCAGGATTTGGATTCCATTTCACTCCAATGCTATCAGGAACTCCAATACCAAATAGAAAAGGACCATACAAATTCAGCAATCAGCCTTGGATACTTGTATACGGTGTACAAATAAGGTAATCTTGTTTTCCACTTATAATGTGGAAATTATTCCATTTTTCTTTCTCCCAAAAATATAACGTGGCATTCCTTTTAAATTTATTTTCGATCTCCCTTTTGTGGCTTTGTTTGTTGTCACCTGGATACCATTTTTGTTCCTTTTCTCTGATTCGAATTTTTGAATTCGCCCACTATATTGTCACATTTTCACTGTTTATGGTTATGTGTCATAACTTATACATAAAACTATTTTTCCATCCTTATTAACTATGTACAAATTTCAATAATAATTGCCTCTGACACTTTCCCGCTCTTATTCTCTTACAATTTCAAATTCTACATGTGACCATCTGTTCCCTGATTGGCTATTGTCATGAAGAAGTTTTCTGTTCTACCATTGGCTACTTTCAGTTAGCTACAATTTCATATACTGTATGTTTCAAATTTATAAATTTGTAGATTTTATTCAGGAAAATTTTGTAAATCTAGACTTTTTGTTGTCTTTTGAAGAATTATGGGTTGTAATCATTCTGACAGTGTATGAAATTGATTGTGTTATATAATTTGGACATTTTTATCTATTCATATCATACATAGGCTTATAAAGGAAATAGAACTTCTAAAATTATGTAAAAAAACAATCTCTTGAAACTAATGGCTAATCAATAATTATTTTTTTTGTGGGTTTTTTCTTTTTAAAATATCTAACTGGTTTTTCATAACATAACAATATATATATATATATATATATATATATATATAAATATATATATGTTTCTTCGTAGATTTTGTATAATGTGTTGAGATAGTTTCTCGGGTTTCTGTCCGCGTTCTGTGTCTTGGTCAAGGTTCCGATTTCAGAGTTCGCATTCGATTGTTGAGGTGAGTTCGAAACAATCGAATGAACGAGACATCACCTGAAGATGGCACATGTGAATTGCCGAAACGTCGTGAAATCGGACCTTTTCAGGTAATGAGTTATAATATTGTGTTTGAGATATCACATCTGGTGTACTCTTTTCTTTGTACATTTTATTTACTTCTGGAAAATAAAAAAATAGTTTATTCTGGAACATTCGTGCTTTCTGATAGTAGGGCTTCTTAGAAAATATACAGTTTTTCAATAATATATCGTTTGAAAAATATTTACCTAGAATATTTCACAACAATAAAATGGAGTAGAATATATTATTTCATTTGATATCTATTACCTATGAAATTTACAAACCAAATTTTTATCTTGCTTTTTTTATAGCGTCTTCTGAAATCAGTGCAGTACATTAGTCGCCACCTAATGATGATACTCAAAAACATTATGTGTATTTGATGCATACAGCCGCCATCTATGGAGCAGAAGCATAAGTACATTCCGCGGCAAGTAAGGATTTCTGTCGATTGACATCGTGGTGAGAAACTACTGTAGGACAGAAAACACTTTGAACAATAGTATTCGGACAAAGCTAGAGGTGGTAGCACCTTTATTTACTCAATGTTTTCCAGCAAAACCAAAATACAGAGAAGAAAGTACCTACAGGTAACGGGGAGATTCTGAAACAACATAATTGATATTAATTTTTCTCATGAGATATATATGTAGAACATGTCTTTATGTAGTTAATGAAGCAATTTTTTTGCTACCCAGCGCCACCTAGAGTTTAGGTCTTGAAACATCAGACGTTGTAAGGCAGTTTTTCATTGCGTAATATGTAATGTATTTTTATGCAATGATTGTAATAAAATACCTCTCTTTGATATACTTGTACCATTGTCTACAGCTTTGTCTGAAAAAAATTATATTCTGCGTTCCATCAGAACGGTGTTACCCGAATAAGCCACTCCAATGTGCTGCTGGCGAACATAAAATGGAAACTATAACTTCATTCATGACACTTCCTCACAGATTTCTTTTAGTAGGTATTATTATGACATTCGTTGATTCAATCATGGATGTCACACCAAACTTCAAATATTCCTCTTAGAAACTGCATTCAAAATCATTCCGGATTTCAAAACTGAACAGGGTTGAGAAAAAAATTCGGTTTGTTATTCAGGTATGTATAACAGATACTAACAAAATATTCTTATGTTCACTCAACCAGCATTTATTTGCAGCGGGTTGACATTAACATTTGTTCAATGGATCGGGAACTTTCCTCTGGTAAGTACTATTTTCACTATTAACGGGACTTGATTGAAAAAAAAATCCATATTAGTGCAGTTGGATTTGTAAAATAATTTCCACGTTGCTTCTTTTATCCTGCAATCTTATTATTCCTTATTAGTTTAAGGTGAAAAATCGGTTGAAAGGACCACTATTAAGGCAATTTTACATTTCCTAGAATGAAATTGAATACACGAGTGGATGAAGGTGTTATATTACAATCCTTAAAAATCTGTTTCTTTTTGCTCAAATGAAGGTTTTCTCGTATGTTCCCATCTTTCACATAATAAATCTTTAGAGAGTGAAATGTTATGATCTTTGATAACCACTTGGCCACACCGTTGCTCAGCTAGTCCTGATTGGAAAAAAGTTACATAAAAAAACTTGACCTTACCTGTCTCAAAAATTTTGTAACATAATACCTTCATCCACTCCCGTCTTCAATTCAACCTGAAAATACAGGGTATAATTATGGTAACTATGTCCAAAACTAAACTTTATTTATAAAATTATTTGACTTGAAAAAATGTGCATTCAATTAACACACCAAGAATAAAATGAAAAATTGTTACAAAAAACTTAAATTAGCATCTATGTCAGACGTAGACACTGGTTACAAAATGAGACTACTCAATAATAGTCTTCCGAGCTTTCTTCTGACTAACATTATCATTCTCGTCCGAAAAGTCAAGTCATTCTCGTCCGAAGAGGCCAATTCATTCTCAATTGCTAACTAGTTAATTGGCCAACCAATAGAGAAAAAATAGAGGCTATTTTCACACTTAAATAAAGACGAAGATAACCTGTACTACCCACACAGCACATGTACGTACAATGGATGAACAATGGACGTTGAATATGGATGTTCAAGACATCCACTGGATGTCCAGAATTAGTCCAATGTACATTCAATGGACGTTCAATGGACGGCCAGGACACCACTTTGGACGTTCAATTGAAGCACAGATAATGTCCAATGGATGTACATTGTACGTATTTTGGGCATCCATTGTATGTCCATATTTGGTAAAATGGATGTCCAGAACATATCCAAATAACAACCACTGTGGTCGTCCAATGTACATCCATTGTATATCCAAAATGAATCCAGAGGATACAGATTATACAAGGTGTCTTATAAATAATGGACAATACTTTGGAAACATATTGTAAAGGTAAAACTAACACAAGTTCTCATACATACATTTTTCTTGTAGTGTGCCCCTTTTAGACATTTCTACTTGAATAGAGAATCACAAAGACTTCTAGAAAATTAACAAAAATTCAATATTCGAAAGGGAATAAGTACCAAGTGTTATTTTTTTACCTATACCATATGTTAGCAAGTATTGCCCAATATTTCAACACCCTGTGTAAATTACATTTCATATCAGAAAGTTGACATTTTATTGTTAGAACCCAAAATTCCTTAGTGTTCTGGATCTTAATTAAAATGTTTACGAGCATGGCCTATCAGGATAAATATTCTTTGATAAGTAATTTTTCGTAAAATCAATAATTTTGGAAATATACATTTTTAATTCAAAATTATAATTTTTATTCCAAAAATTAACACATTCACAAAAAATGGTAACAAAAGTTGTTTATCTTGAACCTATCAAACTTATGAACAATTTTCTCTATACAATTCCATAAATAGATTTCAATGAAATTTGTCTTCTCACATATTTCAGAGTTTGAAATCCAACTAAAAATTGATACAACCAAAATTGAGCTACTAGAACTCTCTAGTTTTATTCTTTTATATCTTGCTCAAAATTGACGACACTTTCAAAAACTAACTGTTTACACATTATCCACCAAAGGAATTCATTAAATAACAACATAAATGTAACTGTAGATACTCTAAAAAAATGTACAATAAAACAAAAGAATAACAATACTGGTCAAAAGTATAAAAAAATAAAATTATTCAATAATAATCAACAATATATCTTTTGTTCTACCCACTGATCACGAAGTCGGCCATTTTCAAATTCTTTAATGATTGTTTCATTTTCGACATGGTAAATATATTGAGATGCGAGACCTTTGCTTATAAGTCGGGATGAACACCTTTTCATTAACTCATATGTGTTCTCTCCTCCAGTTTTTGAAATCTTATTTGACTGAAGAATGAATAATCAACATAAAGGAATAAAACTTTGCTTCAGAGTACGTACAGGGAAGATTTGCCAAGTTTGAGTTTGTTATATATGATCATTACTCCAATACTACTTGGAAAATTATACACCTTCATTTATTTCACTATTGACAGGAGACACTTGATAGGGACTCAATCCTTTTTTTTTTTCATTGTAGGCTTAAATGGGGGGAGGTAGAGGTTTCATTTGTTTCATCGGCCTCACTTTCTTCTTTCTATATTTTCTAGACTATGGATCATCATCATTCAGATCATTGCTGTATTCAGCCACTTTTGTTTTATTTCTTGCTTCCAAGATATCTGTAAATAGGTTGCATTTCTGTTGAAACCTGCAGCACACTCATTTTCATCTGAAATTCACCACCCTGCATCAGTCGCACTATCTTATAATATTTATTCCAAAGGTTTTTGGAACCCATATCAATCATTAATTTATGGATTAAATGACTCACCTGAGGAAGTTTAATCCAAATTATGCGAGCTGCTCCTTCCTCGTAGATCAGAATGTAGTTTCCATATAAACGTACTCAATCCACGAGTGTCATCAAACTAAAAACAATCAATCACTCCACCTTCGTCGGAGGCCCGCCTGCTTACTCATTCCAGATTTTGAGGATAGGGTTTAGATCGTTAAGGGCTCATTTGTATATCATTTTATATACATTTTTGGGAACTTGGGTGGGACTGATCTACGAGGAAGGAGCAGCTCGCATAATTTGGATTAAACTTCCTCAGGTGAGTCATTTAATCCATAAATTATACTTCGCTGCTCCATCCTCGTAGATCAGAATGTAGATGTTGAGAGATAAATAAAAACGATCTACCCAACAATATATATTCCAATAATTGACATTACGTCACATCCACATGTTTTAATGATTGCCAATAATAATACTGTCAAGGCCCTTATTCTCTACTAGGGGTCTGTTATAGAACCTCACAAAACAGTTCGAACGCTCGGACCAACCTGCGTTAGCACGAATTGTTTCTATATTAACACCACAACGCAGAGCTGCCGAGGTCGATGCATGTCTTGTGGAATGACTTTTGAATTGATTCACATCAATTCCACAACATTTTAAGGTGTCTTTAATCCACCTGCTCAGGGTTTGTGGAGAGGCTGCAGAGTGGGGGCTTTTGATAGTTGAAAATACATATTTGGTATTCAGTCTTAAGGCTTCAGTCTTTTTCAAATAATGTAGTAGCGTTGAAGCAACACATAATTCTGACTTGTCTTAATGAAAATTTAAATAATTAACTAGTTGCTGAACTTTTGGTTTAGATATCTTAATGAGGTCAGTTATCTGTATTTCTAAACGATCATTGGCATTTTTAATATTATCAATATTAATAAATGACAGAGTTTGAACTCTGTGCGCCGTTACAAGTGCTAATAAAGTTACAAGCTTTTCAGTCAATTTTTCAAGAGAAAGATAATCAAGAGGATACCATTTTTCTAGTTCCTGTAGAACTAAATGTGGATCCCAAGTACTTCGATATTTGGGAAATGAGGGTCTCAACCTGAAAACCCCTTTCATGAATCTACTTATTATCTTTTATATTTGGTAGCAACAAAGATAATGCTATATCTAAAAATGAAAGAACTTGAGACATGTTTGCTGCAAGAGGATCCATATTCATTTCTTCGCAGAATTTCCACCATTTTTTATAAGATGAGTTATATTGATTGAAGGTTGATTGGCTTAACGAAGCTAGAAGTATATCTATAGATGACTCCGGTGTTCCTCTTGAAATAAACGCTTGCCTGAGAGCTTCCCTGCAATCAGGGTAAGCTGTTTCCATATTGGGTGACTTTCCCTAAAAGGTGAAAGAATTAGATCAGAACTGGGTCTGAAGGTTGAGAGTCTGCTGCTCAGCAATTTCACAAACAGCGGATACCATGGTTGTGTTTTCCATAGTGGGACAACTACAATTCCCTCTGATTGTTCTAATATAATTTTATTCAGCACTCTAGTAATGGCTGAAAAGGGGGGAAAAGCGTAAAAATAATTCGTTCCACTGAATGGTAAAAGCATCTACTGCTATTGATTCGGGGTCTCTTCACCACGATATGAATCTTTCGCACTTTTTATTGTTATGCGATGCGATGCGATGCGCGATGGGTATACCCAATATTTTGATAATACTGTCATAAACTGTAGTATTTAAAGAGTATTCAGATTCAGATGACTCATACCTTGATTCTTTATCGGCTGTGATATTTTCTTTTGACCATTGCCATATCTGTCTTGATATTTCGTTGAGTGTAATCCGTACGCCGCCCATTTCATTTATGTACGATATAGCAGTGGTGTTGTCTATCCGCATTAAAATACTGCAATTTTTCAATTTATTTGCAAACGCTCTTAAGGCGTTGAAGGCAGCTAACTGTTCCAAACTGTTTATATGGAGGATTTTCTCCTGATCCGACCAAAACCTTCTAGTTTTTTCTGTACCTCATAACGCCCCCCACCCTGTAGGGGATGCATTTGAAAAAAAAATTAATATGAATTTCTTGTTGTACAACAGTGATTTTTTGGATTTTGGCAGATTATCAAGCCACCAAGTGACATCTTCTTTTATTGGAGATGATAAAGTCAGATTTGATCTCAGTGCTAAAATTTTTGCACTTTCCAGCCTTTTTATATGCTTCCACCCATATAGAACAGCTGGGCATGCCGAAACTAAATGACCTATTATTTTTGCTAAATAACGGATTTTACAACTTTTAATTTTTTGAAGACGTCTTAATTCTTTGGAACTTTTCAGTTTTTTATTATCTGTTGAAGAAATTGACATTTCTTCGGTGTTATATATGAATCCTAAACATTTTCCAAATTTATTTGGTAGGATTACACTTTTTTGAGAATTAACAATGAACCTCAAACTTTTTAAAATTATCTGCGTTTCTAGAACGTTCTCAGAACAATTTATATATGATGTTCCCACCAATTGAAAATCATCTTGGTAATTTACGGAGGCAAACCCTCTATTTCTGAAGTTCTGAACTACGGGTTTCAAAATTTTGCAGAACACGTATGGAGCTACCGAGAGACCAAATGGCAAACAATTGAACTCATAAAGAAGGCCATCAAAAGAACACCTCAAATATTTTCGATGTTTTTCGAATATAGAAATCATGAAATATGCATCTTTCAAATCCAGTGATGCCAAATAGGCATCCTGGAAAATGATATGCTCCACTGTTTTGTGAGTCTCCATTTTGAAATGTTCAGTTTTTACAAATGTGTTTAAGTTTTCGAGATTCAGTACAAATCTAAAGGAACCGTTTGGTTTTTTAACACAGAAATAACTTGACAGCAACTGTCCTTTTTTATATTCACATTCTTGAATGGCTCCCATCTTGAATAATTTTTTCACCTCTTGTTCACATATTTTATGATCAGAAGAAGAGAATTGCCTGAGTTTTGGGGAATGATTTTGGCGTGGTTTGCCCAAAAATGGTATTTTGTAGCCAGAAATCCATTCCAGAATTAACTTATTTTGTGTTATTTTTTGCCAGTTGGCTTGAAAATGTTTCAGCCTTCCAGCATAATTTACCTCTATTTCCGAACTCTCTCCCTCCTCTTTACTGCATATTTTTTTTATGTAGTGGCCCTCATTGCTGGCTTTCCTTCATCTTGGAGTTGACAACAGCGCGCCGGAAGTTTAAAGACGGCTTAAACCCTGGGGCTGTATCTTTATTTTCATTTTCTGTGTGGATTTTTTTGTTTCTTGGGCAACCTTGAGACGCTCCGGTAAGTCATATCCAAACAGAGATCCATCAACTTTATCCAGTTCCAATATTTTTTTCATGGAGGAGTCCACACTAGGGCCAATACAGAATCTTCTGTGACCAGAAAGGGAGAAATGTATCTCGCCTAATATTTTAGCCGAGTCGACCAGTGGCGATATAACCTCACTTCGTTCGAGATTTTCACTATTCAGGAGAATGTCCAAACTAACTCCCAATGCGCTTAAACTTCGTCCGATATTATCTTGAAGTTTTGAATAGAAAGCATACTGTTTCACAGATAAGTCCCTCAATAATGGGGTTATTTCTGCATTCAACTTTGGTCCAGATAGAAAAGGACAATTTTGAGCCAAAGGCCAGATTTCTTTTAGGGAATTTTTGGTTTCCCTGTCCAATCCGGTGGTACAATAACTAGACCACCTCGCAACTAACTCCTCTGGGAGTGGTTTCCCAATTTGTTTGGGAGTAGTTGGATCATCCCCAAGAATTTTCAGAATTTCTGAATTTCCAACTGGGGTATGAATTTGAGCTTGTGTCGTTATCGTATTTGTCGAACAGACACCAGTGACAGCATTGGTATCTAATGCTTCGTCGCTAGATTTATTTTATTATTATTCTGATGATTATTATCAAGTTCTTTCTGCATAGACCCTGAATTAGTTGGCCTATACAGGAGCTCAATCTAGGCTAACAGAAGTTTTTACTGTTAAAGAGTCCCAACGGGCCACACCCCGAGTTCTTTCTATATGATCAAAGGATCCGACTATCATATTTTTCCATCTACTACAGTATAGAGATTTCAAAATGTAATACAGACATAACAAATTTAGTTTTGGGCAGAGAATTTCACTGCAGTACAGTAAAACTTCCACATGTTTAGGTTATGGTATGATATGTTGGGTAATTTCCACTACATTATAGGGAAATATATAATACCTATCCCCCTTCAGAATAGACATGAAAACACTGCAGTACAAGTTTTCTGTCATTTCGTGAAGGTTAAAATATTTAAATAATTTTCGAATTCTAACTATGTATTCGAAGATTCGAGGAACTAACCAAAGTCTAACGAACATTAACAAAGTTTCCCAATCAAATTAATATGTACTCACTTTCAGTGAACTTTTCCACCAGTGACTGCAATTTCCGCAATTTCTTCTTAATGATTGATAATTCAACAGTCTTCCTTTTCATTTTCACCACACAACTTTTTCACTTAAATATGACACGTACGTGCTCGAGCACGAAAAATTTGGAATGAGTAAGCAGGCGGGCCTCCGACGAAGGTGGAGTGATTGATTGTTTTTAGTTTGATGACACTCGTGGATTGAGTACGTTTATATGGAAACTACATTCTGATCTACGAGGATGGAGCAGCGAAGTATAATGAAAAGTATACTTGTTTATACCCATCGATGAACGAACGAAACGGAGTCTCAAATAGAGAGCAAAGACGCGAAGCATTAACCTCACATTTCTCAACAACACAGGCACGTTCCACTAAACGTTTGCGGCGCTCGCAACGACCCAAAAAATTGCCCGCGAATTTCAAAAAAATTTCATAGGCGGCAGAAAAAATAGCAACCGGAAAAATAACGTTTTTCGATCCCGAAAAGAATACAGTGATTGAAGATACTTACGAATTTCATTTGAAATAAAAATAAGATTCTGTTAGGGATCAAACTGAAATTCATATAAATATTTTTGGACATTGAATGGATGTACAATGGACGAACATTTTTAACGTCCAATGGACGTCCATGTTCACACGTACAATGAACATCCATTCAATGTCCATGGACGTTTGGACTTGAGATGGACCTAAAATCGACGCCCAATGGATGTCTTGTGTTCTATGGGTACCTTAAAAGATAGTTCGTAGATGAAAGCCCAGGTGTCGGCCCCAGCAAAATCGCTTTGTGGATTTTTTTTAACAAGGTTTTTACAAATATCTTTAAAAATATTGAAGGAATCGTTCCATACTCAATAGAACTTTTGTGAAGAATTCGAAAACCTATAAAAAAAATCTGGGCGACCCGATCGGTGCATTTTCCACTGAGCAAATCCGGGAAAACCTCTAAAAAAATTATTTTTTTTTAAATTCATATTTTTTATAAATTCAAAGCTGTACAAACAATCTTGCGGAAAATAATAGAAAATAACATGTAGTTCAACTCTACGCAAGATGGTTTCTGCCCGATGTGTAGTTTTTGCACAATCGCGTTATAAACAATTTAAGGGCTCACCTTGCAAAATGCGCCGATTGGAGAGAAATCGTCGTATTCAAATTCTATACGGCATCTGGAAGTAGAGATCAATATCTACAATTTGTATCTTTCGAAATTTCACCTGAGAAGTGGGAAATGTGTTGAAAATGTACCAAACGCTTGAAAGTGCGCTCGAGGCAGCGTCGAGTAGCGGTAGTGGAGGAATTGAATTGAACCCTCCCAAATAATTGTGATTGAATATATTGCATTGTATGTGAACATATTACATTTATGTATTAAAATAAATGTTTTACATTTATTTATGAATAAACGAAATGTACGAATATGTATGAAACGAAAAAAACCGAAGAGTTGTTAAAAAGGAACCAATAAAAGTAGCCACACTATTAACTAATGTAATATAATAGTTAATAAAAAAACTAAATCATAAAAAAACTGAAAACGTATGCAAAAACACGCTAATAACTTATATGCACTAATAGAATATGCGCCAATGTATGAGCAACCCGCCGCGCGGTGATACACTCTCCTCCGCTGGCTCGTTTCCCCACTACCGCTACTCGACTCCGCTTCGAGGGTACTTTCAAGCAATTGGAGCAACTTTCAGTGACATTTCCAACACATTTCCCACCTCTCAGTTCACTGGTTCAAAAAAATTGCTTGAAGGTTTTTCTCAAATATGGAGTTGAGAAGTTTCATCGGGTTCTCTTCTGCTAGGAAGACTACTATAGACACCCTTCATGTGTAGAATTTCTTCAACTGAGCTGTCTGAATCAGCTAAGTCTGAAGGATACTTTGAAACAAGATTGGTGGTTTTAACTTTCAATCCATCATTTTATAGATACATGAAAGCCGAAACTCGTCAATCACGAATTTGTTCACAGCTCGCATATCTTGTTTTCAAATCTGCCATAACAAAATCCAAAACAAGAAGGATAACAGAAGATTTGAATTCATTTGATGCTTCTAGCTGAAGTTGTTTAGGCGTCTTTTCATCTGCATTTCATCCTTTTGATAACAAATATTGGCAATACTTTTTTCTAGTTTGGATTAAATTATAGTAATTAAAAAATTAAATGTGTAGGGCTGGGCCCTTGCCCTGGACCCAGGGGTCCACCCAGCCCCAACCTTGTGGGGACCATAACCTAATGGGCAAAATGTATATCGTTCGTAAACTGGTATTTTGAAATATTTGAAAGAATTAAATCAAAATTTTATCGATATTCATTTTATTAGCAAACCAAAAGCTAATTACTTTAACCAATAAAAGTAGCCACACTATTAACTAATGTAATATAATAGTTAATAAAAAAAATCATTAAATAACTGAAAACGTATGCAAAAACACGCTAATAACGTACATGCACTAATATGCGCCAACATACAGTATCGGAAAGTATTTATCTTGGGTACGGTGGTTTCATGAGAGCGTAAGGAATAGCTTGCTTTATGTCGAGAGAGCATTACAATTTCTCCTCGACTCGCTCGAGGAAGGGATATTTACGTCACGACACAGAGATAGGAGAATCAGGGCGGTCCCGGCGGTCAGCTCAGGACGTCAGTATCATACCAGCAGCAGTCGGGAGAATGTGCAATGAAGAAGAATTATTGACGATAATTTCACTTCAGATAATTTGAACAAATTAAACTGAATCATTGATTCAATTTAATCTGTCGGACGACAGGTAGATCAAAATATCTTTGGTGACGTGGTGGCCGCGAAAACAAAAGAAAATTCTCAAACACAAACAAAAGCAAACGATATTTCTGTAAGACAATAAAAACAAAAAACTTATTTCTCACAGAAAAACAATTATTTCTTGAATGGAGAGAAAAAAAATATTCACAAGAAGAGATAAACCAAATTAAATATTTTGTGTACGGAATTATTTTATCAAATGTTCGAACAAACCACCATTTTGGGCCAAACAATAGCCGAATCTATTGTACTTTCTCTGCGGTTGTGTAAATAGGCGGCATGTTTCAAAATCGACTTTGTGTGCTGTGAAATGGATCATTCCATGTTTCAGTGTTCGGTCGATACTTTCCGGTCTCCCTCTTTCCTTTTCCCCAATTCCTCCTTTATTTTCAAGTGCATCCTAAAAGTAATAATGATGAAGTCTCCTAGAGTAAAACACTCCGGAAGCAAAATACCTCTCCATTCGGATTTCCGGGCGAGAGGTACTCGAGGGGACTCAACATTAAAGATTAATTTTTGCAACATCCGCGGACTCAACAAGAACATCAATGACGTCCACCATCACCTACAGACGAAAAAACCGGATATTCTGGCTCTAACAGAAACACAAGTAAACTCGTCCACCAACAAGGTCCATATGCTTTGTCCTGGTTACGAACTCCATTCTCGATTCAGGTTCACAGGTGGAGTCTGCCTTTACGCTAAGGCTAACCTCTCATGCCAGCGTGAAGAGAGTTTGGAACCGAAAGACTTTGATGTGATGTGGTTCAAACTATCTGATACCAAACTGACTAGGTTCCTCTGCTGCCTTTACCTATCACCTAATGAACCTTCATATAACGACCTCTTTGAGTTTTTATCACTCTCTGCGGTTGTGTAAATAGGCGGCATGTTTCAAAAGGTAATAATTGTCACGATCTTGTGTTTTCGCAACCACGGCTCGGCAAGCTGTGCGCTGTGTCGCATTGCCACGTGGTCAGTTGATGCGTCGGGTGGGGTAACAGGAGGGGCGCACAGCAGTGCGTCTTTCTTGTTTATGTGGTATTATCATATCATTGCGTTCCTTGTTGCTCGTGTAGATTTCTGTCTATACCCCAGATAAAATGATTCCGATACTGTATAAGCAACCCGCCACGCGGTGATACACTCTCCTCCGCTGGCTCGTTCCCCCACTACCGCTACTCGACTCTGCCTCGAGCGCACTTCCAAGCGTTTGGAGCAACTTTCAGTGACATTTTCAACACATTTCCCACCTCTCAAGTGAAAATCCAAAATATACAAATTTCAGATGCCGTTCACATAATTTGAATACGACGATTTTCCTTAAATTGGCGCATTTGCAAGATAAGCCCTTGAATTGTTCATAACGTGATTGTGCAAAAACTACACATCGGACAGAAACCATTTCGCGCACAGTTGAACTATACATGTTATTGTCTACCATTTCTCGCAAGATTGTTTGTCCAGCTTTAAATTCATAAAAGTTAAGAGTTTTTGAAAAATTGTCTTTTTTTAGAGGTATTCTCTGTGGAAAATGCACCGATCCGGTCGCACAAGAGACCATTTTGTAGGTTTTTGAAATCCCTACGAAAATTTCAGTGTGAAACGATTCCTTCAATACCTTTTAAGTTATTTGTAAAAAAACAAAAAATTGTCATTTTTTACAATATTTCTTGTTGAAAAAATTCCACAAAGCGATTTTATTGGGGCCGATACCGGGGTTTTCATCTACAGGGGCGCGCCAAGCCATGCGGCCGCCTTTGGGCAAAATATAATTTTACACCCCTTACCCCTTTTTCAGTAAAAATTTATACATGGGTGGGTAGACATAAATGAAATTAAAATACGTGCTAATACCTATATTCAATTTTGATACTGATACATTAGATAAGAGGGTACACACAAAATTGAAATAGCCGCTATAATTATCTAATTTTGAAATGAAATATGTGTTAATTTATATATAATGTATAATCTATAATTTCAAATCATCATTATCATTTGATGTTTGCAAATAAAGGAAATGAGTATTTCCGAAAGCTTAAATAAAAAAAGTGTACTGATTTTAATCAGCATGATACCTGACTACTCATCCCCATAACATTTAGAAGATCTTGACAAGTCTTAGATATAAGGATTAACGAAGAATGTAAAAAAAGTAAAGCAATAACAAAACTGACAAAACAATAAAAATGTTACATAACAGAAAAAAAAGAACGAAATAACTTATTGGAAGCACTCTTTTCTTGCCTTTTTTTCAGCAAAATCTTCAATCAACTCGTCTAAAGGAATACAATCTATAAGGTCACTTTCTATGGACATTCTTGCTAAATTACTGAGTCTCTCTTGTGCCATAGTTGATCGTAAAAAAGTTTTTATTAATTTTAATTTTGAAAAAGATCGTTCTCCCGATGCTACAGATACTGGTAGCGTTAAAAAAATCCGTATTGCCACTTCAGTATTTGAAAATGTTGAAATTGAATTGTTCTCTAAAATGTGTTGAGGAATTAACTGAGGATCTAACTCATTTTGCTGTGGTAAGTGGCATTTTAAACAAATAATTTCATCAAATAAGTCATTTGCATCAATATCTGATTCTTTACGTGCTTCATCTTTCAAATGAAATGATAAATTTTCACACGAGTTTCTTAATTTTTCTTCATTCAAGCTGAACATTTGATAAATAAATCCAAAAATGTTATTACATTGCTCCATCCCCTTGAATCTTTCATTAAGAGATGAATATAGAGAAGAATACTTTTACTTTGTAATTCATTCCTGGGTCTGTTATTGGTTCGTCAGTACTTTCATTATCAAACTGTCTTTTCTTTCTTCTTTGACAAACTGTTTGTGAAGATAAAAAATTTGGTTCAATTTCTAATTCTTCGGCCAGCTCCCTGGCGTCTACAAGAAGTTCGCTAAATCCCTTATCATCTCTTAAGTCTAAGAAAATGCTTTTATTTTTTTAGACAGTCTAAACAAGCTTTTAGATTTATACTTGGATTCTGAATTAATTAACTTAGAGAATTGATTTCAAATAAAATCTTGTACCAGATTACTACAGAACATAAAAAAATTTAGTTTTGAATTTTTGTTGCGAGCGATCAAGCTAGGTGTGATGTACTGAAATCTTTTGAAGATGCGGATGCATCCATTAGTTTTGAGAGAGCATCATAAACCTAACCAATTTGATATCTCAACGGTTTTATAGCGTCTATTCTACTGGACCAGCGTATGTCAGATAGTGGTTTCAAAGTTAAATCTGTAAGGCACGTTTTCAAAATTGACCATCTTTTGGTTGACGCGGAAAAAAACACATATATCTCTTGAACAATTCCAAAGAATCCGGACACCTCAAAAGAAAATTTAGCAGCATCGTTAATAACTAAATTTAATGAGTGCGCCGAACAAGGAACAAGAAATGCTAGCGGGTTTATATTTGAAATTCGTGTTTATAATCCACTGTGTATTCCACACATGTTTGCTCTATCATTATATCCTTGTCCTCGCAAATCATATATACTTAAGTTTAATTCTACTAATAAATCTGTCACATAGTTATACAAGCCAGCACCAGTTGAATCAACTATAGGGCAAAATAAAATGAAATGTTCACGTATTTAATTTTTTTTTTGTAAACTCATTTAATGAAACAAAGCTCAAACCTACACTCAATTGTTCCGTATGACTCACATCCGGTGTACAGTCGAGGATTATAGAGTAATATTTATGTTTTCTAACTAGATCTAAAATAGTAGTTCTTACTTTGGAGTCGATTAAATTTATCAATTCATTTTGAATTTTATCGCCTAAATAGTTTGTCATACCGCTACCGCTGCCGCTGCTTTGATTTTTATGTGTGCGTCGAACATATTGCTCCATTACAGAATCAAATTTGGTGAACGTTTCTATCAATTTTAATAAGTTACCGTTATTATTTTCATATAATTTATTAGATCTACCACGTAAAGCCAAACATTGACGACATAAAAACTGCATTGCTGGAATTATTCTTTCAATGACACGATACCAGTATTTTTTTTCTACATGCAATGAACGTAATTGACTTTAATTTATAGTAACTCCCTTAGATAACATATTTGATAGGTTTAACCAAGATTCGATATTTTTTTTATGTGAGTCACTCTTTTCGTGTCTGTTTAGCGCTGGTGACAAAGGTTTCCAATCAGAACACCCTTCCTTATTAGACAAGTTGGTCAAAGACTTACCAAAAGTTTGCAACAGAAACAGAAAACCGCATCTCTTGTTGTTGAGTAAATCAGCCACTCTCTTTTAACTTTCTCTCCATTGGTGAGGTTACGATAAAAACATCTGGCAGAAAACTTTCTTCTTGTGAGTTTACTGGATGGATCCAATTCGTAATTTGATGGGGTCCTTTTTCCATTAAAAATCTTTCATCTGCGGATGTTATTATTTCGGGCCGCTCTCCAGGGTCATCAGATATTACGGTGGAGTTAGGAAATAGTAATGTTGACGCTGCTGGAACGTTTTGAGTATGATGTTCCTGGGTACTGTTTATATTATTACAATCAGAAACAAATGAGGAACTTGGGGCTGAGGAACAACTAGGGCGAGCATCGTCGGTACTTTCAAGTTCAGGAAGAGCACTCATTTCTGACGGTTTCAAATATTTCTTCAAAGAACCAGCTAATTTTTCCTTTTCTTCCATTTCCTGCCGTCTTTTGTGGCGGAACTGATGACTTGACAATCGTTTTCTTTTTTTTGCCCTTTTCCTTAAAATAGGAAATGTCATATTGTTAGCAATCTTATTTACATTTTTGGAAAAAAAATTAAACGTTAAATATCTCGAAAACAGATGAGTTTTGGTATAGGATATGATACGTGGTGATCTATTTGAAAAAATTATGTCTTTACCAACAAATTGGATTATATTTTTTGAACACCCTGTACAACATTTGTTGAAAATAAATATGTATTAGTATGTATTACAGGACCTTGAAAAAAAATTACCTAAAAATACTTTACAATTAGTAGTTGGTAGTTGAAAGGTAAAATTATTAGCCATATTGTTAATTGCCTTTATGGGAAAAAAATTTAAATGTCAAATATCTCGAAAACCACTGAGTTTTGATAAAGAACATGTTTCAAAAATTTTAATTAGAATTAAGAGTAGAACAGTAAAGATATACCTACCATATTTAGTTTTAGTTACACTACTTATTATTCAGCCGAATTGCCGCCCGTAGCTGTTGCCTACATTCGCCACCTAGTTGGCGCGCCCCTACAAACTATCTTTCAAAAGATAGGCTATTTGCGTATTCATTTAAGACGGAAAAAACCTTTATTAGTTGGCTTATAAGACGACTTTGGCCTGTTGTGATCCATTTCCAAGTTTTTGAAGACCTAACCTAACCTATCCGGCCGATTTAAAAGCCCCCTCCCCCCTCCACCTGTTTGGGTTGGTGACAACCCCTTCCAGCTGAGCCCTTCGCAGTTCGTCTTCAACAATCTTGGACCCGAGAAAGTGTGTCTGGATGAGAACACTTATGTTTTTCTTCTGGTTTTCTGCATATCCACCGTTCGGCATTTTGATCAGGCCGATGCCGTTGGTATGTTTTTTGGAAAGAACTTTCTGGGGGCGTTGGGCTGGGGCTGATTCCGTAATCCCCTCGCACATTTGCCTCCATGTCCTTTTTTGGATTTCCTGAATTCCTTGTTGTACTCCGAAAAAGCCGCTTTAAAGTCTTCCTACTGTCCCAGACTTTCATTGAATAGTTTCCTAATTTTTTTCCTAAGTTTTCTTCTTCTTCTTTATTCCTCCAAGGCACGACTTCATTGACTGCCTTTTGTTTTTCTGGGCAGCTGATTTCATATGCTTCCGTTATAGCATTTTGAAGCTGCTTGGAAGCTGTATCTAGTTCCTCAGCTGAATCGATGGAGTTATGTTGGTCTTCCAACTGCCTCTCGAGATGCTCTCCATGAGCATCCCAATTGGTTAGCTTGGGTATCTTATATCCTTCGAAGCGTGTTTCCGATAACTCCAAGTCAAATCTTATGATGATGTTGTTGTTGATGATCCGAGGAGTCATCAGATACATGCCAGTTGTGAATGTAGTTTGTTATAAATGGATCAGCAAGGGTAAGGTCAAGAACCTCTTTTCTGATCGCATTCATAAAGGTGGGTCTGTTACCTTTATTGACAATGTCTATATTAGTCGCAGACAAATATTCGATAACCTCGTGTTTGTGCTTCCCCATGTGAGATGGTGCGCGTTCGCGTCGCAGCATAGAATGACATGTCAGTTTTCTCTTTGACACCATCTGATGGGGATTTGGACTTACACTTGTGGTGGATGCGACGACGAGTCCCCTGGGAAGTAGGCCGAGGCAATAACAATCTGCCTCTTGCCTGTTTCAGTTGACACTTCCACGATGGTGGTTGCCTAATCTCCAGTGATGAACTCTGGAACAGTGATGATGCGTGCTATATGCCTGCTCGTAGTTTTTCATGAGTGTTGCAAAAAAGGAATTTACATGATTTTATTGCGAGTCCTTGTATTTGACCTCTAGTGATCCAGGGTTCTTGGAGCAACCCTATACCAGGGTTTTTTTCAATAAACTTCCTTCTAAGCGCACTTGTGGCTGCTTTTGAATGTTGGAGGTTTATTTGAAGAGCCTTGAGCTTTTAGCTCATCTGGGTAGAATTTCCACCAAGGTTTTGTTGTGAGGCACAGCTGCCTCTCCAACGACCCTCAGTTCCGCATCATCCCATGTTTTTGGGGAGTTTTCCTGTTTGACGTATTTTCAACCATAATAGGTCCCACGAGAAGCTATGGAAAGACAGTCACCTGCGGCAGAGCCCCGCATGCCGCAGGAAGGCAAATGGAACCAGAGGGCGCCAGATACCCCGGAGTATGCATAATCGTAACTATTCCACCCACTACCCATGCAGTCTTCGGCTTATGATGTTCCACCTTAAACTTGGGGAGATTTTTATTGTAGTTCTCGTCTACTTGGCTGGTCGGTTCAGGCAAGCCCCCACGTATGTCTAGTATTACTAGCTATAAACGCCGTCTGTACCCGGCATGTTTCCGCAGATAGTTCCAGCTCTCCGGCGCATCAGGACTTCTTTGGACATGACATCCAGTCGCCCACTGTACACCGGAGAACAGGTTCCATCCTCCACGCTGTAGTTCCTGGTTCCTTCGTTGGGCTGAAAGTTCGTTAGGAAATAGCGAGACCAGGTATGATCCTGCTATTTCCTATCCAGGCGGTGCTACGTGGAAGCAAACACCCGATGGCTACATTTACCCGTCATTCCACGGTTCGAACCCGCGAACATATAGTGGGTTACAAGCAGCGAGCTGAGCAGTGAGTCAACGGCCAAAAGCAACCAACCCCGCCCTTGTATAGATATAGTTGTACATGATATGTCCAAAACATTTGTCTGTGTCCATCATGGTATATTGCCTAACAAAAACCCCAGGAAGTTATTTCTTCATTTTATTTGTTGTCGTCAAACCAAAAGAAGAAATATTCAACACATCTACGATTGTGTTGATCCATCCGACAATAATCAAGAATGAATACACAGGGTCAAATCAATTCGATAAATTATGAGATTATAAAATAATGACAAGCTATTGAACGCAAAATTATACATACCCATGTAATGTCGATATGTGTCAATACGGTCATTTAGTGAAAAATACTAGTTATTCGTTCAATTTCAATATTACAATATTTATGGTGAAGAAATATCTGAATCCCGTATGCAGTAGATTCTTGACTGATATATTCTGCGATGAAGTGAAAATAATTTGTTGAAAAAGATTTTTCTCAACCTTACTCATAGAAAGTGAACATGTCTTTGCGGCATATCAACTTTTGGAAGGTCATCTTTGTCTAGCACAAAATTGTTGAAGACGATTGACATGATGAAACTGCATAACAAACTGACACATAGCTAGATTCCACAAAAAATTGCTGACAAATGGATGACGTTCTAACCTGACATATACCGGGTGTCAAATAAATTACTATATTTGGTATGTAAATGGTATGTGAAGAGGAGAGTTTTCGCATATTTTTCACTTTCCGGTCACTTCCGGTTTCACCGGAAATAGAACACCCTGTATATTGTAATATTTTTGGGTTTCCGAGACAATTCTGGATCAGAATGTGACATTTCAAAGAGTTTTTACGCCTACTTAATTTTTTTAGAGTCACTATTAATATTGCATCTAGGTGGCAATGATCGGACGTCAACTAATCTGAGGACCTCAGGTGATGTCAGAAAATTACAATCACAAAGTTTTAGTGACTAGTATGATAGATAGGATTAAGACAAGTTGGCAAAATTACATTTTCGTGTCTAACTATTATTTTTCAACTGGCGACCATTTTTTGACAGAAGCACTTTCCAAAAAAAGGATTTTACTACTCATTTATTTGCGATTGAATTAAAAATAAGAAGATAAATTAAATATTACTAGGGAAAATACTGGATAATAATTTATTTACTTTTGTCAAGTGTGCCATGGATAATATTTTTTTTCCTTGTAGTAAATTTTCAATATGCGTTCAATTGCTTCTCTCAAGACGTTTCGTAACATTTGAGGCGTTATACTTCTAAATGCCCGTAGAATTATTTCTTCTGAGATTTCAAAAGTTGCTGGGGGTGTTGCATAGTGAACCTTTTCTTCAACATATCCCCAAATAAAGAAATCGAGCACAGTGAGATCCGGTGAGCGGAAAGGTCACCGTACTGGAACATTGGTTACAATAACTTGATTATTAAAATGCTCTATTGAGTAATTAAGAACTTCTCTGGCATTAAGAGGGGGTTTGTCATCTTGTCGGAAGTAAATTCGCCGTAAAATTGCTAAAGGTAGATTATTAAGATGATCCTCGATTTCATTTTGAAGAAAACCTAAGTACCTAACCCCTGTTAACTGACCTTGAGAAAATATTGGCCCAATTATTCTGTTTCCAACTATACCAGCCCAGACATTGACGCCAAACCTTTCTTGAAAATTGCCCTCTCTCATTGCATGTTGATTTTGTTGGGCCCAGTATTGAACATCCCATTATTTGTAAATTGGGATTCGTCGAAAAATAGAATAAAGTTGATACAATTTGAGTTAACTCTATGATTTTGAAGCAGCCAATCACAAAACACTACGCGTCTATCGCCATCGTCAGCATACTAATGTTGATGTAACTGATATTTAAATGCTCGATATTCGTGCTTTTTCAGTATATTTCTTGCTGATTCTTGACTTATCTACATTTCTTGACTAATTTATCTTAAAGAAACCGTTTTATTAACATCAACCATAGCAAGAACGTTAATATCAGTCTATTCATTTATAATAAACCTCTAAGTCAGTGTTTTGCTTTCCAAAGAAGACTTGATAAAAATTACTGCAGAATATTATGCATCATGGCTTACCATGGCACACTTGACAAAAGTAAATAAATTATTATCCAGTATTTGCCTTGGTAATATTTCATTTATTTTCTTATTTTTTAAAGTGAAACTTTTATTACATCGCCTTAAACTTTTTCGTCCATCTATTGCATGTCGCGTGACGGTCGGCCGCGGATTAGGGGTAAAGTGAAAGGCGCTCGACAGAGCAGCCGAGGCCAATATGGCGGCGCCGGTGCGCATCAGCTGACCGTGTAGTGTATAGACTATTACTCATTTGTGCAAGCGCTCCACGCTATTTGTTTGTTTTTATCAGTGTTTAATGTAAATGTTGCTATGTTTTTGCTTTTGATAAACAACGACACAGCTAGTGAGTCCGAAAAACTGATCGACGAGGAAAAAGCCAAGAATAGTGCAAAATGAATGATGATGAATTAATTTCACACCGTAAAAGACAGAACGCCGACAGAGCTCGTGCTTATAGAAAAAGGAAAAAAGATCTTGGCTAGTAAACATAGTTTTTATATCGAATTTATTTCAATTTTGAGTGCATGAATTTATTATTGAACTTATTTCGTATGAATATAGTTGGAGACCTAGTTATCATTTCCCATAATCATTCCCATTTTCCAAGTATAAAATTAAGATTGATGATGCGATTTTAATACCCTAAATCGAATATTTTTCCAAACATTTTTAGTTAAATGTCTACAATGCGAAAAGAAGTTTCACTTATACCGTGGTTTCATAACTTTTATCCAATCACAAATAAATTAGTATCGTTAGATTTGCCGGAAAATCTTTTTTTCGGAAAGTGCTTGTCAAAAAATGGTCGCCATTTGGAAAATAATAGTTGGACACGAAAATGTAATCACATGAGGTCCTCAGATTAGTTTATATCCGATCATGGCCACCTACATGCAATATTAAAAGTGACTTTAAAAAAATGAAGTAGGCTTAAAAACTTTTCAAAATGTCACATTTTGATCCAGAATCGTCTCAGAAATCCAAAAATGTTACAATAAACAGGGTGTTCCATTTAAAAATTCAAAACCGGAGCCATTTCCTTCGATCCGGAAGTGACCGGAAAGTGAAAAATATGTGAAAACTCTCCTCTTCACATACCATTTACCTATACTAACTTGGGACGCATAACCAGATCGGTCCATTTTTGACCGACGAAATCAAAAAGGTGGAGGTCCTCTAGTCGACGCGTATATTTTTTTTACAATTCATATATTGATTCTCAAATTGTTTTCCATCAACTTGACATACCTATATGTCAGAAAAAATTGTCAATAAAGAATTATATTTTTAATTTGCAAATAGAAGAGCATACATGGGATTATCATGTCTTTTCATTTTCACTGAAGCATGGGCTGAGCTACACTAAAAGTAGATCTGTCTCTTTCGTTTGTTTACTACAACCAACAGTAGATTTTTTTTCTCTAGTGGGGCCCATTATCAATCGTCCCAACATGTCATATATCAAAATACAAAAGGTGAACAGGAACTATGCATTTATTAAAAAATATAACCAGTATTCAACAACGATATTCCATTTTTCATCGGTAGATCTTATAAACTCTTCAAGTACAAGTTGTAGGTAGCCCTAAAAAGTTTGATAAAACGACATAAAATGCGAAAACAATAATAATAAATATTTGAGAATTTTCCTCAATATTTCGTCAGTCAACATTTTGAAACTACTCCGTTCAGGCACATCTTCGAACAGGACTACTGGTTTATCACATTTTTGATTTTTCGACTGCCAACACAATCTTCTTCGATGATTTTTGTAAAGCTAAAATTATTATTAGTGGAGCTAGAACATCATTGTGAGAAACAAGAACAAACACCAACTAACACTATAACATGTATAGGGGAAAGTTCAATCTCCAGTATCATAGAAGTTTTGGATAGAGAATGGAAAGACCTTTTGCATAAGATATCACAAGCCCTACTCCCAATTAAAAAAAAACGATAACGCGGCAAGTAGGAAAGGTAGATTTCAAAATTATTTTATTGATTCAAAAATTGCCACCAGTCAAGCTAACGAATCATGTGTCAAAAAAAAATCAAATTTTCCATTGGAAAAAAAACAGAAATTTTCCAATTAAAAGTTGGTAAAAGATCCAAATCTCCCTAAATTCTTCCTAATATTTCTATGTAATCTGACTCAAATCAAAACAAAGAAGGATAAAGACAGTACTCACATGGGTGTCAATCTTAATATCACTTAGAAAAATATTATCGAATGAACCTCAAATAAATGGAGCATATAGGGTGAACAAAAATTATTAATTCTCATGAATGGTAATTTACATCGAGAAAAAATAAAAGAGAATGAGAGTTGTAGAGCTCATGAAAGTGAAGGTATTCGGACTTTTTTTTTCAATTGAAGAACCATGTATTTCAGGGTTTTTGAAAATTCAACCCTAAAGGTGTCAAAATGGGGTTGAACGTTTATATAGGAATACCGTTAGTTTTTAAGTTGGGGTCATAAAAATTGGTATTTGAGGTCGTTGTTACATATATAGAAATAACGGGAAACTGGATAGCGGAAAACGGGATAAAAGTAAACGGGAAAACGGAAAGCGGGTAAAGTCATAAGCTAGATGGAACAACACAAAGAAAAACATAGGGAAAAATACAAATTATACACGGACGAAGTCGCGGGTATCAGCTAGTGAGTCCGGGATATACGCCCCAGCGGGATAGACGCCTCAGTACAATTGTGGGAAATGTAAGTTGCGTAATCAAAATAATGCCTTATAATACGTACGTGCCGCTCCCTCACTTCACACATATAATTTCGTAGATGCAGACAATCCGGAGTTACAAATAATATATTGATGCAGACAACCTGTCAGTTATTGGTGATAATGCTACTTCTACGGAAAAAGAAGCTCCATCGAAACTTCTTTATGAAGGTGCTGCAGTACTGAATTCTGATTCCAAAATAACGGAAAAGGGGGAAAGCTACAAAAGGGATACCAGTGAAAAGAACCCAAATAAATCAGCAAGAAGTTAAATAAAAAGTTGATTTGAAAAGAACCAAAGCAAAGAAGCAAAAAATAAATAATTCACGTGATAATAAGTCAGCGATACGAATATTCCTGATGACAGTATTGAGAGTGATACAAATGGAAACAAAAACAACAAAAGGAATAGCATTGAAAAACAAAGAAGAGATGAAGTCAAAATCAAAAGAAAACTGAGTACCGAACAGCTATGAAATTTTACAGTTCTAGTGAAGTAAAAAGAATGAGAACAGTAGTTTTGAAGTTGAAGAAATAACAAAACAAATGAGAAAGAAACAGAAACACAACAAAACTTGTTCCAAAACCAAAGAAACATCCACAAGGGCAAAGCCTGATTCAATATATAGTTCTAATGATGAAAATGATGGAGTAGATGATTTATGTGATGTATAGATTTTCCTGATTATATTTTCATTTTCAGACTGTGGAAGGTTACCCAAAAAACATGTCAAGAAACGTTGTTCCTCCACAAAAAACCACATTCATTCAATAGATGATAGGATCTAGATGAGGATCATTGCGTTGATTGTATTGACTATTATAGTAACACCACATCCAAAGTAGATTGGATCCGTTGTGTTATATGCCTAAAGTGGCTTCACAAACATTCATAAACATGCACATTATATCGCAATTATTGCAAGAATGTGGGCGAATTGCTACCAAAATGGATAAATAGTTTTGCAGTTTTTATATGATTATTTTTGTGTACCTAAGTTGATTGATCTCTATAGTGTTTTTAATTAAAATATTAATTTTTATCGATGTTTGATGAAGAATATATATGTATATATATATATATATATATATGTATATTTAATGAATAATAATGTTGATTGAAGACTTATATATTCAAAATGTTTGTTTTTTTGCAAAGGGCGTCTATCTTATCCAAAAAAGTAGGTCTGGGGCATATATACCGCATGCGAGGCATTTATCCCGTTATGTATTTATTTTCAACTAAAAATATACGGTTCATTTATTGACTAGTCTACAAAAACCAGTACGAGGTGATTATATGAAGGACCAAAGTTAGTGCACATATGAAAATCAAATGCGAATTATTTGTATGTTAGGAGGTATAAATAAAATAAATAAAATTATGATTTAAAAAAACTAAGAAACACGCTTATGTAGCAATAAGGACTAAACAGTTTAAAATAATAATAATAAATACATTGTCGAAAAAATTGTCTCTCATGTAAAAAAAGCGTGAGGTGCTTGGTATCAGTTATTTCAATATCATTATTAAAAGTAAGTGGAGAGCACCCCACGCTTTTTTACATATATTTTTAGTTCTTATTGCTACATAAGCGTTTTTAGTTTTTTAAACTATAATTTAATTTTCAACTTTTTAGTCCACACTGCTACAGAAGACTAAAAAAGACTACGGGAGAAAAACTCCCACAAACTCACATGAAATGGAAGTTTTTTCGAAATTATGGTGAATGAGATGCATGCTGCATTCTGATGAATCTACACATTCGCCATATCTTTTAAATGTAAACGATCTTGGTGAGAATACCAGGTCATAGCTATGAAATTATTGTATTGTCATCGGTTCTTAACACGTTGAAGGACACAGGGAAATCCGAAATCGTTCTCATTGTGACACAGACAAATTTGTAACATTCCTAATTCAAAAAAAATATGATCCTTAGTATTTTTGGAAAAACATCGCACTAAAATAAAAATACATATCTTCCAAAAAAATATTACTCAAAAACTTTTACATCACCCTGTACATCGCGTGACAAAACAAATACAAATATATGAGTTCCTTATGGCAGAAACGACGCCGCGCGGCGTTGTGATGAAATTGGGAAAGTCAAATTCTGGCTGGTGGAGATTTAAACCGATATTTTATGCAAGAAAACGACACTACACGAACCTATTGCACACAATCCGTGAGAGTAAACACGTGTCTCCTATATTAACTATGCAAAATTGAACGATGTTCCGCGTTCTGTCAAATTTAATCCGGATCTGTGAGGACGCAGTGCGGCGTTGTGCCGCATTTGTCACCGACCTCTATGACGCCGTATGACGTTAGTGTCCATCAACGTGTTAATTAATTCGGCCGTCTGGAAGTGGGTGAGAATTGATTTCAAAGATTCCATTACCTACATTCATACATACATACAGGTGAAGCTAATAAAGCGTGTATAAAAAAGTCGGAATTATATCCCGGATTTATATTGTATATATGAGAATTCTGAAACCATGCACTTTATTGGCAGTCGGGTTAAATAGCAATAATAACGGCAACTTTCCGAAAAACTGGAAAAAAATCTAAATTAACATCAATATTTCTGATGGAAAATGTATATGGAGCTCGAGAAAGTTATGGTTATGAATACGATGTACTATTCATGAATGCTCATTGTTTGTTTGCTTTTTTATTTTGACAAATCTGACCGTGCCAATTCCACACCGATCTCTCGAGTGGATTACGAACGCTAAATCCATTTTCATAAATATGAATTCGAAAGAAGATGCATTTTAACATGATTATATGTAATTATTTGAGTCAAGGTAGTCGTGTTTTCCTAAATTCAAGACATCGTTATCCGAGTAGAACGTTATTATTTAACATACTCGTCGGTTATTCTCTTCAGTCATGGCAAGAATACGAGAGTCACTCCTCGATCTCCTTTATAGTAGCGACGCCGAAGTATAATAGATCCGGATTTTTTTCACGAATGAACGAATCGCCAGACCGAAAATGGAAGTCAGACGATCTTTTATAAAAACATTTTGTAGCATCTCAGCAATACCAAGTTTTATTTACATAAATCAGGATTCTAGCTAAGAGCATTGACATTACTGTCAGCATTGTGATTTTATTGCCATCGGTGTGTGATTTGTTTGTTTTTTGTGTTCGATATGAAGAGAAGAAGGTTTGCCAGGACCGTTTATAAGGTAAGTTTTCAGCAGTGATGTGAGATGAAAAAACTTTAAAAATTGCTGTTGAAATTAATGGGAGATATGTCTATTTTGGAAAGGAAAATTGTATTCAAAATTGGAAAAAAGTTCATTGAAAAATCTAGGATAAAAATTAAGCATTTTTTTGTAATATCTAACAGAAAACAACTACTTTCTGAATGATACGCCAAAGTTGGGGTTGAATTACATCTGGTAGATATGGTAATTCGCATCAAATAAATATGAAAGTGAAATTTGCAATGTATTTCAGTTTTTAGATTGAATGCAAGAATTACCGATAATGTTCTGAAATACATTTAATTTCACGCTTACGAACGAGAACCTTATAATTTTCAAAATCAACTGAATCTCTTCAAAGTTCATTATTCCATTATTTTGATTATTTTCCAAGTTAACCTTCGACTTTTTAGCCAAAATGAAAAGATCTGATATAAATATATATAAAAATGTTTATATGTAAGCACAAAATCCATATCAAGGTAACAAGTGCAGTAATTAATAAAAAACGGAATATGCAACTCAATATTTATAAAAAAAAGTGAGCTTTCAAAAGTTTATTGGCACGCTTTTTATCACAGCCGTAAATGGGGATAAGTGATGCTGTCTGGACCAGTTTGTCCGATTCCGCCACTGAGGCGCTGCACGTGAAACTCCTCCCCCATGCTCCAAGTCCATATCCCAGAGAGTATCGGTAAAGGAGAATTAAATTTTGCACGTGGGTTGAATTACAGATACGGGCACGTTCTAAGAAAGGATTTTTCAGAATTTGAGTCATAATGGTTTGAAACAACCTCCTGAATATTTGAAGACATTTTTGAAATCGTTAAACTGGAAAAAGTTGTGTGTCGTCAATACATAAATATACATTTTTCCATCGGAAAGCATGTTTGATAAAATTGACGTCATTTTGACCTTCAAATAAGTCGGTGCTGAATTTGATGATATATTTCCGATTAGAAAACACTAAGGTAATATAAAAGCCGAGAATTGAAAACATTTTGCCCAATGAGTTGAACACATAAATGAAAAATCACATATGATCAGCTATAAGGAAAAATATGATCGTGGGAAATTTTGTTGTTGATATTCCATCTGTAGTAATATGAATTATGTACAATTAACTTACGTCTCCGCGGGCAAAGACACGGAAATGGGCTAGTATTTGTACTGTAGTAAATTGCATCATAGGCGGCGAAAATGGCAATTTTCTGAGGAGATATACTTCCTTTCACAAGTTCATTGTCGAATTATCAATATGAATTTGCCAAGTTAATTTTGTATGAAACCATTTTTTTCGGAAGGTGGAGGAAATTCTTTATGGATACTTCGCGGTAGTGTGCGGCCCCCGATGACACTAACGCCTTTTTGCCCATTGTATCTTACCTTTTAAGAATACAGGTTTCCATGGTTCCTGATTAAGGTCATCCTAGCAACTGCAAGTACTGCCGTGGCTACCTTGCAGTGATGAAGGTTTATTTGGATGGACCTTATCGTTTGTTCAGTACCCGTAAGAGTTCTCTTCCGATTCTGTAGAACGCTCGGAACCGCATCCTCTCCAGTGCTCTGAAAGAAACCGAGAAGGCCAAGAGTTGTCCTCGTTCCCTTTCGGTATTTCGGCTCAGTGGTCATTTGCTCCCACGAGTGAGGGAGGGAGAAGGGGTTGGCCAGTCCTGTGATGCATCCTGCACAGGGCTGTATGAAGCCATACTTCCACTTACATCACAGCTTCTGTTTGGGTTGGTTTCGTTTGTTGTTTTTGTTTTCTTTTAATTTAGACAATTCATTGGTATTGAAGCCATCTGATATGTCCAGTGTAACGTCATTATACGAGATGTGTGACCCCTGCACCCCTGTACCGAAGCGTTCAGCAAAAGTTGTGTCATCCGCAAATAAACAAGTAACAAATGATATGCTATTTGCTAGGTCATTTATACAGGGTGATTCAAAAGTACTTTGACAAACTTCAGTAGGTGATTCCTCACAATATTCTAATATGAATTGTCCAAATGAATATATATCCGGAAACGCTTCGTTTTCAAGATACAGGGTATTGGACTTTTATTTTTATTTTCATTTATTTTAAATAACTTTCAAAATACTGAGCTTAATCAAACGAAAATTGGTATTGAGAGATTTTTTGGGGTGTCGAATTGGAACCTGATGTTATTAATGCTCTTACTCGTAGGGGGCGTCACCTACACGTCTTTATTTTTGAAGATTCATAACTTTTTTGAGAGTACTTCTAGCACATTATTCAGTAGAAAAATCAATTCCTCTATCATATCTACGTAAAAAAGCTACCCCTGTTACAAGTCGCTATAAGCAACCGTTTTCTAGATTTTTGGACTTGAAAATTTCAAGTCGACTATTTGATAATCCATGCGTGTTGAAGTTATTACCATTATTTTGCATTTTTCACAAGAATGCTTAGGAAATGAATTTGACGTTTAAGTAAATAGTTTTGGTTTTTTGTAGGGGGTGCCACCTATTCTATTTATTTTACTCGTTTGAAATAGTTATATTAAGGATGCAAAATCTGTATTTATTTTAATAAAATCTACAAGAAATATCAACATTTTATTTCAAAAATTATTGAATATGTAGAATAAAATAAAATAAAGGAAACTAAATTGTATTCAATAAATTGTTCTAAGTGTCCACCTTCAGCGAAATACAGGCATTCAGTCTTCTAGTCATTGAATCTTGTACCCGCTCAAAAATTATTGGTGTGTTTCTTATTGTTTCACAGGCGTCTACTATTCTGTTTCTTAGATCTTTCTCGTTCGCTACTGGAGTTTTATAAACAAGTGACTCCAAATGTCCCCAAAAATGAAAATCTAGCGGGTTACGATCTGGGGACCTTGGTGCCCAAGCCTGGTTAGGTTCTCTACACCCCTACCGATCCATCGATTTGGAAAGACAGTGTTAAGAAATTCCCTGGCTACAACGCTGAAATGTGCAGGAGCCCCATCATGCATGAACCACATGCGGATTCGAATTTCTAATGGTACATTCTGAAGTAGTCCCGGCAATTCATTTTCTAAAGAGTCTCTGTGAGTTGCGCCATCCAGTCGGAAATGAAGAAAGAAAGAACCTATCAAGTAATTATCAATTATTGCCGCCCATACATTTACAGAAAATTGATACTGATAATGTCTTTCACTAACTGCGTGCAGATTTTCCAGAGCCCAAACATGGTTGTTATGAAAGTTTGTGATAGCATTTCGGGAGAAGTTTGCCTCGTCCGTGAAGAGTACATATCTTAAAAATTGAGGATTTCCAGCCAATTTTCTCAAAAACCACTGACAAATAGTAATGCGTTGGGGAAAGTCTCGTGGCAGAAGAGCTTGTACCCTTTGAATATGGTATGGATGAAATTGTTGATCGTGGATAGTTCTCCAAACTGTGGACGTAGTAGAATTGAGAGCTTCAGCAATTATTCTTGTATTTGTTTCTGGATTCTCCTCGAGAGCGTTCAAAACAGCTTCTTCCAATTCTAGCTGCCCTCTTAAAGCTACCTGTTTCTGCCTAACAACGGTAGAGACTGGTGAATGTTGGAGCTGAAGGCAGTACTCGATTAGGAAATTGCTCTTGGTAAATACGTCTTGCTTCGCGCGCATTGCCATCCGCAAGGCCGTAAACGAGATGCATATCGGCTAAATGAGCATTATTGTTCAAATAATCCATTTTTTCAAAATTAGTGTTTTAAAACTTACAGAAACTCCAACAAAACAACAAGGGTAGCTTTTCTACGTAGGTATGATAGAGGAATTGATTTTTTCACTGAAAAATGTGCTAGAAGTACGCTCAAAAAAGTTATGAATCTTCAAAAAAGAGAAAGACGTGTAGGTGGTGCCCCCTACGAGTAAGAGCAATAATAACATCAGGTTCGAATTCGACACCTCAAAAACTCTCAATACCAATTTTTCGTTTAATTAAGGTCAGTATTTCGAAAGTTATTGAAAAAAACTAAAATAAAAATAAAACTTCAACACCCTGTGTCTTGGAAACGAAGCGTTTCCGGACATATATTTATTTGGATATTAGAATATTGTGAAGTATCACCTCCTGAAGTTTGTCAAAGTACTTTTGAATCACCCTATATAGATGAGGAATATTAGGAGGCCTAAGACACTACCTCAGAGTACAACATTACTCACTTGAACTGGATTGCAAATACTGCCATTGTGAAATAAACACTGCAGCATTATGTCAGATTAGTATTATGATGATATTTTACTTTTCAGACCAATATCTTTGGAAAAAAGCTTGAAATATGAATGCACTGATGTTCTCTACCTACGAAATTTTTATAATATTTTTCATGAAATTACAAGGCATAATCGCTTTTAAAAAGGGGAATTCCACTCAGGTTCATTAACATGGTGAATTTTTGGGATTAGCCTGTTGATTACACGATGTGGTAAATAACTCCCGGCGACAATTTTCACCGGTGAACTTTTCAGTAGTTATATCCCTAGGACATTGATAATAGACGAGATAATTTTATGACAATCGAAAGCTCGTTCCTTGGTAACAGCCCGAAGCCGAAGGCTGAGCTTGAGAAATTTGTCATAAAATTATGAGGCATTTGTCAATGTCCGATGGATATTTGGCGAAAAATTTTTTGACAAAAAAAGTTATAACTCAACACAATGAAACATTTATTTATTTATTAAAAGTACAGTTAGTGAAAGTACAATTATTAAAATTCAACTTAACATTAGATTCGTTGCTGTTCTCTACTATAAAAGATCTATCACCACGCATAATATTGTAACGTAAATAAACTTAACTTGGTTTTACTAATTTATTTCACACTTAATCTACAACTTAATTTATATTACTACGCCACTGTATAGCTCGATCGTATGGGCTCGTTCAGACTGTCCGACTCCACTTGAGGGTTGCCTATTTATCTCCGATACAGCATTCTCGATGTTTCGAATTCTGGCAGTTGGCGATCGGCATGTTCCAATTGTTTCCAATATTGACCGTTGTTTTCCGCGGCAGAGCGACTGGATGGTTCTCGAATATCTCCGGGAATGATCTCATCGTTGTCGATGGCAACGCGTGAGGCGACAGGTCCGGCCTAGGTTCGTTACATTGCCCCCTTCTTAAAGACATTTCGTCCCGAAATTTCATCCTTGGAGTGTGACGATATCTGCATGACTCCCCATATCTGCACCGTGAAGTTCGATGGAAGTAACACTCCACGGTCTTCATGATCGGTCGTGGAAGAGGGTTACAGCAAACCAAAATCTCGACGCCGCTGGATCTGAATATCGCCTCCAGCTTACTTCTTATGACTCTCCAGTCCAACCCATCAATACCACAGGATAATTTTGGAATTGCTAGATCCACCAGATTCTGGTCCACCATAGTATCTCTTAGTTTGGTGAGACTCTTCCAGACATCTTCATAGGACGGTTTATCTTGGGAATGCCTCTTGGTAACTAGGTAGTAGATGTTTCTCTGGCCTTTCTTCAACTGTAGCACCCCACCAACTTCTGGATTCTGCTCCCGCAGTGTTTGGAGTTGACCAAATTTCTTGGAGAACACTACGGCGATGCCCCTGGACATTCGAAGATCTTCTGCCACACAGTGCGCTAGTGCGTAGTCAGCAGGCACCTCGAAAAGGTCTCGTGACTCTCTCTAGTAACCCCATGTAGAACTTTCTGCCCGTTTGAATACAAGGACATAAACTTCTCGAACGTCATATCATCCTCCGGTGGCTTGAGGGTGCGAACTTGGTCATGGTTTCCAGCGTAAGGGCCAACCTGTTGAAATGGACGACCCTTGGTTTCCCTCGGGGTGGCTTATGGATTCGGTACACAAGGTCGTTTATCCTTTTCACGATTTTATACGGGCCTTCCCACGAGTTCCGCAACTTTGGTGATAGTCCACGACGACGTTTGGGGTTGTACAGCCAAACCAGGTCATCAACCTTAAATCCTCCAGCGTCGGCCTTGATGTCATAGGTCTTCTTCATTTTATCGCTGGCACTCTGGATGTTCAACCGGACTCGTTCGTGGATGTCGTCCATTCTCTGCCGAAGTTTGCTGACGTAGTCCTCTCCCGCAGTGTCTTGTCCTGGCGGTATCCCAAACTTCAGGTCACAAGGCAGTCGCAGTTCTCGGCCCATTATAATACTAGCAGGAGTTTGACCGGTTGACTCGTGTACTGCGGATCGATAGGCCATCAGGAACAAATGAAGATACTGGTCCCAGTCTCTTTGATGGTCAGAGACAACCTTGGACAAGTGGCGGTTGATCGTCCTGTTCATCCGTTCCACCATTCCATCGGACTGCGGATGTAGGGCCGTGGTTCTTGTCTTGCGGATGTTCAGCAGTAGACATATTTCTTGGAAAAGGTTGGATTCGAAATTTCTGCATTGATCCGAGTGCAGCTCCATTGGAATACCGAATCGACATATCCATTCTTTCACCAAGACGTCGGCGATGGTGAAGGCTTCCTGGTTGGGCAGGGCATAGGCTTCCGCCCACTTACTTAAGTAGTCCATTGCCACAAGGATGTATTTATTCCCGTGGTCGGATACGGGAAACGGGCCGGCGATGTCAATGGCGATTCTCTCGAACGGGCTGCCTACGTTGTATTGACGCATCGGGGCCTTGGGTCGTATTCGAGGTCCATTGCTAGCAGCGCATACAGCGCACTTTCTGCACCAGTCCTGGACGTCAGCTTGACAATTGGCCCAGTAAAACCGTTGCCTCACTTTCTGCAGGGTCTTCGTCACTCCCAGATGTCCTCCGGCGACTCCATCATGGATTTCCCGCAGCACTTCCTCTCTTCTGTTCCTGGGAACAATTATTTGGCGTCTGTCTTCCCCACCAATATCGGCCTCCAACACACGTTTCAGGATCCCATTGTCCAGAATAAGAGAGTTCCATTGTGCCCAATGGCTTAACAGCCGGCGAGTAACCTGCGACTTCCTGCCATGATGGTCTTCGATTGCCTTCTTCCAGCTGACGACTAAGCCAAGGTCGGGGTCTCTCTCTTGGTCTTTCTGGATCTTGCTGTCATTCCAGTTGTCATCCATTGCCGCGGTTCTACAAAGTGTTGCTTCTTTCTCTTCTGCTCGTCGGCAATGTGAGCAATCATCTGGACATGGTCTTCGCGACAAGGCATCTGCATTCTTATGGCTAGTTCCGGCTCGATGTTCTATCTCGAAATCGAATTCTTGGAGTCTCTCGATCCAACGTGCTACTTGACCCTCAGGATTTTTGAACTGTAAGAGCCATTTGAGAGCTGCATGGTCAGTTCTCAACAGGAATCTTCTTCCATACACGTACTTGTAGAAGTGCTCCACTCCCTTTAAAACAGCTAACAGCTCTCGCCTGGTGACACAGTAATTGCGCTCTGGTTTGCTAAGCGTCTTGCTGAAATAACCAATGTCCTTCTCCTGTCCCTCCTGGATCTGAGATAGGACAGCTCCAAGTCCCACGTTGCTGGCGTCCGTATCCAAAATGAATTTCCGTTTGGGTAGGGGATAGCTCAGTATAGGTGCGTTGATCAAAGCTCCTTTCAGCTTCCTGAATGAATCTTGACATTCTTCGGGCCACTGGAACTTTGTTTGGCCTTCCGTGAGCCTGGTCAGTGGTTTAGCGATGTTGGCGAATCCCAGCACATATCGGCGATAGTATGTGCATAAACCAAGGAAACTTCGAAGTTGGTGAATGTCTTTTGGGATGGGCCAATCCTTAACAGCTTTGATCTTCTGGTCATCTACTGCTACTCCTTCCCCAGAGACAACGTGGCCGAGGTATCGGACTTCTTTTTGGAACAGATGGCATTTCTTAGGGCTCAGCTTCAATCCGGAGTTCCTCAATCGCAGGAATACTTCCTCCAAGTTTTTCACGTGGTCCTCGAACGATCTGCTGACCACAATTATGTCGTCGAAATACACTAGACACGTGTTCCATGAGAGTCCCTTCAGCACTGTCTCCATCAATCTTTCGAATGTGGCGGGAGCATTACAGAGCCCGAATGGCATAACGGTGAACTGCCACAATCCTGAGCCGATGGTAAAAGCAGTCTTTTCTCGATCTTCCTGAGCGAGTTCTCCTTGCCAGTATCCACTCTTCAGATCAAGGGTCGAGAAAATCGTGGAACCAGCCAACGTGTCTAGGGTGTCATCTATTCTCGGGAGAGGGTAACTGTCCTTCTTCGTGACATTATTAAGTTGGCGATAGTCTACACAAAAGCGTGTCGATCCATCCTTTTTCTTCACCAGTACGACTGGAGAGGACCAGGGACTGTCAGATGGTTCGATAACTCCTTCTTTTCCCATATCGCTGACTATTTTGTCAGCCTCTTCCTTCTTGGCGAGAGGAAGTCTTCTTGCTGATTGCCGGATCGGTCGGGCACCCCCAGTATCAATCTTGTGCTGGACCACATTAGTTCGACCCCCTTTTCCTTGTCCGGTATCGAAGATGTCTTGGTACTTTTTGACTAAATCTCTTAGTTTGGGCTGTTGAGCTGGTTTTATGTCTTTGGAAGAGATGGCAACTAATTTTTCTAGTTCTATGGGCAAGTTGTTGGGTTGGCTAATCGTACCTCGTACGCCCCGGATCACAGATGAAACTGACGAGCAGTGCCTAAAATTGTTCCTTTCTTTAAGGTCACTGGAAGTAATTGACATTCATGACCCTTACCGGTACAAATTTTTTCAGCACGTAACAGGGTTTTCCCTAGGGCAATCCCTCGTCCAATTTTCTTATCATGAAGTTTGGGCTCGAACATATCACGTCTCCACTGCTCGCACTCCCGTCCAGGCGAGCCTCCAGGATGGTTTCAGCCCTCTCAGGTACGCTTACATCTTCAGCCAACAGCACACGGATCAACTCTTCACTTCTCCCATGAAGTACCAGCTCTTCTCCGTTGACACGTAGGACGCCGTCTTTGAAATCAATTCAAACCCTCTGGAATTCATGATGTCCATTCCGATGATTGCATCGTCTTCGATGTCCGCTACAAGTGCCTGATGTTTCACTTTAGTGCTGCCCAAATTATTTCAATCGGTAGCTCGCCATATACAGTAGCTGGCTCCCCTGTTGCTGTGCGTAGCTTCCAAGTTGTCGGTTCAATTCGTTCCGGTGTTCTGGCAAAGGAAGGTCCGAGAATTGTCCTAGTCGCACCTGTATCTAGCAGCATGGTGCAAGGCTCGTTATTGATGAGACCGTCTACGAAAACACCTCTGTTCTGTCGTTTCAGGATAGCGACATATGCGTTGTTAACCGGGGCTTGCTGGACACAGGCCGACGATTGCCCTTCTCGTCGACCTTCTTTAGTTTTCCTGCATCGAGTCGTGTTTTCGAATGTTGGACATTTGCTACGCACATGTCCAATTTTGCCACAATTCCAGCATCTTATCTGTCTTTTCTCAGGCAAAACTTAATTCATCACTTTTCTTATGGCAGCTTCCAAGTCAGCATGCTCCTGTGGGTCTTCTTCAATACTTCGAACTTTACTTTGGTTTTTGCAGGATTGCTTTGCTGCCTCAAATTCCAAAGCGCGTGCCAGTGCGTCTACGAGATGTGTTGGACGGGCTAGTGTCAACGCTCGTCTGGTTTCTTGGTCACGGAGTCCATCCAGGAATGCCTGAACCGCTAATCGCTCCATTACATTCTCCGGTGTGGCTGGATATGCGAGACGAACCAAGCGTGCAATGTCAGCTTCGAATTCTTGTAAGGATTCGCCCGATTTCTGGCAGCGATTTTTCAGTTGGGAGTGGTATACGTGTTCCAAATGGGCGTGGCCATATCGTAATTCTAGATGTTTAATCAGCTGATCATAGTCCTCCTGTTCTTGGGCGGTGAGAGTTTGTAGAATATTTGTCGCTTCTCCACGTAATGCAAGTGTCAGTGCTACAGATCTTTCCCCTGCATTCCATCCTTTTGCTTTGGCCGCTGCTTCAAACTGCCGGCGGTAATTTGACCATGGAGTTTTTCCGTCGAACTGAGGCGGCTTCATGGAAAGCTTCCCTATTCTTGAATTGATCTTGACATCTTTTATTCCCTCTTGAACTTTATCCAAGTTCAAACTCAAGTCCAGCATTGCATTTTCGTTAACCATCTCTGTGGAGGGCGCACTATTAATTCGTTTTTCCAGCTTACTGATTGTTTCCTTTATTTTGTCCATTTCTGCCTCGACCCCATCTTTGATTTTATCTACCTCCGTGTTCATTTGCTCCCTAATTTTATCTATCTCTGTCTCAACGGTTCCCATTCTTTCTTCTAGAAAATTAGCCACACCACACAATTCTTTTTTCAGGCCTTCTGTGTTTTCCAGGAACTTCTCTTCCAGGCTTCTTGAATTTTCTAGAAGCTTCTCTTCCAGATTTCTAGAATTTTCTTCAAGCTTCTCTTCCAGATTTCTAGCATTTTCTTCCAGGCTTCTTGAATTTTCTTGAAGCTTCTCTTCCAGATTTCTAGAATTTTGTTGCAGCTCTTCTTTCAAGGATTCTATTATCGGACTCAAATCACCTCCGGGAACTTCGAATAAAAATGTTTCGGGGTCCTCACCTTCTTGTATAAGTCCTTCTGCAAGTCTTTCCTGGAGTACTTGCTTTTTACCCGTTGTTTACAGTTCCTTTCCTCAATTCCTGTTTCAATTCCGCTACCTTCAAATCCGCAAGGCGCACTTTTCTTGAACACATTTTGTCTTTGACGAGGTATCAGTCTGTTTCACACGAAAAGTTTATCAGTTTGTTAAAAATTCACTTCGCGAATTCTTTTCCACGGGCCACCAGTCTATTGTCTGTTTCACGCGAAGAGTGTATCAGTTTATATTCCCCGCACAATTGTCCACTTCGCGAAAACCGGGCCACTGTCTATTTTCTGTTTCACGCGAACAGTGTATCAGTTTATATTCCCACGCACAATTGTCCACTTCGCGAAAACCGGGCCACTGTCTATTTTGGGCGTACAAAAAGGTCTATCAATTTATTTTTCTGACTATCCACTCCACGATCACTTGTTTATTTTCAAAATCTCACTTCCGACACCAATTGTAACGTAAATAAACTTAACTTGGTTTTACTAATTTATTTCACACTTAATCTACAACTTAATTTATATTACTACGCCACTGTATAGCTCGATCGTATGGGCTCGTTCAGACTGTCCGACTCCACTTGAGGGTTGCCTATTTATCTCCGATATAGCATTCTCGATGTTTCGAATTCTGGCAGTTGGCGACCGGCATGTTCCAATTGTTTCCAATATTGATCGTTGTTTTCCGCGGCAGAGCGACTGGATGGTTCTCGAATATCTCCGGGGATGATCTCATCGTTGTCGATGGCAACGCGTGAGGCGACAGGTCCGGCCTAGGTTCGTTACAATATTTATGATCTTGTTGTGGTGTTCTAGATCGAGATTTAAGTATGGTTTTATAAAATTTTGATTGCTTTGACCAGTAATTTTGAGCAATTGTTGTTTTTCTACACCACTTTTTGCCAATTCGCTAACAGCAGTTGGTCTATTCGAGTGATTTGTTATCTTTTTGTCCTTTACATTCAAGCCAATTGCTCCAGCAGTAGATTTAGTCCATCCATCTATTGTATCTCTTCCAACAGGTACATTATCGTACCATTTGTCAGTTTCATTTTTCCAGTGGCGATTTGGTTTTAAGAACAGTCGTGGTGAGGTAATTTTGTCGCCTCGTTTTGATATCAGTTTATGAAAAAGACGTACAGGGCAGCTTTGTCTTGTCATTTACTACTTGTTCAGCTTTTAGAACCACCTTGGCACGTTTTACTGAACACCGGATTGTATTCAATGCGATTTGTTGGAGAGTCATCGTTATTTTTCTCGATTTGAAAAAAATCCACCAGACAAGCAACTGCCTCTCCTCCTCGCCACGCTGATTCTACAGCAGCAATATGGTAAAATTTACGCATAAGACCTTCAGTAGTATTTTCATTCCATAGCAATATCATTTTGTTAACTTCAGACAAATTTAACGAAACTGAACTGACTTACATTTACATGGATCTGCTTGTAGTTTCTTCCTGATTGCATCGCGGGCATCTCGGGCTGGTTTAAATACTGTATTGTTAAACGGGTCAATCATAATATTATAGTCATTATAGTACTTTTCTTGCAAAAGTTTGCACGAAACGTTCCACATTGTCCTCACCCTTGCTTCTTCAAATTCGGTCCCGTCTTTCTTTCTCATATTGACCGCCCAATCTTTTAGTATCAACGCCAATTCTTCTAAGCTTCTATGTTCATTTAATTAATATTCTCGTTCGCAGCAAAATTCCATAAATATTTCCCAAATATATTTGTGATTGTAGATTGTATTTCTGGGAATTTTTTCTTTGGTTAACGCATTTATACTTTGAACATTCGCATTGCCAAAATGTAACATTTTGAAATTTATTTGGAATGAAGTTGTCAAACTCAATCGTGTTGTCATAGTGATTGATAATTGCATTGAATGCAATTATCAGTAGTAATACCACTAGTGACTGAATTTTCGCGATAAGTCTGTCGATTTATTTCTAAACGAAATTGAGTTGCTTGAAAACACCACGAGTCCGCAGGACGAGTGGTGTTTTCTTCAAGCAACTCAGTTGAGTTTAGAAATAAAAGACAGACTTATAAGATAAATTCAATCACGAGTGGTATTTTATTAGACTATTTCACGAACAAAATGAAAAATCAAAAAATTTAAATCCGGCAGAATGAGAGGAAGAAATTTAATAATAATAAATAATTCAAATTTAATTATAAGCATGAAATATTTATTTGAACTATAAACGATTTGTTTCAATTATAATTTGTTACCTATAACAATAAATAATTTTTTATGAACACGAACATAATATATTATTCTCGACTATAATTATTATAAATTTGTTGTCAGTCTCTCCCTTAAAAAAATGTAACTTGGAAAACGTTGCTTCGTTACCTCTCCAAGCTAGTTCTACGCAGCTATGCGAAAAAACTTCTTTTGGAGTCCCTCTGGCGTGTCTTCGTCCCATTGTAAGCACATATTTCTATATTCATCTGTAGTCATAGCGACAGAACTCATTTTATTTTTTTCGGGTACAGCTTCCAACAATTTTCTCTTGCTATCTCGAGCCGCCCTCGCCTCCTTGAACATTTTTGAAGGGATCAATATGTCTCTGATACTCACAAAAATATTTTTTTTGTACTAATTTTGCAGTAGTGTTCCATATGGTTTTGATAACACTCTCCTCGTAATCACTTCCATCAATTCTTCGCATATTGAATGCCCAGTCTTTTAGAATGAATGCTAATCTTTCGTTGCTATTTTCTGCATTTAATTTGTAGTTGCGTTCCGCACAGAACGTCATAAATTGTCTCCATATATAAGATTTTGATTTTTTTGTGTTACTGGGTATATTTGCTTCAAAATTTTGGTTTATTACTTCATTTGAAGTAGCACCGAAGCGACTCATTTTGACGTTTGCAGCTACAATTATTTTTGGTCAAACTGTCAAACTTTGCATTGCGATCCGTATCCATGGTTACGTCGTTGAAAACACCATGCTGATAGACCAATCAGAATTGGAAGACAGCTGGTGTTTTCGCGATAATACAAGCTGTCTCTGGTTTTTGATTGGTCAGATTCTGTGAAAATTCCAAGGTGCGTGGAATAGTCAGCGTAATGTTGACATGATTGGGTGAAATTGTTTCATATGACACAAAATGGCAAAATTTGAATGGTTGTTAGAAGTGTCAATTTTTTTTCCTAGTAATGACAGATTGATATTGAAGTTGCAATGTATTGGAATAATCCAATAGATGATTTCAAGGTGTTCTGGGTATATTTATTGCTTTTTGAAAACCACAATATCAGGGTCATCAAAATTAACATTTTCAAAGTATACTGCACCTAATGTGCATTGTATTGTTTCCTGGATTGTTTTTTTAATAATCGGCCCGGTTGAAACTACCCGATAATGATATACTTGCAACGATTTTCCATTCAGTTGGCGTTGGTTAGATAAATCGAATGTTCTTACGTCACGTGGTATTCATTGTTTTTATAATTTAAAAAAGTTTTTTAATTCGTGATTTACTGTCAATTCCGTAGTATTCTTAGAATTTCATCCCCTGGGTGGAAAATATACCAGTTTCCTTTATATTGTCGTTATTTTTTCCTCAAACTGTAGCCAGAATTTCAAATTGAAGAATATATTATTAATAACATCGAAATTGCTGAGTTCATTCATGCTATTAAAATTGGTATCCAGCATGTTTTATAACTATTGCGAAAATTGACATAATCTACCATATTAGTGTTGTGCCACATATAATCTTCAATTTTATTCTTATATCTTCCATATTGAAAATATCTATAAAGGAATAATCCGTCAAAAGGTGATGTAAACATTAACACGGTTGCTCATTGGAAAAAAAGATAAAACGCCCCCTTCTGAAATTCCCGTCGAATATATTTTCCAATTGGAGCCATTATTATTCGATTATTTCACTATAAAAATACTCATGATCAATGTCTAATGATTGAAAAAATCATATTATATTATCAGAAACCTTCGAATCGATATAATACGATATGAACACGTTTATGCATAATTGTGGAAGGATGTTCAAAGCGTTTAGTGTCTGTAATCCCAAGGTCGTGGGGTCAAATCTCACACCAAAAAAAATATGTTTTAATCAAGTAATTTATTTTTTCTTCTTAGCCATAGTCGGTATGTAATTAGGAATTGTATGCGAAAAACTTGAATAGCTAATGTTAGCAATGAAATATTAGGTTTTGTTATGTTATGTCATTCGCTACAGAATTGTTTTGTCGCACATAACGTAGACCAAACATTTTCAACCGTTCCGATGGCTCCGTGCGAAACTTTCACGCCGGACCATTCTCGCGTGGCGTGTCAGTTCACACGCCAGGCACGTCACCCACACTCCGTGAAATGGTACCTTGAGAGTGCCAAAACAATTTTTTTTGCAAGTGTGATACTTTTTTTTCCGATTTGTTTTCCGAGATATACACAATAATTAAACTCATACACAATGCTAATGTAGACTCAAGAACTAAAATCGAAAACACTACAAAATTTGCACATAAACGTATGAAGGAGGTGCCAAATATATTTTGGATTTTAAATTTTACCGTAAATAGCAGGGCACTGTCCGCAAACAACGCGGAGGCATCTCCCACATCACCCCTGGTTGCGTGCGTGACGTCAAAGAGGGGTGGCATGCAAATGCAAACTCCCACACTACTCCTACCCCATTATATCTCCTATATCTCTGAACAGCTTCGAAAAAGTTTTTGTATCAAATATTTGAGATATATACGTATTGTTGTTTATATAAAATGAGATGTACGTACTAATAGCCAAATAAATATTGTTGAATTGGATTCAATTGGTAGAAATCCGAAATTCAATATAGTTGAAATTATTTGTAAGCAACCACCTTTGAAATGAAAAAACTATATAAATTTAGAGCCGATGAAGTTATGAACAATTTCCAGTTAGATATTAAGACCATGTTTCTATTGCCCATATATCATGGAAGAAAGTGTGATTGTGATTTTTTCATATATAATATAACAAGACCTAATATTTTACCGGCTAAAAATGTTGGCAATATAGTATACGGAAGCATTGTTGCCTAGCAATAGTACGACACATCTGCATAGATAAAAATCCAGGGCGCTTCAGCGCGAGGGATTTTTTATGCAGATCTGGAGTGCTTTTGCTCTAAGGCAACAATGCTTCAGTATATATATATATATATATATATATATATATATATATATATATATATATATATATATAAATATATATGAAATACTAATAGGTGTTTTTACCCCGCGTTGGAAGTCAATTGTTATGATAGGTATATCAATTTTATTATTATTATTATTTATGCTTATAAATATTTTCGCACCTCGTTGAGAGCCAAATTGTTATGAAATAATGATTATTATTGCCCCACAAATATTTTCTCCCTGTATAATTATTTTGATTTCGATTTTGATATACCTCTAATACTTATGTAGGCAATTCAGCTCCGCGATAGGAAGCCAATTGTTATATTGTGATATGATAATAGCTAACTGTTATGAAATAATAATTGCCAGCTAACGTTACTGTTTTCTCGCCACGTTGTTGCCAATTATTATTATTTTTCTTACCACGAGTGATCTCAGTTGGTACACCTTCGCCTCAGGAGTCGGTATTGGCAATAGAGCCACTGCCTGTCTTGATGTCACTCGAACTATTTTCAGTTCAGTGTTTATAAGTAAAATATTAGCATATCATTGTGGAAAATAAACCAAAATTTATCAAAAACAATTATTTCCTTTATTCAAGAAAACTTATATTAACCTGGCCTGCGATAGATAACTTATAACTATGAGCAATTGACAAATTTTCATAAAATAATGAAAACAGTGATGGATATGTAAATATAACCTCACTTTTTTCTTTTGAGTTGGAAGAATTCTTTTATAGTTCAATACCAAATCATAGAGTTCTTCAGAGATACGAAATATTTTGTGAAGTGATTCAGTTTGTGATGTGCACTAAAAGAGTTTATACCTGGAACTGGAATTCCTGTTTCATCCACTCCTCTCAGGAACTCGCCATTTCAAAAGGAACCATCCAAAATCCACGAAATCAGCTTGGACAAGTTTTCATGTGGAGAACCAAAAAGGTAATCTTCTTTTATCCTTGTTTATTTTGTGTCGAGATTATTCAGAGGTTGTATTGGTTTTTTATTGTTGAAAAACTACCTTCTCATTAATAAAAACCTCAATTTCTTTCTTTCCAATTTTCGTACCTGGCTTCTCGTCAAAAATTTTTTTCAAATCCCTCTCACTTTGTTTTTCTATTCCCTGGATACCATTTCTATTTTATTTGAATTTTCAAACTCGCGCACTTTCTTGTCGCACTTTCATTAGTTTGGTGTTATTTGAGAAAACTTATGAACTCATATATTTTACATTTCTTATAAACTAAATACAATATTTGATGATAGTTATCTTTGACGTTTCTCAGTTCTCACTTTTCCACAATTTCAAATCTTTTATCTCACCATCTCTGTTCCCTGATTGGCTATTGTCATCAAGAAGTTTCTTGTTCTCCCATTGGCTATTTTTATTGAATGAATGTGGTTTTTTTCGTGGAGGAACAACGTTTCTTGACATGTTTTTTGGGTAACCTTCCACAGTCTGAAAATGAAAATATAATCAGGAAAATCTATACAAGTGTAGAAAGGGCAAACTGATTAGTTCACCCCGATAAGTTATTGCGTTCACCAAATTATATTTCCTATGGAAAAATGATTCAATTTGTCAATAACTTGCCGTTTTCTGAATTTGCCTATCAAAAATTTTTTAAAAAAATTCAAAAGATACTTCTCTATATGGTTTTTGCTTGACGTTTCGGGGACTATATCTGCCCCCGTTCTCAAAATCTTCTAAATCTCCTTTAATTGTTTTATAATTTGGATTTTTGCTCGCAGAGTCTTTTTTGCTTTTTCAACTGACGGATGTCAAAATCTTTTGAATTTTTTAAAAATTTTTTTGATAGGCAAATTCAGAAAACGGCAAGTTATTGACAAATTGAATCATTTTTCCATAGGAAATATAATTTGGTGAACGCAATAACTTATCGGGGTGAACTAATCAGTTTGCCCTTTCTACACTTGTATAGATTTTCCTGATTATATTTTCATTTTCAGACTGTGGAAGGTTACCCAAAAAACATGTCAAGAAATGGCTATTTTTAGTTAGATACAATTTCATATACTGTATGTTTCAAGCTTATAATTTTGTTGATCACATTTAATTCAGAATGATTTTGTAAATCTAGACTTTTTTGTTGTATTTTAAACAATTATAGGTTGTAATCATTTTGACAATGTATGAAAATGATTGCATCAAAGTATTTGCATATTTTTACCTATCAATGTTATACAGAGGCTTCATAAAGGAAATAGAATCTCAAAAAAAGGTAAAACAATTTCTCATGAACTACTAACTATTAAATATTTATTATTTTTGTGGTTTTTTTAAGAAATTATTTCTTTTTCATCCTAACATAACAATATATATATATATATATATATATATATATATAACAACAAAATTTGTCCGTCTGAATATTAGGTCGTGTTATATTTGTCAAGACAAATGCTCGAAAAATAGCGATATTTTAATTAATAAAATTATTCAACAACACAATGATTGAAAGTACAGTGTTCATAATTATTAGGTCCAAGCATTGGATCGGTAATAGTTTCAGAACTCAATGCCTTTATCGTAGCTGCAGCTCTTATTTTTTCAATTATATTAGAACGGCGTTCTTTGTTGAAATGTAGATATAGTTCAGGTGACGATGCACTACTGTGGCCACTAATTCTGATCATCTCTTGTTTTTGGACTCCTGCCTTACCTTGGCCATGTGGGAAATTATTGTTGAGCGACTGGAATGATTGATGATTTTTTTAATTTTCAGTATCCAACCCACATCTTTTTGCTGATAATCTATTCCATTTTCCAAAAGTATTTCTTCCTATCGGAGAATTCTTATACCATGATGACCCAGATTTATTATAGTAAGGATTGGGAGTGAGAAGAATCGGTCAGTAGTTATACTTGCGTTTTCATTCCGTTTCTCCATGAGTAGTAGTAGTAGTGGTATTTTATTAATCACCAAATTACATGAATTTATAAAAGCATACAATAGAAAAAAATGGGCGATTAATATAGGTAGAAGGAAAGGTTTGTCAAACCGAGTCTTATTACTGAATTTATATCAGCGGAAACATAGGTATTGATATTTATTAATTTTTGGAAAACTTGTTGTGAAACATCAATATCGTAATTCTTTCCTTTGAAGATGGTCAAGATATAATGTATTTTGAGATACTCGGGCAAACATTATAATGCTTATATTCCTAAATAGTATTAACAATATCAATAGAAGTGAAAAAAAGACACATTAAATATAAAATCTAAAAGTATAAAATCTCTAAACGTGTAGATAATGTAAAAATGTAAAACATAAAAATTTGAATGTGTAAACGTATAAAAATATTAAATGTTACAATATAAAATACAAAATACAAACTCGTGTTACATAAAAGTATTCAATGTGCTAGATGGGGATGTAAAAATAATGTGAAAATTGAGAGATTAATTCAGTAAAATTTGTTCATACTAGTGTTATATTTTCATTTTTGAGCCATTTGATCACCGAAATCTTGGATAACTTAAACACATATTCCGTTTTTATATGATCTGGAGCAAGATTGAATAATTTGGGTCCAATATATGTAATTGATCTTTGTCCAATAGCTTTGTTCATTTTCGGTATATCTAGGCTACTCGCTTTCAGTCGGGTTTCATGTCCATGTTGATGATTTTTGAACTTATTTCTGTTGTGAAATATAAATATTAATAATTGTTTAAAGTAAAGATATCTCAAACTCATCAGTTCACAATATTGGAATATTTGTGCCGATGGGAAACGAAAATTTAAATTATAGATAATTTTGAGAAATCGTTTCTGTAATACCATAACCGGTTATACAGTTGTACTATAGACCCCACCCCATCCTAGATTTCCATACATTAAGAGAGACTGAACTAACGAAAAATATATACTGCGCATATCACTGATACTCAGTATATTTTTAAGTGTTCGAAAAACATACAAAAGGGCTCTGAGTCTTTTACAAAGATAGTCTATGTGTATTTTCCATTTTAGATTTTGGTCAATGTGTATTCCGAGATATTTAACTGAACTGGATTTTTTCAGAGTTATGTTCTTATTTCTGCTGGTTAAATGAATATTGATGTTTTGTGCATTAGAAAAATCAGGATTGTTACTACAAAAGGAAATGTAAGATGTTTTATCAATATTTATTGTCAGGAAACTATCATCAAGCCAATTAACTATAGTGTCAATATCGTTTCTTGTATGAGATATTACATCTTCCCAGGTTGTTCCATCAATTATTAGCACTGTATCATCAGCATATGAGACCAATTTTCCAGAAATATCAATGGATAACATATCATTCAGAGTTTGTGGTAAAGTTTAACCGGGCATCTGTGAAGTTTTGATTCAGCCTTTTTGATTCGGCACAGTTTTTATCACCACCTTGGCAAATATGGGGTTATAGTGAATACGTCCTGACTGACTTCCATCATTATTCAGTTCTATTTAGAAAATTATAGACACAACAGCTGAATTCTTCGTTTCTCCTCCATGCTCACTCCAACGATGCAATGTGGAAAACTTTCATCTGAAGACCTTGCAGGGTATCATCATCACAAGCATCAATCATTATATTTTATTCTGTAATATATAAAGCACTGACTTTTCGTGAGATATTGACATTGTTTTCTCTTCGCATTACCAGCAGTTTCGAACTCAATATCAGAAAAAAGATTTATTCCTCGATTTAATTCTCCAAAATAATTTTCTTGAACCATCCAAGCGGTTGTGTTTCAAATTGTCTTGACAGCATAATCTTCATAATCTTCACCATCACAGAACGAGGTGAACTGACGTCATATAGATTTCCTTGTATTAACTGTGTTCACTGGCCTAGCTGATCCAAGTCATTAATCTCTTCTCTCGAAGAGTTTCCGAATCTACAATCACTTGAATTTTTTGCACAATATCAAATATAATACCAAAACCCGCAGTGTGTTCAATCTTGACATTCAACAAATAATGAAATGTCATCAGCAATGTGAGCAAACAAACAATGAATTGTCTTGACGACAGTGAAAAAATACCAGTTTTTTTTCGCGAAAAATGCAAAATTCCTAGTGTTTTCCATATTCAGATGGTAATATCATTATTTTTATTTTCGGGAAAGCATTTTGCCTGGAAATTTTACGGTTTCTTTGATAATAAGGCCTCAGATTGCACGAGTTAAATGTCCTAGAGACAAAATGCTCGAGGGAAAATTTCAAAAACTTTGCGATAATCCTCTAGCACGAATGATATTTGATGAGAATATTTCCCGAATCACGTTCAAAACTGAATAATACTACAAGAATTCATGTTATATTCGAATTTTCAACGTGGAAAGTTACAGTAATTCTTCTCGATCCGAAATCGAAGGAATCGTTTTACAGATTCGTTCATTAGTACTGATTATTCACTGTTCTTGAACTGACTCAAAATATATATAATTTTTTACTATGAAATAAAATATCATTGTAGCTGGAACTCATTTTGACAAAAAAAAGATCCACTGCTAGGAATCTAAACCGAGTCTTTCGCGTGACAGTCTGAAAAAAAAGTTATGTTCAAAAGTGGTTCTCATTGACCATCAAAATATTGAATAGATGAAATTTGTATCTACCTATGATCATTAAAAAAAATGGCAAAAAGGCAACAAGCACGCGGTGCTCCCAAGCGGTCACCCATCCAAGTACCAACCGCGCCCGACATTGCTTGACTTCGCGGGACAGTCTGGTTACATATCCACTACTCCCCTCAAAACACCCCTCAAATAACCTCAAATTCTTCAAACGCAAACAGAACACCACCCTCAAAGACCCCTCAAATTTGGAAAAACTCAAATCTCAAATACACAAACACGAAACTGTCAAGACTCAAACGTATCTATCAACAGCATTATTTTGGGCTGTTTTTTTTTTCCAGACCACTATTTTCATATTTTAAAAACGCATGGACATGAAACTTATACTCAGAATTGTTTAAAATGTTACCAAATAAAAACAAAAGACATTACTCCCATAAGCGGAAGCAGGAGGGGAGTTTCATCAGCAGAATTTTTCAAAGATGTCAACCGAAGATATACCGAGCCATCGTCAACAGGCGGGGACGCGCCCTTCGCTCTTCGTACGGGCGCGCGCTCAAACGTATTTGCAAATATTTATGTGTCTTAGTGTGTATATATTAGGTTAAGTCAGATGTATCTTCATAAGAGAAAATAAATATTTTTGGATTGGATTGGATATCCACTACTCATTATAATCTTTCTTGATTTTCTTTGAGAATATTGCAATGGAATCATTCGCTGTCTTACTTAGCTCATTTAACGTGTCAAAAAAGGTATATTTGAATTTCAATATCAAATCACTGTTTGTAATGAACATTCAGTTAGGTTATAAATTAATTTCGATGGACGTCCGAAACGATAGTAATCAACTCAAAATCCGTTATTAATCAATTTTGTTCTTCATGTTTTCTTATTGAATTGAATCCATTGATATACAAATTTCGACAGGATCTTAGTGTCGTTTTATCGCAAAACAATGTCGAAAAGACAGTGGTTTTATCAGTATAAAACAGCGAGAAGACGTTTTATCATTATAAAACTAATCTGATTGGTTCTTGGTTTAGAATTTCGGCCATTTGATTGACTCAAAACTAATGATGGAAATAGTCGCTCTAAAATTATGGAAATTTTCGAGAAAGCCTTTTGTCTGGAAATTCTACTGAGTGTGATTTGCGGTCTTATTATCTGATTAAACCACGAAAGCGAAGCTCAAGTGGTTTGATGATAAGGCCGCAAATTGCACGAGTTAAATTTCCTGCAGGCAAAATGCTTGACAGAAAATTAAAAAACAAATGCGATAAAATCCTCTAGCACGAATGATATTTGATGAGAATATCACTCGAATCACATTTGAAACTGGATAAAATTACCAGGATTCATGTTATATTTGAATTTTCAACGGGGAAAATTACAACAATTCTTCTCGTGTCCATTTCTAAATGATTCTCCGATTCATTCATTTACAATCATCATTCACTCTTGAACTCGCCCAAAAATCTGAAATATATATAAATTTTTCACTATCAAATCAAATATGTGTGTATCTGAAAACGATTTAAAAAAACTCCTAGAAATTGGTTCGAACCCGAGCCTCCCGGGTGGAGAGACTGACGTGCTAACCATTACTCCACGAGAATTGTTGTTGATAATAACGGTTTTCAATTATTCATTGCCTTACTTATATTTGAATTGAAATATCAAATCACTGTAATAGTGAGTTGAGAATCCCTCATGAATGATGATGATTGAAATCAACTTTGCATTTCCTGTTTCCCTAAATTGAAATTGAATGCGTTGACATATAATTTTGACAGGACCTTACTGTCGTTTTATCGCAAAACGATATCGAATAGACAGGTTTTATAAGTATAAAACAGCGAGAAAAACTGACATGACAAAATCGCGAGACCGAAGGTCGAGTGATTTTGTCAAATGTCAGTTTTTCGAGCGAAATTACTGATGGAAAAATTTTGAGTTAAAAAAAAATTTATCCTTAAAAGAAAAGCTCGAGTGTTTTTTGGCAAGATAAATTAACGACCGAATATATGAATGAACAACAACAATAATTATCTTTATTGATACAATTGAATTATTTAAATTAACAGTTATTAAATACACAATTGTTATAAATTGTTTGGTTTGGTGTACTGATTTCAAAATTTTCTACTCTGGTATTCACACATGTAGAATATTCATTTTGATTTTTCTCACTCGAGGCTCATAAGGAACTAATAAGATTTTCGTGATGTTCAGGATTAATTTGGAGGTAGGGTTTAATAAAAGATGATGATGAGTGTCCCGTTATCTTTATAAGTTGTTGGTCACTTACTCCTGCTTTGGCTAACTGGGAAACTGTACCAGCACGGTTCGAATGATCGGTAATTTTATTATTTGTAATGTCGAGTCCAATTTTAGTTGCAGAATATTTGGTCCAAGTAGAATTCGTATTAATACCCAGTGGAACAATTTTGTACCAACCTTTAGAATTTTTGTTTTTCCAAAAGGGATTTGGAGTTAAAAAAGTCGTTCAGATGTTATGTTTTCATTTCTTTTTTGTAACAGTAATTTTAACAATGCAACGGGACAAATACCTTCATCCATTTCATTTTTTGTTATCCATTTGCTGTCTGCCAATTTTTTCAACCCACCCTGTGTCGTCTTTGGAAATATTGTATTGTATTCAAATCTTCTTGTTAGTGTTCCATCTTGATTTTTTTCTTCTTTAAAATGGTAAATTTTACAGTTTGCAGCTTCTGCCCCCCTCCAAGCTAATTCATAAGAAGCTATATGAAAGAATCTTTTTTGTAATCCCTCTGGGTTGTCTATATTCCACAATTTTGCCATTTCTACTATATCTTTCCTGTTCAATGCTACAGAACTTACTTTTCTTTTCTCTGGAATAACTTGTAATTCTTTCCGTTTACTATTTCTTGCATCACGAGCTTCTTTAAAAGTTATGTCGGCAAAAGGATCAAATTTAATATTGTTTTCATTGAAATATTTTTCTTGAATCATCTTCGCAGTTGAATTCCAAATTGATTTAACTGCATATTCTTTATAATCTTCTCCATTCCTCTTTTTCATATTATAGGCCCAATCCTTTAATATATCTGCTAGTTTTTGTAACGGAGTTATTTTCGGCAGTTCGTAATTTCGTACTTGACGAAACTTCATAAATTGTCTCCATATTGACGCTTTAGTATTTTTTGCGGATTGCGGGATTGCTTTTTCTATATTTTTTGTTATTTGTTGAGTCGGAACTTCCCCAAAACGACTCATGTTGTAATGTTTCAGTATCAATTATCAACAATACTTAAATAACTGACAGGGCAGACATTAAAGTGACGTAAGCATACTAGATGTAGACGCTTAAGAGGAACAGGCGTTTTTATCGGTGATAAAAAACGATGCACATTTTTTATTACTGTCAAAATGACAAAACAGTCATCTTTAAATGACACATTTTATATAGGAGTTAATTTATCATTTTAAAACTGATCTGTTTGGTTCTCTGTTCGAAATTTCGGCCATTTGATTGGCTCAAAAATAATGAGGGAAACAGTCGATGGAAAAACGACGCGATTTATTGAAATTTTGTATTTTCATGGCATGAGTGCATTTGTCCTCCAAGAGTGTTCATGTATATGTGAAGTTTCGAGCATCAAGGGAAATCTAATAGAAAAAGTAGAAAAAATGATTCCACATCTGTTTCCTTTCATTATACAATGTTAGCATATAGCTACCCATCCCAATTTTGCAAATAACGTGATTCTGTCGAAAATAAATGTACAGCAAGACACCCCAGGGCCCAGCACTCTGTTTATGCAATGACAACTCAACAAAGTCGATCGAAGCCGATTTTAATCTTGGTGATGGCTCCATAGGTGGTATAAGACTGATGTAATTTCGAAACAATAAAATTATTTCGTAATCCAAAGTTTTGCTCCTGGTATGAATATTGTGAATCGAATCCATTGAATCCAACTTTAATTTTAACTCTGTGATGGTTTCTCAAATGAAAGAAGTATTATCTTCTGAAAAAAAGCACATGTCTGATAGCAGCAATGGTTTTTCTAGCAACCGTTTTTTCATCGTCAGTTATAATATTTGCTGGCAATTTATTGATGAATTACTTAATTTCGGTATCTTCTTGACACGTTCGATGACACGAAATAATCTGGAACCTCCTAGTTATTCCAATAATTCACCCCGAATTGAGAGGTTGAACTAGAGTGAAATTTTTCAATCCTTTATATTCATATTTAATGAGTTGAACGTTTTTGTTGTAAATATGTGGGAATCGTGCCGAGTGCACGGTAGCCACATCTCCCGCTTTAAGCACTATTCTACCCCTGAATTAAAAATTATAAGTATATAATAAAATGTTAGTTTCCTTGCGGAATAGTAAATTTCCTATTGAATTCATACACTTTTTATTGAATCCTTATGTATATGGATTCAATTGTCCATTTTTCATTCAATTAATTATTATGATTCATATTGGAAATCATACGTATATTTTCAATGTCAGATTTTCTCGAAGAGAAAAAAAATCGGTGAATTATCGTCTTAACACAGTCTGTAGCAAATATTCCACCATCTCTCGACGAGATACGAAAATCTCTAATGTTGAAGTGATAATTTTTTTCTCAAATTTCGTCTCAAATATTTGTTTGGAATTTCCATAATTGAACGATTTTTTCGATTAATACTTCAGGAGACAGAAGATAGGGCAACCAATTTCCTGAGATTTTTCTAGCGACTGTATGAAGTTCACCTCAAAAAAATATGTTATACAGGGTACTTTGACAAACTTCAGAGGGTGATTTCTCACAATATTCTAATATGAATTGTCCCAATAAATATTTGTCCGAAAACGCTTCGTTTCCAAGATACAGGGTGTTAAAGTTTTATTTTCATTTTGGTTTTTTTTAATAACTTTCGAAATACTGACCTTAATTGAACGAAAATTGGTATTGAGAGGTTTTTTGGGGTGTCGAATTCGAACCTGATGTTATTATTGCTTCTACTCGTAGGGGGCGCCACCTACACGTCATTTTTCTTTTTTGAAAATTCATAATTTTTTTGGGTGTACTTCTAGCACAATTTTCAGTGAAAAATCAATTCCTCTATCATATCGACGTAAAAAGGCTGCCATTGTGACAAGTCGCTATAAGCAACCGTTTTCTAGATATTTGGACTTGAAAATTTCAAGTCGATTATTTGATAATCGATGCGTGTTGAAGTTATTACCATTATTTTGCATTTTTCACAAGAATGCTTAGGAAATGAATTTGACGTTTAAGTAAGTAGTTTTGGTAATTACATATTATGTGACAGTTAAACGTTTTGTTGTTTTGTTGAAGTTTCTGTGAGTTTTAAAACACTAATTTTGCAAAAATGGATTATTTAAACAATAATGCTCATTTAGCCGATATGCATTTTGTTTATGGCCTTGCGGATGGCAATGCGCGCGAAGCAAGACGTATTTACCAGGAGCGATTTCCTAATCGAGTACTGCCTTCAGCTCCAACGTTTACCAGTCTCCACCGTCGTTTGGCAGAAACAGGTAGCTTTAAGAGGGCAGCTGATATTATTGGAAGACCACGAGCAGTCCGAACCCCGGAATTGGAAGAAGCTGTTTTGAACGATCTCGAGGAGAATCCAGAAACAAGTACAAGAATATTTGCTGAAGCTCTCAATTCCACCCAGTCCACAGTTTGGAGAACTATCCACGATCAACAATTTTATCCATACCATATTCAAAGGGTACAAGCTCTTTTGCCACTCTTCCCAACGCATTACTATGTGTCAGTGGTTTTTGAGAAAATTGGCTGGAAATCCTCAATTTTTAAGATATGTACTCTTCACGGACGAGGCAAACTTCTCCCGAAATGCTATCACAAACTTTCATAACAACCATGTTTGCGCTCTGGAAAATCTGCACGCAGTTAGTGACATTATCAGTATACATTTTCTGTAAATGTATGGGCGACAATAATTGATAATTACTTGATAGGTCCTTTCTTTCTTCCGTTCCGACTGAATGGCGCAACTTACAGAGACTTTTTAGAAAAAGAATTGCCAGGACTACTTTAGAATGTACCATTAGACATTCGTGTCCGCATGTGATTTATGCATGATGGGGCTCCGGCCCATTTTAGCGTTGTATCCAGGGAATTCCTTAACACTGTCTATCCAACCTAACCAGGCGTGGGCCCCAAGGTCCCCAGATTTAAACCCGCTAGTTTTTTACTTTTGATGACATTTGAAGTCACGTTCATAAAACTCCAGTAGCGAACGAAGAAGATCTGAAAAACCGAATAGTAGACGCCTGTGAAACAATAAGAAACACACCAATAATTTTTGAGCGGGTACGAGATTCGATGACTAGAAGACTGAATGCCTGTAACTTCGCTGAAGGTGGACACTTTGAACAATTTATTCGAATACAATTTAGTTTCCGTTATTTAATTTTATTCTACATATTCAAAATTTCTTGAAATAAAATATTGATATTTCTTGCAAATTTTATTAAAACAAATACAGATTTTGCACCCTCGGTACAAAAATAACCAAAACTACTTACTTTAACGTCAAATTCATATCCTAAGCATTCTTATGCAAAATAATGGTAATAAGGGAAACATTCTCAATTGAATATTGAATAGAAAGATTTTTCTGTGAATTGAAAAATCCACGATGAAAATGAATACCCCACAAGAGGTTATCTTGACGAAGGAATATAGTGACTAAAGTTCATCTTTCAGTCGCAGATGATTCCATATCTGATTTTATGAACATCCTGTTTTATCAAATAATGGACTTGAAGTCCAAATATCTAGAAAACGGTTGCTTATAGCGACTTGTAACAAGGACAGCTTTTTTACGTAGATATGATAGAGGAATTGATTTTTTTACTGAAAAATGTGTTAAAAGAACGCTCAAAAAAGTTATGAATCTTCATAAAAGAGAAAGACCTGTAGGTAGCGCCCCCTACGAGTAAGAGCAATAATAACATCAGGTTCGAATTCGACACCTGAAAAAACTTCTCGATACCAATTTTCGTTCAATTAAGGTCAGTATTTCGAAAGTTATTTAAAAAAACTAAAATAAAAATAAAACTGTATCTTGGAAACGGAGCGTCTCCGGGTATTTATTTGGCCAATTCATATTAGAATATTGTGGAATCACCTCCTGAAGTTTGTCGAAGTACTTTCGAATCACCCTGTATATTCTTCATTTCATTCAAGTGCAAATTTCAAATGCCTATACTATTCGAAAATAACAGAGCAAAGAACCTGAAGGTTGGATAAAACCATGTGATAACAAAATTTGAATTGTATCGGATTTCGATATGGCCAAACGAAGTATAAAGACAACAAGAAATTTTCACATTCGGTAGATCTATAGTTCTGTCTGTTTTCCTTGTTATCTTATTTCTCAGAACAATTATTCCGATTATTATTATACGCGTTAAAATGGCAGACAGATGATGATGATAGATCAACTTACATTTGTCTTTTTTCAGTAGAAAAATCGAACTTTTCCGTTTGATAAATATATTATTCGATTAAAGTATGCATGCTCTAGAACTAGAACTACAAATGATAGAAATTCAAAAGTTTCTCAATATTATCGAACAACTCATTGTTCCAGTTCAGTGAACTTGAATATTATTCGGTATTGCATATCGCCCTACACCTCAACTTAATCTTGGTTGGAATTCCGAAACGAAATAGTATTATGCAAACCATAACAAACTCTCGCAAGCAGCCATGGGACAGTCAACTAGGTCATTGTCACTTTCGATTTCTTTCGGTCAGTCAGGGGACTAGCCGGTGTGCCAATTAGTAATGTCACTTGGAAAAAATCTAGTTCTCTTCGTGATGCATATTATACACCTGATTATTCCGCGAATGACATTTGATGAAGCAGCAAGCGCGTGCCCAGCGTAATGACGTAATCTCCCCGTCCACAACATATTCTAATTTTGTGAAAAATTGAACACTGATCAAATGTAAAAAATACAGTTGGTGTTTGTAATATTGGTGAAATGTATACACATGTGAAGATCAAGGTGGTCGACGTTACAAAGGGAAATACACGCAATGTCATAGTAGGCTCCGCTTACTTCCCATACGAAACAGAACACCTTTCACAAGAGGTAGCATCACTGACCGGGCACTGCGAGGAGCAGGGACTGCCCTCCCTGTTAGGTTGCGACGCAAACTCCCACCACACACTGTCAGGAAACCGCAACGCAAACCCAAAGGGTAGGGCACTCCTCGAATTCCTGAGTTCCAGTAACCTGGAAATCCTCAACAGAGGATCAGTGCCCACTTATCTCACGCACCTGGCTCAACAATCGTCGATCTCACGTTATGTTCCTCGGAACTGACGGGAACGTCAGCGACTGGCATGTATCGGCGGAAGAAACCTCAGCGGATTAACGTCACATTCTTATCTCTCTAGCCGGCAATACCTACGCAGAGAACAGCAGGTACAGGAATCACAGATCCATCCGATGGAACCTCTGTGAGGAGGAACTGACGGAAAGCCTTGGAATCATGCCTACACGTTACAGATCGGAGGCGCGAAGATTAAGACATTTGCAAATTGTCTCAATTCCGCCATCCTTTAATCATACCAAGCCAGCTATCCCTTGAAAACGGTAGACAAGGCAGGCAAAACCCCATGGTGGAACTCACGAATAGAGTTTCACCGCAAGAAACCCGCAAAACTTCTCAATAAAGCCAAACGAGCCAAACACTGGGAACACTTGAATAACCTACTACCAAGGTATAAACACGTTACCACAGGCAGCAAAACTCAACAAGGTCCTATCCAAAGACGGAAGTGAGGCTGGAGGTGCGGTCCCTGCCCGAAGGCGGATATACTGCTTCGGACGAGGAGACACTCCAGCACATGCTCTCAGTCCATTTTCCCGGCAGTGACACTGCAACACCCAATCCGCAGCCAACTGAACCACCCAAAACAAAGGTTGACTACAAGATGGCTGTTGGGATTGTAACTTACGAAAGGGTGGACTGGGCCATTGAGTCCTTTTCACCTTACCTTACCGGGCCTTATTACAAAACGGCAAAGATATCCTAATCCTCCATCTCCTGAAGATATTCCGCAGCTGTCTCGCACACGGAAACGTTCCTAAACTATGGAGGACAGCCAAGGTCATCTTCATCACCCAGCCTGGAAAATATTACTACACCCAGACGAAAGCATTCAGAGCCATCAGTCTCACGTCTCTTCTTCTAAAGACAACTGAAAGGCTGGTGGACAAACAGATCAGAGAGGAGGCACTGGAACTGAATCCACTCAGCAACCTCTAGCACGTGTACCAGAATGGCAAGGGCAAGGAGACTGCCCTCTATCGACTCGTCCATGATGTCAAGAATGGGTTAGACCAAGGCGGCGCCACCATAGGTATTTTCATCGACGTAGAAGGAGCATTTGACAACACGTCATTTGTTTCCATATATCAGGCAATAAGTAAAAGGGGCATAAACCCAACCATAATAAGATAGAATCACGCTATGCTGTCCCAAAGACTAGCTGAAGCAACTATTAGAGGTTGCTCTATCGAGGCAAACCCACGGAGGGGTTGTCCACAGGGAGGAGTCTCGTCCCCTCTGCTATGGTGCCTCGTGGTGGATGGCATCCTAGTAAAAATTAAAGAATTGGGTAACTACACTCAGGCCTATGCGGACGACATTGTCATCCTGGTTGATGATCAGCGGTCAAGCCTCATGAGAGGCAAAGAGCCCTCAACGGGGTGGATGAATGGTGCCGTTCAGTAGGGCTGAGTGTGAACCCCCCGAAGAGGCGGAGATGGTTCTTTTTACCAGGAAACGCAAACCAGGGGACCTCCCAAATGACCAACTCAATGGGAGGTCCCTGCAATACAAAAGCTCAGTCGAGTACCTTGAAGTCATCCTTGACTCCAAGATAAACTGGAACGAGCATATCGAACACAAAGTTTGGAAAGCCACAGCTGCTTTCTGGGCATGCCAAAGGGCATTTGGCAGTACGTGGGGGCTCACCATCAAGATTATATACTGGATCTTTACGACTCTCATCGCCCAATGATTACGTACGGAGCCATCGTATGATGGCAAGATACAGCATCTGGCAAATCGAAAACTCAATTAGATAGGGTACAAAAACTCGCCTGTGTTGCGACAACAAGTGCAATGAGGACGGCACCCACTAGGACACTGAAGACACTCATGGTACTGCCTCTCCTGCACCTCTCCATTGAAGACAAGGCACGCAAAGCCAATGCTCGCTTGAGAAGCTCCAACCAATGGCGGAGCGGGGGAATGTATGGACATTCTCGATTATGGAATCAAATAGTAAAGGATTGTCTACTCCTTGCAGAGGGGATTCACCTGTCATACGATTCAGCAGAAGGTCGCAGTCAGCCATTCCTAAAACGGAGGATTGGAAGCAGATAGGGCACCACCTAATCCCCAACAATGGGATCATCTGGTACACAGATGGCTCCAAGATGGGTGAATCAACCGGCGCCGGGATATACGGGCAATATCCAAAAGCTGAACTCTACTATGCCTTGGAAAATTTTGTTTCAGTATTTCTGGCAGAAGTTTTTGTCATACTCGCCTGTGTGAGAGAAAACATCAACAGAGACTACCACGGCCAGCAAATCACGATATGCACAGACAGCTAAGCGGCGATCAAGGCCCCCATATCATACAGAGTCAGTACGCTGCTGGTGTCGGAATGCTTTGACGATCTGTAAAGGCTATCCATCGTCAATGAGGTAAAGCTCTTGTGGGTCCCTGGTCATACCGGTGTGCCCGTAAACGAACGGGCTAACCATATTTGGCTAGACAAGGTGCAAAAAGCCCAACGATTGGACCAGAACCAATAGGAGTTTCTAGATCATGGAGCGTCTCAACCAAGTAGGAAATCCTGGAAGTAAAATTCCAGGAGGCATGGAAAGAGGCTACTGGCATGAGACAATCGAAACTCCACATCGAAGGCCCTTCTACCAGGAGGGCCAAGACTCTGCTCACACTGAACAGAAAGGAAATCAGAATAGTGGTGGGGCTCCTCACGGGGCACTACCATCTAAACAAGTACCTCAACATTATAGATATCACGGATGACACTGATTCCAGGTGGTGCTTGGAGGATGAGGAGTCAGCCACCCACATCCTCACGGAATGCCCAGCAGTGGCAGCAAAACAGAAAGCTCACCTCAGGAGTATCGTTCTGAAACCCCGAGAGTGTGAGAAAGGTAGCGGTTAGAAGGCTGACCTCCTTTGCTCGCGAAATAGGATACCTCCAAAGCTGAACCAATTCCTAGAATCGGTGGGTGCATAACGTGCCCGATGGAGAGGCCTATAGCTAATGATTCTGTCCGCCCACATACTCTCATTCTATTCTATTCAACACATGTGTTAATATTTATATTGAAGTTTCCTCCATATTCATTCGCAGAGATAGATATAAAGGAAGATATTGCCACATACATTTAAATAATTTTCGGAAAACTCATTTGGTTCTAACAGTATTGGCCTTGCCTGATCAAAGATCCCTGATTCAATAAAGTATAAATGTAGTTTCTTGACTGATTCCTAAAAAATAGTCGATGTTTCAGCCTTCTTCTTTGAAACAGCTTTAATCGAATCATCCATTTATTGATTATCTTAAATTATCAATAACTCTAATGGTATTCCATCATTTCTTCTGGAAGACTGAACTTTCGCATCCGCTAAATTATTATCCATCATTTTTAATCAAGAACTGACAACACTTTGTTTTCCAAGTGTTTGGAAATGTTTGTCCTGCTTGGAAAAAGCCAGATGAGAGGCTAGTCGAAAACGTAGATTCCATAATTTTGAATTGAAATTATCATCAATCCAGTTGACGTATCATGGACATATTTTTCATTGGAAAACACAAACAACATTTCTATTTTTGTTCAAACCTTCAACTCTATGATCAAAAGTTGAAATATCCTTGAGCCTAATATTTTCATGTATTATAACTCAAATGGAGAGAAAAAAGTATAACCAGACTGTTTTTTCGGTTTCATTCAACATTGAAAATACCATAAAGTAAATTCTGATCTACAACACTTGGGAAATTACGAAAGTCCACTCATCTGTTAAACTGTTATTATCATAAGTGCTAAAGGTTTTATCGCTCAAAAATTTTATAAATTTTCGAGAAAGCATTTTGCCTGGAAATTTTAGTGAGTGCGATTTGCGGTCTTGTTATCAGATTAAACCACGAAAGCAAAGCTCAAGTGGTTCAATCTTCGATAAAACGGCCGCAAATTGCACGAGTTAAATATCCTAGAGACAAAATGCTTGAGGGAATTTTTTAAAAATTTTGCGATTAAATCCTCCAGCACGAATGATATTTGATGAGAATATTTCCCGAATCACATTTGGAACTGAATAAAACTCAGAATTCATGTTATATTCGAATTTTCAACGTGGAAAGTTACAACAATTCTTCTCGATCCAAAATCAAAGGAATCGTTTTACAGATTCATTCATTCATACTGATTATTCACTGCTCTTGAACTCAAAAACATAAAATATTTATATTTTTTTCAGTATGAAATAAAATATTATTGTAGCTGGACAGACAAAATAAAATATCCACTGCTAGGAATTAAATCCGAGCCATTCGCGTGACAGTCTGAAAAAGAAGGAATGTTTAAAAGTGGTGCTCATTGATTATCGTAATATTAAATAGATAAAAATTTGATCCATGATCACTAAAAAAATTGCAAAGAGACAACGACGACACGCGATTTCCCAAGCGGTCACCCATCCAAGTACGAACCGCGCCCGACTTTGCTTGACTCCGCGTGACAGCCTAGTTACCTAATACTCAACATCCTTCATTGATTGTCTGAGAATAAGGGAGTTAAATCATTCACTGCCTCACTTGGTCCACAGGCTAAAAAAGGTATAAATTTGAATTCCAATATCAAATCACGGTACGTACTGAACTCAAAATCCCATTTTTAATTAATTTTGCATTTTCTGATCCCTTATAGGAATTGAATTATACAGTGCTTCTCAAAAGTCCCCTCCACCCCTCTTATATTTGGAACGATTATACATAAACAAGTGAAATTTGGAAACTGAATATTGAAGGTTGTAAACTTCCCTACTAGTGATGATAGATGACGAAATCGTCAAAGATGACATCACAAGGCCATTGTGACCAATAATTTTAAATGGAACCCTACGGCAAGCGACACCTCTTTTGAAAGATATCGAAAAAACCTATTCAATGATACTAATTTTGTTTGTGTTTATGGCAGTTTTGACAACTCGCTTTTAAAAACCGCAAGCTGTGATGAATTTAATCAGTTAATACTAAAATTCCAAATTCAAGCTCCGCCTCTGGATAGTTGTCAAATAAGCTGACGTTTTTGTTAGTCTCCCTAATTCGACGTTTTTGTAATTGTCCAAGTTTTTGTACATTTAATAATTTGTGTATTGTTGATCGAACGTTTAACTGTTTTAGCAGCTTTTGGTACTTTTAATATTTTTGTACATTTTAATAATTTGTTAAACTGTTGTGAGCCGAACGTTCAAGTGCTTCAATGAGCGAAATGGTACGTGCTTTAGGTTATAAAGTAGCAGCGATCCTAATTCTTGGTGAAACTGGACAAAATATTCATGCAGCAGAACGCATTTTTAATGAGAGGTTTCCCGATCACCCCGTTTCGAGGACTTATTTAAGGGAGCTTCTTCGTAAGTTTGAAACAACGGGTAATATTAATGATGCGAAACGATCTGGCAGACCACAAATTTCTGATGAGAAAAAAATTGATATACTGGCAGAAGTAATAGTTAATCCCACTTCTTCAACAACTCACGTTGCATCTACCTGTGAAGTCAGTCGAAGTACAGTACACAGGGTGTTGAAAAAACACAAATTTCATCCATACAAATTAAAAATGGTCCATCAACTCTCAGACGACGACCCAGACCGAAGACTAGAAGGTGAATGTTTGGGCAGGTATCCTGGGAAACCACATCGTTGGGCCTCTTTTTTGAATACTTATTTAACTGGTGAGGTTTATCTGGAGCTGTTGCAAAACGCAATAGAACCGTTAATCCTTGAAATTTTGGAAGATAATCCAAATGAATTCGGCAATTTGCAAATAACATTCCAACAGGATGGTGCTCCTCCACACTATTACGGTGCAGTAAGACGGTATTTGGATGAGGAGTATCGTGGTAGATGGATTGGACGACGAGGTTCAACGGAATGGCCAGCTCGATCACCGGACCTCACAGCTTTGGATTTTTTTCTGTGAGGGTACCTTAAATCGAAGGTTTACGCCACTGAACCTGACAATATTGACGTTTTAAAACAACGTATTGTTGCAGAATGTGAGGCTGTTTCCGCAGACACATTTGCAAAAGTACGAGAAGAGTTTAAAAATAGGATATTTCACTGTCAGGAAGTGAATGGAGGTCACTTCGAGCAATTTCTTTGAGTAGATACTGATTCTTAAATCTGTAATTAATATCATACTGAATGGAATTTAAATTTTAATGTTTACTAATGAGCCATTAAAACTGCCATAAACACAAACAAAATTAGTATCATTGAATAGGTTTTTTCGATACCTTTTAAAACAGGTGTCGCTTGCCGTAGGGTTCCATTCAAAATTATTGGTCACAATGGCCTTGTGACGTCATCTTTGACGATTTCGTCATCTATCATCACTAGTAGGGAAGTTTACAACCTTTAATATTCAGTTTCCAAATTTCACTTGTTTATGTATAAGCATTCCAAAAATAAGAGGGGGAAGGGGACTTTTGAGAAGCACCGTATTTAATATATGAATTGCAGGCGATATAATGACAGAACATTGTGTGGTTTTATCACAAAACAATCTCGAATCTACTGGTGGTTTTATCAACAGTAAAAACACAAGAGCTTTTTTTTATCGGATAAATTTCTTTTTATAACGAAATAATTTTGCCAATCAGTAATTTTATGAGAAAAACTGACATGATAAAATCGCGAGACCGAAGGTCGAGTGATTTTGTCAAATGTCAGTTTTTCGAGCAAAATCACTGATGGAAAAATTTTGAGTTAAAAAGAAATTTATCCTTAAAAGAAAAGCTCGAGTGTTTTTTGGCAAGATGAATTAACGACCGAATATATGAATGAACAACAACAATAATTATCTTTATTGATACAATTAAATATTTAAATGAACAGTTATTAAATACACAATTGTTATAAATTATTTGGTTTGGTGTACTGATTTCAAAATTTTCTTCTGTGGTATTCACACATGTAGAATATTCATTTTGATTTTTCTCACTCGAGGCTCGTAAGGAACTAATAAGATTTTCGTGATGTTCAGGATCAATTTGGAGGTAGGGTTTAATAGAAGATGATGATGAGTGTCCCGTTATCTTTATAAGTTGTTGGTCACTTACTCCTGCTTTGGCTCTGGGAAACTGTACTAGCACGGTTCGAATGATTGGTAATTTTATTATTTGTAATGTCGAGTCCAATTTTAGTTGCAGAATATTTGGTCCAAGTAGAAATCGTATTAATACCCAGTGGAACATTTTTGTGCCAACCTTTAGAATTTTTGTTTTTCCAAAAGGGATTTGGAGTTAAAAAAAGTCGTTCAGATGTTATGTTTTCATTTCTTTTTTGTAACAGTAATTTTAACAATGCAACGGGACAAATACCTTCATCCATTTCATTTTTTGTTATCCATTTGCTGTCTGCCAATTTTTTCGACCCACCCTGTGTCGTCTTTGAAAATATTGTATTGTATTCAAATCTTCTTGAAGTTCCATCTTGATTTTTTTTCTTCTTTAAAATGGTAAATTTTACAGTTTGCAGCTTCTTTCCCCCCTCCAAGCTAATTCATAAGAAGCTATATGAAAGGATATTTTTTGTAATCCCTCTGGGTTGTCTATATTCCACAATTTTGCCATTTTTACTATATCTTTCTTGTTCAATGCTACAGAACTTACTTTTCTTTTATCTGGAATAACTTGTAATTCTGTCCGTTTACTATTTCTTGCATCACGAGCTTCTTTAAAAGTTATGTCGGCAAAAGGATCAAATTTAATATTGTATTCATTGAAATATTTTTCTTGAATCATCTTCGCAGTTGAATTCCAAATTGATTCAACTGCATATTCTTTTTAATCTTCTCCATTCCTCTTTTTCATATTATAGGCCCAATCCTTCAATATATCTGCTACTTTTTGTAACGGAGTTATTTTCGACAGTTCGTAATTTCGTACTTGACAAAACTCCATGAATTGTCTCCATATTGACGCTTTAGTATTTTTTTGTGGATTGCGGGATTGCTTTTTCTATATTTTTGTTATTTGTTGAGTCGAAACTTCCCAAAACGACTCATTTGTAATGTTTCAGTATCAATTATCAACAATACTTAAATAACTGACAGGGCAGACATTAAAGTGACGTAAGCATACTAGATGTAGACGCTTAAGAGGAACAGGCGTTTTTATCGGTGATAAAAAACGATGCACCTTTTTTATCGCTGTCAAAATGACAAAACAGTCATCTTTAAATGACACATTTTATATAGGAGTTAATTTATCAGTATAAAACATTGAGAAGACGTTTTATCACTTATAATTGCACGAGAGGTTTGTATTTTATTGGGTAAATTTGGGTTGTTTAACGAGAAACTGTTGCCTAGCAATTAGACGAGAAAAACTGTCAACTATTGATAACGCGACACAGAAGGTGGAGCGTTTTTAGGTTGACAGTTTTTCGAGTCAAATTACTGAAGGAAACAGTTTAGAATTTGAACAACACAAATTTACCCGATATCAATACAAACATCGAGTGTAATTCGGCAGGACAATTCAATGAATAAGAAATTTAGAATTATATCAATGCAAACTTTATTTATTTTGGCAACCAACACCAACCAACATTGATGAACAAATGAATAAGTGAAAAAACCACTAGTGAATTTGTCGCTGTAAAAGTTGCAGCTAACTTTTGCCGCTGTCAAACTGACAATTGCACTGTGGCATATGCGATTTTTTATACATGAGTTGAATTGTCACTATAAAACTGATCTGATTGGTTCTCTGTTTGAAATTTCGGCCAGCTCAAAAATAATGAGGGAAATAATCTCTTCAAAAATGTTTCTAGTCGGAAATTTTTACAAAAATAAAATAATTCTGAAAAAATATGTCAACATTCTACAAAGAAAAATTCGCTTTATTAATTTTTATTATCAATCAAGGTGTTCTTGAGCTAAGAAGTGTGCTATGAAAACAACAGAATTGAATATCATGGCAATTGAAATAGTAAAGTGTTTGTCAGTTTCTCTCAAATTATGAAAGGGTAATAGAATAAAAATGCTGACTGTGTAGAGTAAAATTCAAATTGTAATCATTTGTTGAGGAAATACAACTCATCGATTAGTTGCGGATATTTTTAATGCACAATATCCTGAAAGAAATATTAAACAGTGTACTGTGAGCAGGATTATCTCAAAGTTCAAAACGACGGGCACAGTACAAAATACTTTTAAAAGATCTCATAATCCAGGAGTTTATGATGAAAAATCTCAATTTAGTATGCTTAGATGTAATAGAGTATGGACAAACTAGTATAACAGATATTTGGAATAGGGCTGCTGCTAAAAGGGAAGCCCTGATACAAATTTTACGCAATAATAAAGGCAAGGCGTTCAAACAAAAATTCATAAATACTCTGAAAGAGCGAGATTTTGACAAATGGTTGGATTTCTCTTTTTGGTTTCAAAGACCAAGGGAAGAAAATGCAAATTTTCTTTGTCAAATTTAATGGACAGACGAGGCAACTTTCACGTCAAACGGGGTAGTCAGTTAAAAAAAACTGTGGCTGGTTGGCACCAGAACCCAAAGTATGTGATAAAATGCCGAGATCAATATTCTCTCAAGACAAATGTGTGGGGCGGTTTTAAGCAACAGAGTGATTGGCCCATATTTCTTCCGGAAAAATTAGAATTCACAAAGATACTTGCACTTCTTAAATGATGGAATAAGTCAAGTTTACGATGGAATGCCCCTTGATGGAAGACAAAACTTGCAGATGTTGAATAAAGTATCTTGGTACGATTTCGAGGTAAGGTAATTCAGCGTAACATGGAACAACCCTGATCACCCAGCTCGCCAGACCTTACCCCACTAGATTCTTTCCTTTGGGGATATTTGAAGCAAAAAGTCTACAAGTGTCGACCATTCCGAGATGTCAACCATCTGGAGACAGTAATTCGAGAATGTATATCAAATATTACTCCTCAGTTTTTCAAGAAACATTATCAGCGAAATTTCCAGGAGAACCATTAATTGCATTAAGCGTGATGGCAGACATACTGAAATGTTTATAATTGATTTCCAACCTACATTGTAAATTTGGATCGCCTTATAATTAGATTTAGCTCTATAAATGTTTATTATGATAGTTGTACTTTAATGTTCCTTTTCCAATTACTTCATTATAATTCCTTTCACAGCATTTATCGATTTGTAGGTATTACTTCGCGGAATAATTTTTGAAAGACTGAATTAGAAAGAACTTCAGGTATATTAATTTGAAAATTATTTAAAAATGCATATTTCATATGATTTTGAAAATATCCAATTAGAAACATTTTAAAACAGAAAAAAATACCTCCATCAGATAAGTGTATTACATCTCAATTGGTATTTTCAGATTTTACGAAAATTGAATTAGCTGAAAAGTTGTAATATTAAGAAATCACGGAAAAATCAAAGTTCAAATCAAATAAAATTGGTTCAAATTTGATAGGTGGGTAGGTAACCAGAAAATAAACATATTTTCATGTAAGATTTTTGGAAATATTGGAAAATAGCCTTTCAGATTTGAGAGATGTAGCGGGTTGAAATGGAGAAATCGTGAACGTAATTTTGCATTATGTTCAAAGCAAAAACTGTTCATGAACTCGAAAATTGAATAATAATAAAAACTGTTCAACAAAAAATCAAACCGACGAAAAAATCTACTGAAAAGCAAAAAATAAAATAAACCTTCTTAGTCTTAATGATAATTGAGCTCCTAAACTAATGTGAGTAACTAATTTTGAGTCGTCGCCAAACAAACTAGCAATTGAATTAGGTAAAGCGTAAAATGATGGCAGCGTTTTGATTACTTCTTCAAAGTAATATGATCTTCGGTAATTGTTAATCACATTAGTTTAAGGCTAAAAAAGTTTATTTTATTTTTTGCTTTTCAGTTGATTTTTTCGTCGGTTTAATTTTTTGTTAAAAAGTTTTTATTTATCACTTTTTCTGTCTAAAATCAACTGATAACTATCTACTGAATTGTCTCCAGGTATCTATCATTGTTATAGTGTCATCAGAACTACCTATATGTGTGCCAAGTTCCAACAGAATCGGTTCACAGATGAAAAATTAATAATCCCCTATTTTTTTAACCTTAAGGGTGGATTATTCCTTTCCAAACCAACTCTGAAAGTATAACCTGTCCATTTAAAAAAAAATCATCTAAAGCGGACTACCCAACTCAATTCACTCCAGGTATCCATTATGTTGTAGTGTCATCAGAACTACCTATATGTGTGCCAAGTTCCAACAGAATCGGTTCACAGATGAAAAATTAATAATCCCCTATTTTTCTACCCTTAGGGGTGGATTATTCCTTTCCAAATCCGAAAATGACCAACTCTGAAGTGTACCCTGTCTATTTAAAAAAGAATCATCCAAATCAGTACAGAGTTATGAGTGGTAGAATCGGTTACCGGGTAAAAATTCAGTGGATGAACGATAAATATCCCCTATTTTTCTACTCTTAAGGATGACATTTTTTTCAAATCCAAATGGAATCAACTTCGAAGTATACCCTATCCAATAAAAAAAGAATAATCGAAATCGAACTACTATGTGAAAAGTTATGCGTGATCATACATAAAAAAATATACGCGTAGACTAGAAAACCTCCTCCTTTTTTATTTCGTCGGTTAAAAAACTTAAAAAAAAAATTAAACAGTCGGAAAACAGAACTGAAAAGCAGGAAATAAAATGAACCTCCTTAGGCTCAATAACTAAGCTCCTCAACTAATGTAAGCAACTAATTTTGAGTCGGCGCCAAACAAACAAGAAATCGAGATGCGCAGTGACATTTTGATATTTTTTTTTTGTTAAAAAGTTTTTATTTTCCAATTTCTTGTGGCTGAAATCTACTAATTACTACCTATTTAATTTTTGATTACTTCCAAAATTCTCAGCCACCTCACTACAACTATTAACAGTTAAATAATATGATTATCTACTTTAATTATTTATTGTTATAAAATATAAATTATTTTTATTAGTTCTGGATAGTTTATTTCATCACTTTATATTTAATTCCATCTTTTCATAGAACGTTATTATTGTGACAATTGTAGGAGAACAATAATAATGACAATAGCGATCTGTCAATGTCAACTACATATGTGTGCCAATGTTCACAAGTGAAAAAATATACGCGTTGACTAGAAAACCTCCTCCTTTTTGGTTTCGTCGGTTAAAAAATAAAGCCATATGATGCGGACTCTAAAGGTGATACTGTATATATACAGGGGGTCTCGAAACTATGGTGCCAAATTGAAACGGAAAATTTCTCTCGAAAAGTAAATAGGACTTTCCTTATATCTTTTTTCTCAAATATCGTTCGTTGCAGAGATACAGGGTGTTGAATATGAAAAATTGCAAGTATTTTTTATTCATAACTTCTACAGTTTTTAAAAATATTCAATTACATTTAGAGGAATGTTTTTGTTCAATAAGTGCTCTATTTAAAAAAAACATTTTCAGTTGCCACTAGTGGCGTAGAAGAAGGGTATCATGATCCCATTTCGCCCTTATTTTTTACGCCACTGGTGAAATCAGAAAAAATATCAATTTTCCACATTTCTCATTCAATTTTGAGCAAAATATGTATAGTTGTTTAAATCGGGAAAAACTAACCGTTTTCAAGATAATTGCGCTTTTATTAATACAAACATACTAGCAATGAAAAAGTTGTTCGGCTGAAGTGATATTTACAATCCTAATTACAAGTTCAAATTACAACTGGATATTCTACCAAAAAAATTAACGACACTTTCGCATGCATTTTTTCACAAAGCTGCTTTCTTGCAGAGGTACAGGGTGTTGAAACTGGAAAATAAAACACATGTTTTCTCATAACTATCATAGATTAAAAAAAAACAATCAAGATGTTTTCCTTCAATGGGTGCTTTATTTTGAAAAAAAACAAAAAGTTGAGAGGTGTCAAGGGACACCCAGTAGAACGAAGTTCCTTTTAGTGAAGGAATTGTAATAATTTTTTATTTGAGTTATAATAATATTTTTTTCATTATTAACAAATATAATGTAATATAAACTTAATCAGTAGGCTCAATTTTAGTACATACGCATTGATATTGTAATATTAAAATATAATTTGCTTTTAAATTTATTAAAGATATGACGCGTACACTTGCTAAACACACAATAATGGAGAGATTATAACGCGTATGACTTGGTTAGCACAATAGTAAAGAGAGGTTATAATGCGTACTTGCTAAAAACACATAAGCATTTATTATTGTTTGTATAAAATCTCTACTTACCTAACTCCATCAGCGATATCCGGAACTTGTGCAGAAATACTGTCAGGATTCATTATTGTTATTATTTTTTATTATTTATCATGTATAAAAAACCTGTATACACTCAACAAAAATAATCGTCGCGACACCACACTGTTCAATGCGAAATAGAAAGACGAAACGAAAATAATTGGCTTGCTTTCTATGAGAGAGAGAGAGAGAGAAAGAGAGAGACAGACAGACAGAGAAACACGCGCACGCCGCACGGCTTACAACTACAGCAAAAAGTGTCGTTACAACTTTTTGTCTTAATTTATTCCGTCTAGCCCCCTTTCGCAACGCGCGATAAGGAACTTCGTTCCAAAAAGTTAGTTGCCACCACGGCGTACAAGAAGAGTGTCATGACAATTTCTTGAAAATAAAAATAGAAGACTATAGAATCTATTTATTGAACAATTTCTTCAAAATCCTTTTGTCTCATAAACAGTTCGAAGTGTTCACCATTGTTTCGGATACAAGCTCTAACCCTTTTGAGGAAATTTGAATTTTCTCAGAATATTTTCAATTAGCTGCATCTTTTCCATGTTTTCCTGAATTCTCTCTCGCAACTCCTCTATTGTGTATATGAGTCTTGAATAAACTTTCTGTTTAAATTCTCCCCACAACATTAAAATCTAGTGGATTTAAGTCTGGACTTCGGGGAAGCCAACTACGAGGTGCATCTACCGCGATCAATCCACCTGTTATTGAAAAGAAGATGTAGCCATTCCCTCACTGGCAGTGTGTAATGGGAAGGTGCACCATCATGCATAAACCATAATTGTTGTCGATCTTATAAATTTATATCTTCCAAGAATTCTGGAAGGTTATTGTTCAGGAATTGGAGATATTTATGTCCATTTAGTGCTCCTTCGATCTCAAAGAATCCCAATAGGTTATCGGCTCTACTCCACACCAAATATTTATTTTAAATGAATATTGGAAAAGGTGTTCTATAGTTTAATGTGGATTCTCTTCTGCATATACATGTGCGTTTGGCTGATTGAAAATATTTTTCCTGGTAAATGTTGTTTCATCCGTGAACAATATTTTGTTAATGAATCTAGCATCATTTTCATGTTCCTCGATAACCCAATTACAGCACACGAAGTTCTTGCACACTGACCGAATGAAATGGATGAAGTTGATTTTCCTTACTTATCCTGTGAACACATGATTTGGATAAATTTTCTTCCAAACCAATTCTTCGAACGCTCATTGAGGTGCCTTGATATACATTTTCGAGAACCCTTTCTTCTGCCCGTACATTCTGGCTGACCTTGGTCTTCCTGTCGATCTCATATTGGTCGTGAAAGACCCATTTTCACTCAACCTTCGATGTGAGGAACTGAATATCCTTTAACTAGGTTGTTATCTATGCGGATATAATTATCGATATTTTCTCAAGGAAGCCCCTGAATTTCCAAGACACATACCATAAGCAAAATTCATATCTGCAAGCTCACTAGAGCAAAAATTATAATATTACTGTGTTCAAAAAATCACTAAAATGTTGTCCATCTTCGATGACAAGTAGCTACCTACTTGAATCAAATCATTTTTCATAAAATATCACTGCAATGACAGATGCCAACTTGCAATCACCTCATTGCGGATAAAAGTGCATTGCAAAATTGAATGAAATAAATAATGATGTAAACTAGTTCAATTTTCTACTTCACTCGTATATCATTTTGGAATATTTTTCTGTAAATCAAATGGTTTCGTTGTACTTTTATCTTTTCAATCGGTTCCTTTCAATAAGCACTTAGGGAATAAGTTCGACAGAATCTTCTCATTACACATTTCCATAGGAGAAATGTTTACATTACTCCGATGTTTACATTATTCCGCTGTTTACATTATTCCGATGTTTACATTATTCCAGTGAAAAAGTTGGAAGAAATGCACCTCAAAAGTGCATTTCTGTTTGAAATGATTGGTATAATTGGAACTCAATGCAGAATCTGTTTTATAAATAATAATACAATAAAAAAAACAAATCGTACACATGTATTAATAATAAAATTTTATTTTTGAAAGGGTTTCACACGTTTTAATCAAAATGTATCAGTCAGTCACTGTGACCGATTTTTTTTCAAAATAGAGCACCCATTGAAGGAAAGCATATCTTCAAATTTCATTGTTTTTTTTTTCAAAGCTATGAAAGTTACGAAAAATGCCTTTTAATTTTCCCGTTTCAATACCCTGTACCTCTGCAAGAAAGTTGCTTTGTGAAAAAAGTCATGTGAAAGTGCCATTCATTTTTTTGGGAGAATATCCAGTTGTAATTTGAACCAGTAATTAGGATGGTAAAATTCACTTCAGCCAAACAATTTTTTCATTATAAGTATGTTTGTATTCATCAAAGCGCAATTATATTGAAAACGGTTGGTTTTCCGGATTCAAACAGGTAAATTCAACTCGTCCTGCGAATTCGTTGCATTTTCAGCTTTGGAATTGCAAGTCAGTAATATTCCAAAAAATTATTGGTAATAATCGTACCACTTATTTTATCACCCCTGGAAATATTTCACAATATTTATCACATGTAGTCCAGCGTCAGAATAATTCCGGCAGAGAAGTTGTTTTCCATTCGATATTACAAAAAAGCTTGATTTGATTAATGTAAATTTTATATTCTCGGAAAAAAACAACTTTTCAACATTACGTATTAGGTATTCACTTTTTCGGAAAACATGCTTTGGTTCAAAATGAAATTTATTATTAAACGATGTAGTAATTTGAAATATGACATATGTACCTGTTGAATGACGCAATAAAATATTAATTTTTCCATGCCTAACGTGAAATGAAAAAAAAAAAGGAAATTTGATAATTGAAACTACAAAAAATCTATTTTGGTAATTTCTGGGAAACAAGTGCTAATATCGGAAAATGTCAAGAACTGGATTTATCAATTTAATATTAGTTTTACCTGCAACAATATTACAGTGAATATTGAGGAGAAAGGAGAAAAAGTGAGAATTTGGCCAAACTATCGAAAGATTAATGAACTTGTATTTGGAATTCACTTCAATGTCACATCTTTTATGATCAATAATTTCAATTTTGAAAATAGTTTGGTAGTCACCTAAACGGTCAATATATATAAAATTATCAATAATGGTAGAACTTGCTTTTTTTTTCTCGGAACACGATGCTTTTTGTGGTGCCTCAATAAATTATGTCCACAAATCATTTTGTTTTTTTTTTCGCAAGAGAAACAGAGCTTTCAACCAATGCATTCATTTCTCTATCATTGATTTCTCCAGAATATTGTAATTTGTTATGTACTGTGAATCAGTTGCATGACATCAACAACGTCGAATTCTTAAGAAATCCAATGATTCTAATAAATCAATAATGCTTGGTTTTGAACACAACATTTTTCCTAAAATATAATGAAAGAATCAATATCTAAAATCGTAATGAGGAGAATAGAAGCTTGCTTGTGTTTTATTATAACCTTCTGCAGTATTAATTTCAACTTCTTCAGAAACATGAATAATGCTTTGATAAACTATTTCAGCCCTAGATTCGTCCGACATTTTTTCATGCAATTAATGTTCAAAATTTCTGAACTTAATGTACACACTCGTACTTCACATAAACCATTGATCTTCATGTGACGTAGAAACTTATTTATATCATTCACACGCCCAATTGAAAAAAAAAATTAGTCAAAGTCCATGAATTTTTGCTGATGGTGTCAAATATGACGGCTCATGTTAAGTATTGAGGGCTTGTTGTGGCATCCCCCAATCTCTCGTTCGGAGCGCCTCTTATATTATTCTACTTTAGTAAACCTATTGGAGTTGTCCTCTTTGATGTAATATCTGCGAGACGTCCGACTAATTTCAATTTTCTTTTCATTTCATTTGGTTCATGTAAATATTTTTTGTAATGCTCAAGTCCGACATATGTGCCAGTTTAAATATATGTTCGGCTAATTTCGAACTTCCAATTTCTTTTTTATATAAAATTACCGTGTTCACATTTTCTTATCTCCCGAATTCTTGACGTTTCTCCCGTGTAAGTTTTACCACAAACACGTAGTGTACAATTCTTGAAATTTTGATCTCTGTTTGATAGTTTTATCTTGATTAATTCCTATCTCGAGGTATTATTAGTTACCGGTTCTTTTAAATTTTTCGGAGGGACCAGGAATGTACGGAATCATATTTAATACTAGAAGTTGTTGTTTTTGTTTTGAATTATTCTTTTATTAATAAAACTTTTTGGATGTGCATTATTTTCAAAAATATTTTTATTCTCTCCCAAAAATGCTAGTTCCAAAATGATTTGGATAATTTTTAATTGATACATTTAGAAAATAAATTTGTAAAACATTTCCATTATTTTGTTGGTAATTTTGGTTTTTTTCCATCTGATTCTTGTCTGTCATGTGGCCAAATTATGAAAATGTCATCGACATATCTCCATGAATATTTTACTCACTATCGGGGATAGTGGGGAAATCATAGCCATCAAGTTTTGTCGATAGAAATAGAACTTATTGAAAGTTGTGTTTAAACACACATTTAACATATCCATATGTTATTTACATTCAGTTCGAATCTGGCAATGAGTGTATTATCAATATCTAGTTTTTCCTTTATTATTTCAAGTATTCTTTAACAGGTACATTTGTAAATAAATAATAATGTGTTTTTGGCTGCAATGTATATTGTGTTATTCGATTTCAGCCAATGGATTGATAAATTTCAAACGGTATTTTACCAAATGTTGATAGGATTGTTTGCCTTATGCATCTTTTGTAGACCATACAAGTGAGGGGGTAATAGAGTGTCACATGTTTCTTCTCAAAATATGTGAGGTTTTTCAAATGTGGTGGTGACAATACTTTTCAGACTTTCCTATCAGTTTCTGACGTGGAATATTTCTCTATTTAGGTATATTCAGTTGAATCATTTGCAATATTTATGGTATCTATAATGACAGTTGTGTTTCATTCATCATCAGGTGGAGTTTCGATAGAATTATGAATGTCGAAGGAAAAATTTAAAAATAATTGAGGTTATTTCATGTTTAAAATTTACTAAGGATTCTAATTCTATTTTCCAATTCGTACCGAAACGCATATCAGTAACGTATCGGAACAAATCTACTAATTTGCCATTCTTGTTGAAAAAACTGATATTTTTCACTTTCAGGGTAAGATAAAACCAAAGGAAATTAAAGTTGTTATAATTCCTGAAATTACAACACAAAATTTCGTTTATATAGATAATATTTTCTCAATGAGGTACTTCAAACTTCACACTTGTTGGGTGGAACACGTTTTAAATGCTATTTTTTTCAAAAAATGTTGGTCTTTCAATACCCAGTTTGGAGTAGTCCACTAAATACGTTACAACCTTAGGGGAGACCAATTGTGACAAGGAGGAGGTCAGTGACGTAACATTACACATCATAACATCTAAAATATATTTCATTCCAGCATTACACTACACAGAATAAAAAAAGAATTCAATTTGTTTTTTAACTCATAATTGGGGTAAAAATGGCAAAAGTACAAGGAATAAAATGTTACACTCCTTACTGATGCAGTCGCGGTCATAAACATTTTAATCTCAACTACGTATTTGTCTATGTATCTATAAAGATTACTGGTTGGTGTGAGTAACCCGCATCACAAATATATTTTCAGTGCATTTCAATGAAATATACTTTTCAAATTAACATTATCAATTATATTTTCATACATAAAAAACTCAATACATTTCTAGATAGAAGAATCAATTTCCATACGGGATCAAGGTTTCGAAATGTGGACTGCAAAATTTATATCCGTTTCTAATGTGGGTAATTATGATTTGTATTACATTTCAAATTATCGTATACAATATATTATGAGCAACGTCATCGCTGATAGGGGAATGATAGTGAAATTAAATTTCATTTTCATTTCATTGTATTCCTATTTGATTACGGTTACAGAAAAACAGAATATGGGTTCATATACAAAGTAAGTATGGTGAAGATACGTTGACGATGTCTGATGTTCCTGGATTTTATCAGCAAAGAGGAATCAACAAATAAAATAACATTGAAGAAGATGTACAACTATCATTTCAAGATAAGATCTACAGATCATTTCGATATAACCGTTTACCGGAAGAACACTTATTAGTTGAAAATGTCAATCAAAAGACAAATTTCATAAAATCCGTTCTCAATAACAACCTGTATCCAGGAATATTTCGGAAAAACTAACAAAGACAAACCCAGAAAATACTGAAGAATTAAAAAAAAATTCATTCACAATAACGTGTTCGTGCAACTAAAATCATCACAGATGACCTAAAAGCCATTGAGGGTATGCAGAAATGATCACCAGGGATATATAAAAAATAACAGCCCGTAAAATGCAACGTTCTAGAATGCAATGATAAAACAATCAAACAAAACAACAATGACAGCAAAAAATATCATTAATAAAGAAAGCACATCGAAGAATCCTCTTACATCCTCTTTTATGGCGGGAATTATATATTGAAGAATTATCCTGAAATGAATCGTGTTACTGAAACTGAAAGAAGAACTGCGAGATGGCATAATAGTAATGAAGTTACACCCCATTCATCAGATGAATAGGTATGCAACATCTTTAATGAAGTTAGTCAAAAGAATACGCCAAAGTTCTGCGAACAATGCAAAAACTTAAAATAAATCCTTTTCAAGTGCTTTGAAGACGGGGACCAATATAATCCCCGAAATGTCAATAACTAATCAGATGCAGAACAGAAATTTCTCACTAACTGAATATGTTTTCTGATTTAGTGGGACAGACTAGTAGTTTACTTTTTACGCCTCATGATAAGAACCCTTGAAAAACTAATAGAACAATTTTCTTTGTCCAATTCTGGATTAGATTCTTTGCGGAACAAAGCGCCCTGTATCTCATTTCAGTGATATTCCTTTCACGAATTGATCAAAATGACTCGAGCCGAACTGGCCTTGGTGAACCACATCACGTTTCCATAAATATTATCAGATGAAGTCGAAACGTATGCAAAACGAGGAGCGACTATGTGAGTTTGGTATTACGTAATGAACCTATTAACCAAACAATACGGGGCATGTGCTGAAAGTAGAACCCTATAGAATCGGGAGAGTAGAAATAGTTACGAAAGATGCGTTTTTTAGGAGTTGACACAATCGTGGTATTTATTTATTTATTATCAGTTTAAGGGTACAAACAGACTGCAGTCCACAAAAGTATCCACTAAGTACATAAGAGTTTACATCGATATTGGATCAAAAGTGAGAATGCAACATACCTAACAATACTAATACAAATGAATAAACATCGGTTATCAATTTAGAAAGATAGGCCCCTAATATGTTTCCGAAAACGCAAATATGTACAATAAAATAGATCAATATCAGAATGAAGTGTGTTATAACACACATCCTAGAGATTGGAGAATTCTGATACGTGTTAGTTCTAGGATACACAGTAAGGGAACCTAGGGCAGAAGATCTGGAGAGTCAATCATACCATTAACTATTTTGAATAAGATATAGAGATCGTTATGCTTTCTTCTAGTTTCAAGAGTAAAAAATTTTTATAGTTCAAGTGAACCACAAGTGTCAGAAAGTTGGTAATTACCTGTTACTTTAAAATTCAGGTATCTACCCAGGTAACACGGATCTCTCCGCGAGATATCTGAGAGGTTATAATTAGGATCTCATGCGAACTCCTATTGCGAGGTCTCGGTGTTCACTATGTGCTGTAACCAAACGAAATTCTCACGGGGGTCCTCAGGAGAAATATTGGAGTCCTCACATTTCATTTGCCACTTTCCAACTCATTGCGAGTTCTTAAAGATATCCCGAACGTAACCTGAATAAGAAATTCTTATTGCGAATTCCTACAGATGTCCCAAATGTAACAAGAACAAGAAATTCACACTGCGAGTTCCTAAAGTTATCGTTACGTTACCTGACTAAGGAATTCTTATTGCAATATATAAATTGTTTTCGTTGTTTTCCGGTGTTAGTAGAGGCAACACTGCCGGAGAGTTGAAGGAATGAGAGAGACAATAGATATGCGAGACATATTATACACATGGCACATCGGGGAATTCTATGATACAGAAAGGAACAGATCATGATCATGAGTTGTGGATATAATCCATCGTCCCTATCCGTTTGTCTGTTCAACTAACGTAATTTTGAGTGCGTGGATGTCGTTGACTGCTGTTGCTCAAAGCACAAGGTGATTGTTTATCGCTTGTATAATATGTATTTAACTATTGGTGCTCAAGTGTTTAATGAAGAGTGAGGATAGATAACTGCTGTTTTTTACCATGTTCTCATTTTACGGAGGGTATTTTTGTTGTGTAGACCTACTGATGGTAATATATGAGAGGTGTCAACTTGTTGCCGCCATTTTAGATGCATCCTCATACCCAGCAACCGACAAAAAGGAATGTATTCATTTTATCATATATCATTTTTATCAATTAGTTTCTACGTGGTTTAATTGGCGTATTAGAATATATTTTCCCCTCGAAAGATGAGCATCTTTTATATCTATTATTTATAAGTAGTAAATATAATGTCTGCTTGATCTGAGCCTGATAGATACCTCAGCAATCGGCGAAGGAGGCGCCAAACAAGCATGGGCATTCAAAGCCAATCAAGCAATAATGAAGATAATGCCTTTATTAATAACAATCTAGTTAAAGGAGTTTTTTATCCTAATTTAACGGGTGAATATTTTTCATTCAAATTTCAAATTGGCACCATATTTACTTTCGACAGCACTACATTTCTATAGGAAAGTCATTTCAGGCATATTATTTACTGTGTCTTACATGGGGTTATGGAGCTTTTTCAGTTTTTAAATTTATTTTTGGAATTCCTTAGAAAAAACATCTGATGGTTCACCTTGCCAAAATCAAATCAACCGTTATAGAGATATTCAAACAAAAGCTTGACAATTTTGAGGATTGATTAAATAATAGAGAATTGAAATTTTCAAGCGAAAATCACTACAAAATTTTAATAGAAATAATTCAGAAATTCTTGATAAGTTTTATGAAAAACTTAATTTCTAATTTTTAACCAACACCCTGAGGGCTATCCAAAGGGCATTGAAATGTATATTTGAATCATCCCGAGGATTATGCTTGATCATTTGCTTCCAGGTCTACCGATGGTGACAGCTAGAATTATGCCAAAATGTTAATTTTTTTTAGTTTTTTTGTGATTCTTCTTGATTCTTGATGTAAGATTCACATAATTTGTTCAGACTAACATGAAGAACAGCAGTTGATATTTATATCCTGAATGATGACATCATTAGCTCAGTTGGTGGAAATTTTGTCAGAGAATAGAATGAGGTAATCTACAAAACCATTAAAGGTCTAGAAATATAAATTGAATGCACCTAGTCTACATTTTTCAGGTATGACTTGAAAAAACAACACAATATGGATTTACTAAGTTTGAGTATCCCGAAGGGAATTCCTATCACGAGCTCTCAGAGATATGCTGCCTCAACTTTCCAGCGATTTATACAAATATACTCGCAAATATGTATCACAAAAGAGTAACTTACTTATATGAAATGACTGAAAGATAAACTTTATAAACTTTATCTTTCATCGTTCAGGATAACCTCTTAGTAGGTTTTTTATGTTGGAAAAGGGAACATTATTCTCAATTGAAAAATGGAACAGAAAACAAAATTAGAAGAAATCTAGGATGAAAAATTGAAGTTACTTTTTGTAATATCTAATAGAAAACAACTATTGTGCGGAATCCCTTACTTTTAACCTGAAAAAATCTGATTTACATTTTGATTCAGATATTTGATTGAAAAACTTTTTATCCAATCTTGATTGAGGAAGTTTTTTATTAAAATATCAGAATGAAAATGCAAATATTCACTGTAGGAATTTTTCAGGTGGAAATTTAGGAATATTTCACAATATGTTTTCTGTTAGATATCACAAAAAGTTACTTCAATTTTTCATCGTAGATTTTTTTCTAATTCTGAAAAAAATTGTTTTCCAATTTTCAATTGAAATAGTTTTTTCTTTTCAATATATAAGAATATCCTGTACAACCCGCAAAGTGAACTCTTGAAGACCACGCCAGAAACACTGTGAGGGATGTATATAGGAATATCTTGTACAACTCCCAGTGTAAACTCTTGAAGACCACGCCAGAAGCACAGCAAGCGACCCCACATAGATCTCAACAAAAGCAGTTTACGTGAATTTTCCAAAGAACTTGCCAAAAGGCTGTATATGCGAAGTTCCCACAGAACTCGCCAGAGGCACTGCCTGCGATGATTACACAGCTAGAATTTCTCAAAGTACTCGCCACAAGATTCCACAGAAATCTTGCCAGAGTGTATTGTTCGAGAATTTCCACGTGGGATATCGCTAAGTCCTCGCTGACAATATCCCGGCGGCGAACATTTGACGGAGATGTAGAGCTCTCATCTCAACAACCTCTCAGAGCAGTTACGAAAGGCGTCACAATTTCCTAAAAAGAGTTCGCCGAGATATATTTGGAACCTCTTTGTGTTGCCTGGGTAATTAATTTATTTTGAATTATTTCAAGTCTTGTTATATGAAGGCAATCCCTTGGCGACCAAATAGCTGACCCAAAATTCAACCTACTGTAAATAAGGGCATAATATATTGATTTGAGTGCTTTTTTAATGGGATTGTATTGGTAACTTTTAAACCATAAGAGTTAGAAGGTCGGTCAAATGGAGAAAAAGTTGCATTCATAGAAGCATTGTCAAGCAGTTCAAACAAATCAATATTACCAGGGCCGGTTATTGAGATATCATAAGAAAAGTAAATTCTGTCATTTTGATTTTTCTTTTTCTCCCACTTTATTTCGAATATTATCAGAAAATGTCATTGGAGTTTTTTATTCGACAGTAAATTATCCTCAATTTGACATAATCAGATTCCGCATCCAACGTTCCGTACGCTCTGGGCCACCCTCAACCTCATTTTTTTCAATACGGACCTGCATATTTTATGACACTTTTCGAAATAACTTTTAACGCTAAATTCAACGATATATCATACAATGTCATTCAAAGTTGATTTTCAGGTGATTTTGACCCTTATCCAAATTTCTTTGGGTCGGATCTGTATTAAATTTAGGTACCTTTAGTTTAATTAACAACATGCAATACATTTCGATAAGAAAATCAACTTACTCATCTTCAACTGAATGGAACGTAACAGAATCAAAGCAAGAAACAAGTAATAATTATTTACAAATTTCAAGAGGAGAAAAACCTAATTCATAATAATTAAACGAAACTATCATATAATGAAAGAAAAATCAAATGATTATTCGAAAGTAAATGATGAACATTAATGCAGTAAGTGTTTAAAATGTCCACCATTTTGTAAAATGCACTTTGCGGTTCTGGAACCCAAACTTCTTATACATTTGCTTATTTCGTCTCCTTGAATACCTTCCAATACATTCTCAATCTTCTCGCGAAGAATCTCTATTGTCGGGTTCGTAGTATCATAAATTGTATTTTTGAGATATCCCCACAAATAAGAATCCATCGGATTCAAATCCGGAGATCTGGCAGGCCATGCTACTGGACCTCTTGTTCCAATCCATGAATCCGGAAAAGTTCGATTTAGATAGTCTGTGACTATGATAAGGGTCAAAATCACCTGAAAATCAACTTGAATGACATTGTATGATATATTGTTGAATTTAGCGTTGAAAGTTATTTCGAAAAGTGTCATAAAATATGCAGGTCCGTATTGAAAAAAATGAGGTTGAGGGTGGCCCAGAGCGTACGAAACGTTGGATACAAATTCTGATTATGTCAAATTGAGGATAATTTACTGTCGAATAAAAAACTCCTGTGACATTTTCTGATAATATTCGAAATAAAGTGGGAAAAAAAGAAAAATCAAAATCACAGAATTTACTTTTTTTATGATATCTCAATAACCGGCCCTGATAATCTCGATTTGTTTGAACTGCTTGACAATGCTTCTATGAATGCAACTTTTTCTCCATTTGACCGACCTTCTAACTCTTATGGTTTAAAAGTTACCAATACAATCCCATTAAAAAAGTGGCCACTCTGTATATATATATATATATATATATATAATATATATATAATATATATATATATATATATATATATATATAATCAATATGTAAACTAAAGGACATTTCAGAATCAAAAATTAAACCAAGATCTTTTACATCATCTTTCTTAGTATTAACTTCATTATTAATGTAATATTCCATTATGAAATAACGAACATTTTTTGTTGTTGATAAACAAACAGTTACTTTCACAGGTTATTCAAATCTTGCTGGATCTTATCACCGTCTTAATTTTTTTCAATCACAGTACATAACTTCAAGTCATCAGTATAGAGCAAGAATTTACAGTGATTGAAACACTGGTTTATGTCGTTGATGTAAATTGAGAATAGTAATGGTCCCAGATGGGACCCTTGCGGAATACCAGATGTTGCGTAAGATTTCCATCCAAGAACCGGAACTATTTACATAATGAAGATATTGATCAAATAATTCCTATATTTTTCAAGTGTTAAATTGGAGTGTTGAAATCGCCACTCGTATTTGCTATCCACCACATTTTTTATTTTTTTAATATTTAAACAATGCGACGAAAGAACAATAATAAAAAGTATGAATGAACCACCTGATCCAGATTCCGATTTACAATTTATGTTTGTTTCCTATGATTTTGAAATATGAAGTATTAAGGTTGTCGATGTCCGATGTTTTATACACAAATTTCTCATGTTTCGTTATTCATAACATTTCGTTAAGGAGTCTTTTTTTTGAATTGTTTGTTGACCTATGATTGGGACTGATTCGAAATCAAAATTACTTGAAATCATATCAGTGGTCGCTATTCTACCAAGAAATACCTATAGTATCAGTAGAATAGAAAAAGTTTCAAAATAATTTTTTTTAAGGATTCGACGTAAGAATGGATATTTAGAAACGGAGGAACGGAACTCACTTTTGCTTTGAAAATTCAACTTGAAAAATTAAATCGAGCGGATAAATTAACTTTCACTCTGTATTTTTATTGGTAGGTTGTTCAATTTGGGACACTTTTCCTAACCCTCAACTACGCCAAAAGGAAAACGCATTGATTTGATTTAATTAATAAATAAAAGCATAATTCAGTAACATGTTATGTGCCAATAATGCCGATTGTCTGCTCAAAATATCAGATTTATGTCCTTCACACTGAAAAGCTGGCGACCAATACGCTTATAGGACCGTCTTAGCAGAAGCACCAAATTGTTGAGAAAGTGCTGGAAAATAAAGAAGTAATAGAAAGCAACACTTCTATTGGCTCTATCATTAGGTACAGAAAGAACCTGAGGAACCGTTAGTGGTCTGGATAGACTTAATCCTAAGATGCAGGATGATTCACACAAATAAAGTTGAAGAGAGGATAGTGCCAGAGGATGTCCTCAGGGGGGGAAATTAATCCAGTCCTGTGGAATATGGTCCTGGATCCCTTCGGTATGCCAATGGGAATACAGGGAGAATACAACACCAGGGTTAGCAATCTCATCAAAATAATTCAAAACTCTGTAACGGAGTAGATGATCGTGAAGAGCTGAATATTTGCTTTGAAAAAGTCAATTATCTCAAGGTGATAGTGGACAGGTGGTCGTAAAGGGTGTCAATATCAACTGTTGAAAATTCAAATATCTGAAGGTAATACTGTACTTGAAACTGACCTGGACACAACATCTGGCAAAAAGGGCAAGCAAAGACATTCCTTCAAGGAAAAATTCGGACTAAGACCACATATGCTGAACTCTCACTGGCTTCTACACCATGGTTAGAAAACGGGCCATAACGTTCTCTTAGTGCCACCAAAGATACGACTAAAAACAAACCAAGATACAAAGACTTGCTTGTAGAGGTATAACAAAGATATGATTTATGCCCACTGCAGCATTTGAGACACTACAAGGCGTGGTGCCTTCAAACTAAATAACACAAAATAAGTATTGGGAAAGGAATGTGCTAGAATGTTTTCTAAAAACACGAAGATTGGCTTCAGCTACTTATCCAAACCTGTGTTTCCATGCAAGAGAAGCAGATCTATATTTTTTCAGAAGAGAATCAGAAGTCAGGAAGTGGAATCGCAACTGATATGGGCATGAAAAAAAAAAACAGTACACTGGTAAAACGAAACGGCGTTTAGCCGTTGCCGCTGTTAGTACAGGATCCGAGGTCGTTTTTCACCCATCTGTTTACCAGATGAAATATATTTTTCATCAAGTCTTATACATAGACGAATACATCCCGAATGTATTGCCTAACAAAATATGTTCATGGCTATCCTCAATTGAAAAAAAAATTGACATGTTTCACCCACTTGTTTACCAAACAAATGTTATTCAAAACAAAAGTTTGAAACAGAAGGAATATGCCTAATAGTAATAAGTATTGCCTACTTGTTTCTGTTCATGGCTACCGGGCAAGCAGGTATAAACAGGTAAGTTGATATAGGTGATTGCGCCAATCTGTTTACCAATCGAAATACATATAAAAATTTAGATAATTCAATTACAAACGCGATGATATAGTATTGCCTGCAATAAACCGTTCATTAAATATTATTGTCAGTCTTTGAAGTTTGAAAATCGGAGCAAGCAAAGATGCGCGAGAGAGAAAGTTGAGCGTCCTATTTAGTGCAATAGAGGAGGACGTAGCATAGCAGCTGCGTGTGACGTGTATATGTATATGTATATATATATATAAAATAATTATTGATAATAATTTTAAGTGTATTGCCAGTCGCTCCAACGGATACGTCACGCGCAGCTGCTATGCTACGTCCTCCTCTATTCCACTAAATAGGACGCTCAACTTTCTCTCTCGCGCATCTTTTCTTGCTCAGATTTTTGAACTTCAATAATATTTCATGAACGGTTTATTGCAGGCAATACTATATCACGCGTTTGTAATCATATTTTCTCTATTTTTATAGGTATTTCAATTGGTTAATAGGTTGGCGCAATCATCTATATCAACTTTATACCTGCTTGCCTAGTAGCCATGATCAGAACCAAGTAGGCAATAACACTTGAGCATATTCCTTATGTTTGAAACTTTTGATTCGAATAATATTTGTTTGGTTACCAAGTGGGTGAAACATAGCAAACAAATTTAATTATTTTTTTTAATATAGGATAGCCATGAACATATTTTGATAGGCAATACATTCGAGATGTATTCACCATTGTATGAGACTGAATAAAAAATATGTTGCATCTGGTAAACATATGGGTGAAGGACGACCTCTGTTCGGATCTTAGACTATGTTGAGGTGACAGGACATCAGGGAATTGCAGGTAACAAAAAACCCAAAGAAGTTGCTAAAAGAGAATCGGAGGAAGATCCAGATCCAGGGCAGATCCTAGGGGCACAAAGACGTACAGTGCGATTGTTTGTAAAAGACTAGATCCTAGAAAAACGTTGCACGAAACAGACACATGAAAAAATACTTCAAATATTCGTGTTATAAAAGAACAGAAAACTTGTTATCTATAAACAGGGCTCACAAATGAACACGTGCCAGTAAAATATTACCTCAACAAAATGTGACTGTTAAATGGCGATCCAACCTGCAGGTTATGCAGTGAGGTGCCAAACATACACGACCAATTGCCGAATCAGAAACCTCAAACCCAGTAAAAGACCACACAAACTCGTACAAGGCAATACTGATACGGGTACTATAAGAGGGAGCGACATGTGAGATACAATGGACCAACAGGCCCAATTATTATCAGACGCTACGGTCAAACGAGCCTGGTTTCTGTTATTGAATATATTTATCACTCGAGTTTTTTTATTCCAACATCAATTGTTGGAAAGTCATATTTTTCCTTTTACTTCTGTTCAGTTTAAATGTTTTCAAAGGTGTATTTGTCTGCTTATTATAAGAGAACAGTTTGTTGATGCAAGCTCGGAGTACAACTTTTCCCTGGTATGTCATGGACATACAAAGATGCATCGAGATAAAGTTCATGGAAGCCGCAAGTACTAATTATTGTCACTTCATTTATTTTCATCGTATACGAACTGTGATGTTTGATTTGATAATGAGGGTCATTACCATTACCCATCACGAATGCCATTAACAGAATCGTTTCGATCAAGTTTGCAACACATAACGCTAGTTGCATAATAATTATCCGTGAAAACAAACAAAATCGATAATTATCGATAAATGTTCGTTTGTTTTCGTGTCAAGGATTCGAATTTAGCGTGAATATTATCTGAATATTCATGAAATATTCAATTGAATTTAGAAAATGTTGATACTGTAATGTAAAATTGTTGATATGGCCACCAACAAAATCGTGAGGTATAATATGAACTCCTATAAAATGTAAAATTCATAAATATATGAAAAAAGTGGAATCAAAATATTTAACTGCAAAAAAACCTCTGAAATTACGTATTTTTAATAACTCAAATGTTTTGAAATTTCAAATTCATGTTATCATGTCAACATGAAAAAATGGTATAAACAAAAAAACTTTTCATCCCTGTTGTGTGAGATATCGAATGGAAAGTAATCCAATCCAGAAATATATATGTGAAAATGGTTAATACAGAAATTATATTTCAACTTAAGTAAGCAAAGTAACAAGACTCTAGGTCCAAGCGAGTAGTTTGGACCTATCTTATGCTATAGTCCATTCACGATGAAGAAAATAACACTACATCAATGATTGAGACGTGATCATTGCGTGCAGCGCACGTGATTGTAAAAAGACGCGCCGCTATTAGTCATCTGAAGGCACGCCTTGGGTAGAGTTTCGAACAGGTACAGACTTGCGATAATGCAAAGGCGAGTATATTTTGAATGTTGACTTGATTTATTTACGTTTATTATAGATTAATCATTTGGTAAAGTGTTATAATTCGTTGAAGTTGCGGGATCCGGCGTTTTATTATATTATATTATATATTATATTTTCATTACACCAAAACTCAAATTGAGAGTAATTTATAAAAAAGGTATTTTCAGAATTATACACTTACGGCCATGAATGCGGCCCTGCTATCTGAGCACACCGATTTCGATAACGCACTAACGGCGTGCATTTGTTTTAATACATGTTTTCAAATTGAATGGACTAAAGAGACAGTTTAATCAATCATTGCCAAGTAGATTCACTAAGTCGACGTCAGATGTGTCCGTAGAATGGCATAACTGGTACTTTCTTGTATATGAATTCCATAATGAAATGCAAGAGGTGCCTACGCTTCTTAAGGAACCGAACAGGGTAGGACGGGGGTGCAAATTTTTGTCAGAGGGAAAATGATTGTTTGATAATATTGCTAAATATTGTTGAAAACTAATAAAAAACCTGTCCAACAAAAAATATTCTATTTTTGTATGTATATGGTTAAGGGTGATAAGTAACCTGCGAGCTATAAGATCTATTATGTCCCTTCTACTTGCTATGCGGTTGTAGATTTCCCGACGTTTATAGCTGATATTCTAGTCCTATTATTCTCGGGAAGTTATATATGGGGGATGGCTTCCAGTTTCCCCTTCTATTTCATGTGCTCCTCCTAGCAGAATCTGATAATGCCAGTTCCTTCGGGTATACTTTCAGTTTCGCAATGGCCTGTTAGTATTCGGAGTTTGATTTTACTTAGATCATCTTTTTTAGATCTTCTCAATATTTGGATTTTTTGTGATCCACTTCACTTTTTGGTTTTTCTAATATTGTATTATTGCCAATCCCGCAAAAGGGCTTCTTAGGTCCCAAAAATGGTGTTTCAGCCTCTTTCTTTGCGAGTTTATCTGCTATTCCATTTCTCTCCTCTTCGGTGAGCCCGAAATCCATAAGAAGGTGAGATTGTTTTGCCTGCTTTTTTGTTCCTCGGATTCTGGTCCTGTCGCCAGCTGCACATCAGCCTCTTGGGCTTTTTCTACCTTCCGGTTTTGTTTCACAGCACCTTCTCCGTAACCCTAGTCCCCTGTACTAGTCCGGTTTCTTACCGATTGGCTGTTGTATTCTTCGGGGGTTAGCCTTGGCTGTCCGAATATTGCTTGTCTTTTGCGATCTAGTGCCTAGCATTCTGACAATATATGTTTGATCGTTTCTGTTTCTTCGCCACATTGTCTGCAGGAAAGTTCTCCGTTGTACATCCCCATTTTGTGCAGGTGCCCTCTCATTGTGCTGTGACCAGACCAGGCCCGTTATTGTTCTGACTTGGTTCCTACTCATCTTGAGTAGTTCTTCAGATCTGCGCTTCGACGGTTCCTCAACAAATGCTTTCCCGTGGTGTATGAGAGGGGCTTCTTTTTAGCGCTCTCTTTGTTTTCGTTTGATCCAGTCCCGTATGCAGCCTCGTTTTTTACAGTAGTATCGATACCGAGTAATGATAAGAAGTACCGTGGATAAACAATTAAAATGCTAGAATGTTTGTTAGAAATATTGTAGGAGTAAAATAACATCAGTTCGTCGACTTTCAATCAGCAAGTACTTTCGACAATGGAGAGAAAAACAGAAGGCTGCAGACTCGCAAATCTCATGATATCGGGGTCCAACGGAGAAATAACGGCCGCTATGGTGAAGATGAACCAAAAAAATCACCAACTTATAGTTGGAACCCCTACCAGACACTGCATTCTTAAAAGACATCTCTCTTCTGATAGGATTCGAAAATCTATAGTGCTCGATATGGAGGGGGGGATGAAGGCCTCCTTCAGTTCTGGAGCGATGTAGAGCTGTAGACTGAGGCATGATGTTTTTGAAACCGTCCTCCATGAGGAACTACCTATGATGGAGGGAAATCCAATCTCCATCAGGAAGTCACGTAACAGAACATGATTAGGATAAATCGGTAGAATATGATTAGGAGGAACCATGGCTTGCGGAAAAGGGTCACTAATGTCAAGACGTTGAGACTCGTCGTACCCCACCAGTACCATCACTATATTATTTTCAATTTACCGACAAGGACTAATATTTTTTATTTAGCTCCAAATTATGCATTCCGAATCTAGACAGTGAAAAGTAGATTTTGGTCTGCTGTTTTATACAGATTTCAACAATGTTACTCCTAAAGTGCCTTATGATATTATCAACATCAGCAAAGAGGTAGAAGTATATAAGCGTGCCGTTTTTACTGAGACAGACATCTCCAGTTGGCCACATTACTCACAAGACAACTTGGACTTGCAAAAAGAGACCACCCGGGCTTTGTTGTTGACGTATGGCATCTCTCATCGCTACTTATTCATACTAATTGGTAGATGAAAACCGAAAATTGATTGGGGATTTGATAGACGAGAAATGTGGTACCAAAGATGGAAGGAATACGCAAGAAGAAAACGAATCAGAAAATGGGAATACAAGAGAGGAAGAAACGAAGTGATAGAAACACTGGAAGAGTTTTATATATATATATATATATATATATATATATATACGGTTTCGAAATCTTGGAAATTTTGAAAGTATCGCGAACCGAATATATTACACAGAGGTTATTCCTCGACGTTTCTTTACAACAATTTCATGCGTTCTATAAGTAACCCCTTAGTTCTCAATTTAGTATCGATTATAATCTGAAAAAATGGCAATCAAGATAAATTATTTGAGTGAATTTTCTATAACTTTCTTATAAAAGTAGTCTTCCACATGGCCTTTGAGAGAATGAAGAAGGCTTTCAACACTATTCCTGTTGATATGGTAATTAATTTAACAGCTTGAATGATCAAACAATAGTAGACCAAATCAGGAAACCAACTGTGCCATAATACGAAAGTTATATCCTGTTACTATCCTACTTACAACTGTCATTTCTTAATTTGTTATAAACATTTAAATGCAAAAAAACCTTTTTTCTACTTGTAACATGAATGAAGTAGATGAAAATGAGCCCTAGCACGACTCGATCGGATTATTCGTCCGCTGCTATAAAGGGCATTGAAGAATTCAGATCGCAATTATGCCAAAATAATGATCCTGAATTTTTCACACAAAAAGTACATATTAATCACTACTATATCGTGGGAAGCCTGCACGGAGTTGGGAATTTTAAAAAAAAACGCAGATTTTTTCCGGTTTTTCTCAGTTACTAATAATCCGATCGAGTCGCGCTGGGGATCATTTTTTTGCATTTTGATTCTTTACAATTCGTATCGATATTACTTCATTAGTTTTCGAATTACAAGTCAAAAACGATAAAAATTTAAAAAACTTTTAAATGTTTATAACAAATTAAGCAATGACATTTATATAGGAAACATAACAGGATATAACTACGAACTGTCTTTCGTATGATGGCACAGTCGGTTCCCTGGTAGTATTTTTGACACAAAATCAGTAGAGCAGAAAATCTCTATTGATTGGCCTATCGATAAATATATCTTTTTCATCTTTCCAACAATGGTAATAGATCCCAAATATTAATAAATTATAATATTTTATGTTTTGTTATTTTAATAAGAAATAGGAACGTAATTACATTTGCATAACAGTTTATTCTCAAAAAGTTTTACTTGGTAGTATTTATCTTATTTGTCATAAAATTAATGAATACGCTCAGATCTTCTTTGCCTCCCGTTATAAAATTGAGTTCTTAGAAATATTGCGTTGTATCGATATTGACGAACTCTGAACTCTTCACACCAAAAGAACGCAGATTTCGAAATCTGCGATAATTTGTGAATGTTCTTAATTGATTATAAGTGAGTTTATATCAGACCAAATGTAAGTTTTTCAAGATGTTTATATACTGATAGACTGATTGGCTCCCAGCTGCAATATTTATTGACTGAAACAGTGACATAGCATTGGATGAGCTTACAATTTTCAAAGAGGATATTCGTAGAGAAAAATAAATCACTTCGAAATATAATGATCCACTTTAATCTTTTTTCCTTTTGGTATATCTACAGTAAGGTCCATAAATTCATTTTTTACGTAATTCACAATTTATGAGTAAAATCCTAAAACATTTTTTATTCTAAAATGACATTTTTTAAGCATAATTTCATACTTCCTCCTTCAACCCCCTTCGAGTTTAAAAGTTTTGAAGGGTTTTCAATTCCCTATCCAGCAATATGAAGTTTTTGAATTTTGTATATTCTCCATCAAGGAAATTAAATTTGAAAACTTTAAAATGTATACAATCAAATGTATCCTATACTATGCCTATGTGCCAAATATCTGTCAATTCCGACTTTTCTAACGGATTTTGTGTCATAAATATTCAATTTCAATGTATCGTTTTTTCTGTTACGCATGTGGAAAAATACCCGACAAAAAAAAAGTAGAAAATGTTTCTTTCACCATATCAGTAAAAAATATATATTTAAAAGTCTTTATTCACTACATCTGTGGAAACTTATCATTCTAGTTATTTATCGCTGATTGTCAAGTTTATCATTATTTTAACAATGACTCTTTCGGTTACCCAAAGATTTGAAATTTTGATATTATTAGGATGTGGTGATAAAACAAGAACGAAGAAGCAGGTAAGTATACGAAATCTTCAATACTATATAAGTATCCTGAACGTCGCATTTCTCGATTTACGGTTAGTAGAATAGAAAAAAAACAAGAATTAGGAATTCCTAAATCATTTTTAACCAGGTGAAAAGAAATTGTATATATTGTTGGATATTCAAGATAATCCACATAAACCTACAATAGGAATTGCCGCCGATAAAGATGTTAGTGAAACGTCCATATTGCGTCTTCTAGAAAAAGAAATATACTACCCAAATAAAATTCATTGGGTTCAATAACTTAACGAAGATGATCCTGATCGCCGAAAGGAATTTTGCGAAATCATGGCAGATAGATACCAAGATGATCCGTTATTTATGAAAAACATTCTGTTTTCTGATGAAGCAACATTCATTTTGAACGGAACAGTCAACAAACAGAACTGTAGATATTGGAGTACAGAAAATCCACATTGTATGATTGAGACCAATACTTAATATCCTGGAAAGGTGAACGTTTGGGCTGGAATTATTAATTCTCAAATTATTGGGCAATATTTCTTTGATAGCAGATCAAATGGCGCGCGTTACTTAGATTCCTTGCAAAATTTCTCAGTTCCAGAATTATTCGGTACTTATGGACCTCACTGTATGTATATAAATATATATATATATATATATATATATATATATTTGCATGAATTTTATTTTTATTTTTGTTGAACTCCCTGGTAAATAATATAAAATTAATGGCGTATGTCGTACAAATCAAGGATCTTAAAATTCGATAACGTATTGAGTCAAAATTATCCTTATGGAATGGAAAACGGTTTTCACTTGATGAAAATAAATGTGACTGTATCTCCCAGAAAGGTTTGGGGCATGGATAACTTGTGAATTACAAATAAAAATGTCATTCATTTTTTGTATCTACTTCAAAATCTTTCTGTAGGGAGAATCAATGAAAATCTTAAAATAATATACTGATATTCACAAATATGATAATGAGTATTGTAGTTTTATTGCGTCAAACATTGAATATCGAATATTATACCATTATATTGAGCAGTGTGTTATGAATTCTAGAAGAGTTCTAAGGATATTAAACATTTTCAATGACAAACCTCGCAAATGATAAACGATTATTTTGCATTGCCATCTTCCCACGCTTCATTTATATCAATATCACAGTGATAGTGAATAGTTATTCTTCCTAATTGGAAAAGGCGCGAACATATCTGATTGCTTTACCAACATGCAATTTGTTTCATCTGAATAATTAATTGCATTGGTAAACATTCAAATAATTGAGTATTGCAGCTCTTGTTGCGGTGAGTTCATCTTACGATTTAATAATATGATTCAAAACTATTTCAAAACTATTGTAAAACTGCTTATCCAATTTCGATACATTCATTAGCTTCATAAATTAAAATGTATTCGATTTCTATTCGCGAATTTTTTATTCAATGCGTCTGTAGATAGCATTGCGCAAAATAGAATAGAAGTAAACAAGTCTATAGTAAAGAGAAGAAAAAGGAAGGACTCTGGTACTTCTAAGAAACTGGACGTGTGTGATGTGATATGAAAAGTATATGCCATGTATATTCAAATCAATTCTCAAAATACCTATCCCTGCGATATCTACCTTATTATTAAATATTATTCAATCAGTCAAATTGAACAACATCAAATAAACATGCGCATGCGCAATCAAGGAACAATGTAAAATAAATATTTAGAGGTTATGTTGATATCATAATAATGTATAATAAAGAAAGTTCACCACTGTTAAGGTGTTATCAAAAATAAACCAAAAAGTGTCTGACCCGAATATTATCACTTTATTTAGTTTTTGTTGATAAAGTACCTGTTGTGAGTTCAGTTTGTGCACTCACGCGAGTCCTGGATTATTCTGTGGCTATTGGAAAGTGAAGTTTGCTAACTTTCAGCCCCCTTGCTGCTGGTTACGTCATGTACAGGAAATCTAACCTGAATAGAAGGTAAGTGGTTACTTGGTCGAATCTGTGCCTGGTTCTTTCTTGATTTGGTTTTAAGTATCCAATTGCAACTATATTTCTGTTGTCAGCTTATTTGCGTTGATTTCTTTTATACATTTAAATTTATTTTTCGACTCAAATTTTCCTCTTTCTCTGGCAACCATCACTTTTTGTTCTCCAGTACAAATTCTCACTCTTTACACTCTTTTTAAAAACACATTTTCTAATTCTAACCTATGATACATATTTCATTTACAATTTATTTATCTACACATATTATTTATATAAAAATGTTGAAAATTCACATCTACCAATGTTCTGTTCTCAAATTTGATATTTTTATGATTTCCAATGAAAATAGTTTGACATTTCCTTGTCATGTTGCCTTGTGATTTAAAATTAGCATACAGGATGTTCTTGCTTGTAGATTATTTTTGTCTATTTGAATTCTAAAATTTTATTTGTGGATTTTAATTTCTATACTTTTATAGGTTGTGCAAATCAAATAGATTGTAGGAAACATAATGATGATAATATAAAAGCTCCACTGCTAAACTCTTGGATCATCTGCGTTGACTATAAGATGGCTAAAGGTTTCAGAGATGCAAAGTACACAAACAAGTATAAAATATAAAAAAATCACACCAAAGATGGGAACATTGCTTGATGAAAGATTTCCTGACTGTTTCGGTTGAAATCGAATATAAATCTCGAAGTGTACAATGAGTGTGTTCAAATTTGATTGTTATTCATTTAAAGTTGTTGAAGATACCGATTCGTTGTGACTAATACTGACTTATTTTTCTTCATCATTTTCATAAAACCAATATTTCTCGAAATTAATAAAATTGAGGAAATATGAGTTGCATGGTAGTCACAGCCACCCCTTGACAAAATCATATTAACAGTATTCATTCTCCAAATGTTTCTGAAAGTTATAAAATTATTAACATGGAATCAATCAATATCATAAGAACTGCCCTACCTTCTGGAAAAGTCCATATGAATTTTTATGGAGCTAATCTCTTCCGTCATGAAATATTATCTAATTATGTGTTGAAAAAAAAGGGTTACAAAATCAGTTGAGAATGTTTCCCTTTTCAATATAATGGAAGTATGAAAGTTTCAATACAAGTCAAGAAAAAGCCATCTGAATACATTCGTTCTGATAATGTTGAGACTCACATATTTATTGTGTAATATGGTATACTACTATGTCCGTTCATAGAGTGAAACTGGTACAATGTAGGTATTGGGTATTGGTCTCCATGCTTGTATGCAAATTCATTTGGCATAATATTAAAATTCTTTGGGAAAGTATATGAATACTTTATTCCATCTTATATCTCCCAGGAAATGAAAAAAATTCGTTATATGTTCAAGGGAGGCAAATCAACAAATTTGCCCGCTATATTTCGGTATTCAAAAATATATTAAAAAAATATCCAATTTATCAGTAACCTAACTTTTGAAAAATAATTCAGCCTACAATAAATTCCAACAAAAATAAAATTAAAAATGATTATTACAATTATATACTTCATTTGATGACGTTTCGGGAATACCTTTTGTTCTCCCTTTCTCAAATAAAAAGTTGTTTTGGAATTTCGAATAGAGTTGTCTCGTTGGGTTTGGGACTTTGTTGTTGTGGGGGGGATGTGTGCAATAAATTGCATACATCCCTCCCACAACAACAAAGTCCCAAACCCAAAATAACAGAAACTGACACATCACACTAGTTAAATCAGTAACTTCCAGCTGCTTCACATGCGCTATCTCCCATATGAAAACGTCAGAAAACCAAAAAGAAGTATTTTAAAAAATTAAAATCAAATAAAGATTCACATAATGCATGGGAACTACAACACTTCAATTGCCCATTTATATTTGCTTAGGTACGTACCAAATAGATTAATGTCATGTTTATGTATATTGTTTCACATTTACGAAAAAAAAACAAATCAAAAATGGCCTCTATTATTTATAGAATAAATTGAAAAAGTTCTCGGCCGAGGACGAAACGTCTTTCTATCAAACAAGCTTTCTTTTCACCAAGAATCCAAAGCCCAATAAACCCCCAATAATAATAGACCAAGGATTCAAGAAATAAACACAAGAATACATGCACCCGAAAAACAAAACCCTCCTTCTGGGGCAGTCGAGAAAAAATGTATTCATTTTATTCGTCAAACACTGTACCCTCTTTCAATATGAAAAATATAACTCATCAGGAGGGTATTACACTCCTTGGGATTTCGTTTCAGTCTGATTTGGAATCAGTTCGAATTATTTGGTTAAGAAACAAAATAAATGAGTGTCGTCAAAACAAAAGTTCATTGTTTATTTGGACGTAACTTGGTATAATATGTTGTGCAAAATGGTCGGAGCGATGCCACTAATCGATAGGCACTTTTATCATCAGGCTATGAATGAAGGTTTGTCCAAAAAATTGTGGAGAAACATTAATTCCTCCAAATACCGTTATTGTAATTGGCAACACTCCTTAACATTCACGGCAAACCCAGGAAATTCCAAAAGCGAACGATTAAAAAAGCCCAATGCAGATTTTTAAGGCAGCTAGGTGTTCTGTATCCACCAAAGTCAATAAAAAATATTCAGTCTTCCTTTGAAACGTTTGAATTTGAAACCAAAGTATGTAGTTGATGAGGTGGCCAAATGATATGGACATGTTTGCCACCGTACTAATAACACTAATTTGTAGTAACATTAAGAGGGGAGTAAAAAAACGGACTGTCATACCAAACACTATCAGAAAGTGTTATTTATGCAATCAAAGTGGAAGCAGCAAAAATTACTCCAGATATATTGTTTCATTATGTACGACATGTTTAAGTTGTCATAACATGAAAACAGAAAATTACTGTACGTTCCTCCATCATTCATGTTGACGAAACATCTAGTTAGGAGGAAGATGATGAGTAATGGATTCTGATATGGAACTCTTTTATTGTTTATAAACATTCTCAAATGTCCTACATTCGATCTATACTTGATTACGGATGTATATTGTACAGATCGACCGCAAATTTGAATATATAGCTAATAGACCGAGTGCAAGCAGAAGCTTTGAAAATTTGTCTCGGTGCCTTTAAATCATCTCCAACCGCGGCTATACTCGCGGAGGCTCATGAACCACACTCCACCTACGCAGACATTTTCTGGGCTAATGTCAATTGAAAATCTTACTGGTCAATACTGGAAACGTAGGAATAGCCCCCTCTCCCTCGCCGAAGCATTCGTCGCAATATCAGAGAGGAATAATGATATCAACATACAGTTTCAGTTGAAATTTCACATGTTGACGTTCAAGCCAACGGTAATATTCCCTAACTTCTCAGTGAATGCACAATTCAATCAATCCTTAACAAAATCAATCGATAAAAATGCATTAATCTCTGAGTATTTCTGAATACCTCTTTACTAATGAAATTGATATCGTTTTTATATGGATCAAGGTATTGTCGGAAATGAAGAAGTAGATTTGTCAGCAAAAGAAGACACCTCCCTAGAAAGGATAACCCATATCTGCTCTCCGCAAGACATAATCTCAGACGTTAAATAGGAAACACGACTAAATTGGAGAAGACTCTGGAGAGAATTCCCCTCTAAATCTAAAACCACTACAGAATCCTTTAAGCATACCTCACATAGACAACTTCAACATTTCAAGATTTTGCGCCACCACTATCACACGTATGAAAAGTAACCATGTTAATTTCCCTTCTCATCTGGCAAAAATAGGAATAAACGTAAACCCAGTATGATCTTGCGACGACTTCATTAGCGGACTCATCACATCCTATTTGCATGTCCTAACCACGCCCATAACCGTCTCGAATCCTTAGGCAGACTACTTTTATTACTTTTCCCGCCAATATTATAGCCTTGCTAGCTACACTCAATGAAAAAATGTAGAATCTAATTGTAACATTTGCAATAAAATCTAAAATATCAATAGTTTCAACGGGACTAGTGGCTCAGTGGTACTAGCGTTAGTCTTGTGCCCACTGTTTCCACCTGGTGCGAGTTCGACTACCACAATCCGCGAAAAAAATTTCGAGGCCACAAGAGTGTTTTTAGATTCCACTATAAAAGGTAAGGCCCCCGTGATCTTAATTCGTACAAGTTTTCATTAACTTCTGAGGGTTGGTCAAACAACTGAGAAAGCGGTTCAAAAATAAACAATTACTCGACTATAACACCCACAGTCCTCCCTTGTTTGGGAATATGTTATATATGTTACTATTGCGGTTTTCCTTGTATTATAGCTCTAACCACGACTGAGGATGAACCTTTAAAGGTTCGAAACATGTGTCATTATCAATTTTTGGATTAACCCTCTGGGTCCCCTTTAAATTTGTGGACATGACTTTGTGCTTTTCTTATGGACATTCACACTCTACTTGAGAGAATTTGGACTTTTACAGAAATTTTAAGTATTTGTTTCGTTCCTAGATGATTTGGTAGTACTTCGAACAAAATAATTCATTCTTGAAAAATTACTGTTCTCTGGGTCATCATTGTAAATACCTAAACCAAGAGATACACTGAAGTATGTTGAATAGATAAAAAGGTTGGTAACATTTATTAACAATTACGTTTCAGATCGGGTAGAATCACAATACCTTTTTCCGAAGATATTGATGAAGAAACAAACTTTCCGATATAAATCTGTTGAATCGACAAATTAAGGATTCACAGCGTGGTTGGGTTTGAGAGGTGGCGACATATGTGCTTTGTACAAGAAGGTGACGTTGGTGTTACTCCAATAGCTGTTTCGATAAAAATTAAAGCCAATCAAATTCAGCTCGGAAGGCCGCCAATTGGCGACAATATATAAAGTATAGAGAAGCAACAAAAAACATTCAGAATACATTCTGGAAAATCAATATGCATTAACCCACATCACTAAATCAGTCTGTTTTCAAGCGTGGAAATGTTTTTAGCAACCCTTTTTCGCTCCTGGATCCGAACTCTTTTTTCATATATTCTATTCAAACATACGAAAGTTAATTGAAAACTCCTCTTTCTACAACTCTCCTTTTTAAACCCATCGTTCACGATTCCAGTGAAACGAAAGCAGCAGAATCAAATTAGCTACGTTATTTTTTCTCCGAAAATTCGGATTTTTTTAGTTGAATACATTGCAATTTCCTCTTGTGATCCTCTGTAGCATTGTCTACAGTTTGGGCTTTGATTGTGCATCACGAGTTCCTTCAAGTATTCATCGAATTATTGAAGTTCAATTGTATTCGAAAGATTCCTTTTCTCTTGCAGTAAATTCAAAATTATTCCGTTTGTCTGGTCTACATTTCTGGTTACCTTTTCCAGTATTCTTTGTTGGTTGGTTTCGCTTGTATATCGTCAATTTAGATGTTATTACTCAGTATCAAATTAATCTATACATGATATATAACTAACTTGTTGCACTCATGAATGACGGGTGTATAATGCCATTTTATAACGAATTACAACGGTTAAAAATTCTTGAAAAATTCAAATTTGTTTGTCAAACTTAAACATATTATGGGAACTACTGCCAGTTTGACCGTATCAAGCTGTAAGAAAACACTTGCAATTGCCGGATGCAACATGTATATATGTGGAATTGATTGTTTGTGAGAGGTGGAGGCTCTGAGAATCTGTATTAAGACTCGTCGCAGGCTACCCACGATCCATATTCAAATCGTGCCTCTGCAATAACGTCAATTTTACACTAATGAAACCGAACAAACCTCGTTATATCCAACCTGGAAGATAAAGTCAAAAGTAGTAGAAAAAGTACGCATAGTTTGAAGCACTTAACAAATCACATAATTTGTAAGTAACACACACAGTTTTATTTCGCTCGAAAATTGAACAAAATTGACGGACATGCTGAGGTGACAATTGACTTGACAGATAAACAGCGTTGCTACGTTGCTAGGAAGTCTTTTCAAGATTCCCGTGCGTGCCTCAAACGGTGAATTTGAAAGATATCTATGAAAGGAAGTGAAGCGGCAGCTTACAAATCAGCCTATAAAAGCCCACGGCAAGTCTTTGCGTCGCAAACTCCATATAGAGATCATTAGGCAGGTTGTGGATAATTAATAATAGTATATGAAGTTTGCAGCACGAGCCTCGCCTGCGGCTGTTTTAATTCATCAACTGAGATATGACCATTACCGCAAGTTGAATACTATACTTTATCTACGACTATAATAATAAATACTAAGATACAAGTACAGAGAAAGAACTTTATTCACAAATCTTAATAAGTACCTATAACAATGCTATAAAAATTTCAATTGTAATTACTAATTTTTTTTATTAATAAAATAACTGTAAAGTTTGAACAACCAGTAACCTGAATATGTGGGACTGAATTATACAAGTTTATTGTTTCATTTTGGGTTTGTTGCATATATGTCGTTAATGTATTAACTGGTTGAGGTGTTATATGTATATTTCATTTGCAGTATCTGTCTTATTCTTTTCGGAATCATCAACGTACCCCTCAGCCACAGTAGTTGGTCGCCAACCGCCATGGCGTTTCATTGCCGTTATATCCCCTCCAACATCTACTAATAAATTTGCCGACGAGCGGCGAAAACAATGCCCTGTTTATAAATTAGAGTGTGGTAATTTTAAAAATGTAGCAATGTCTTTCCCCATTGTTCCAAATTTATTAATGCCAATTCTTTTGATTTGATTTTGAAATTTAAAGAATAAAATCGTTTGCGATATATCAGTAGGAGGAAGATTTAAATATTTCTTAACTATGGTATAAAAATTTCCCGTAACAGTGAATTTTCTGGCAATTTTTGTTTTTGTATTTGTACACTGACCATAAAAATAGTTTCATGATCTTCTAAATCTGTGATTTGCATAGAGTGCAATTCTGCTGCACGACAAGCACCCATAATGCCCATTATTAAAGCAACCTTAAATAAACTATGTAATTGACTGGATGATAAAAACGATTGAACATTGTGAGATCTACTATCTTTGTCGCCAGATATTTCTCATCAGGAGCTTCATTTATGAAATTATTAAGTTGTTCTGGCTTAAAAGTTTTTGCCTTTTCAGCTACATGTTTCTCTGATTGACGTTTAAGAAACGCGCGTAATTTCAAATGATTCTCTATATTGATTCCATTATTTATGTTGAGTGTGCTTCTTAGCATGGAGTAAAAAGTCCATAGATACGATGCTTTATATTTAGTGCTAAGTTCACTAAAATATGCCAAAAGTACATTTTCTGTGAACGATGACTTAATGTTCTTGCTGCTACACCAATCAAGAAAATTTCTGTATACACCTTTATAATTGTTTTGGGATTATTCGGGCAATAAATTCTGTATGGTAACATTAGCTACTTGTCTTATTTCTGGAGGTGTACATAATAATTCATCTTCACTATCTGATTCATCTTTTTCAGCACAAAATTCAGAATAATTAGGTATTAACTTAATTTGAAAACGTCAAAATTATTCAAATGACATTACTCCCCTCAATAACAATAATGGATTGTTCCGTTTCGGCCAAACGGCTTGTACAGAAGAACAGAGCCACCTTGATATTCGGTTCGTAAATAATTCCAAGAATCTTTTCCGATTTATTATAGTGAGTTATAGTAGTGAGTTATTATAACTCACGTTGTTTGTTTAAAGATACCATAAATTGCTCAAAAGCAGTTGAATAATCAATATATAATTTATTAGGAGTAGATAAAATACATTATTTCGAAGTTCCAGTTGAAAATGATGTTCAAAAATCGTTATTATATTATAATCGAAATAACTATTATTGAAATATACTAATATTAATGTCAAAATTGTCGAAAAGAATAGAATAGAATAGAAATTTATTAACCATTCAGGTACAGGTAGTACATATGGCACGTCATAAAGTGATTGTATAAATAAATCGATAATATTAATATTATGGTGAAATAAGTAAGTACTATACAAAAAACATATAAATTTAAAAAACATATATAGCAATAGATGGAGATAAACATTTACAAACAGGAAGGCACTATTCAAACCTAATATACAGATAGTTGGTTATCATCCAAGTATTCATGTATGCTATAAAAACATTTATTCACAAGAAGTTTTTTTACCTCGGCTTTGAATTTAAGTTGACCAGGAATTTGCTTGATTTTCAGTGGGAGTTTATTATATAATTTTATTGCATTATAATGTGGTGATCTCTCATATGCTAGTGTTCGATGTGTAGGTACCATTAAAGTATTGCTGTTGCGTGTATTGTGTTCATGTGCAGTTGAGAGAGTGGGTAGGTATTTCAGATTTTTTCTTGCGTACATAAGGCACTTAAAAATATATATACAGGGAGCGCTTAGGATTTGATTCTGAATCATAATTGGTTTACAGCTATCTAAATATCCAACTTTAAAAATCAATCTTACGATTTTCTTTTGAATTACAAAAACTCTTGGGAAATTTGTAGCTCTACCCCAACAGAGAATGTTTCGAGATAGGTGTGAGTATGCTAGGGCATAATAAATGGTCAACAAACCAGCTGTGTCAAGACAATACTTCATTTGAGAGACTGCAAAGTGAGAGCTATTAAGTTTTTACAGACACTGTCTATGTGATCATCCCAGGTGAGCTGACTATCTATTTGCGTTCCCAAAAACTTCACTTTCTCAGATAAATTGATATCTACATCACTCTTTATCGGATTGGGAATTGGGCGTCTAAGATAGAAGTTCACTGTCATCGTTTTATCTACATTGAGTACTAATGAATTACCAGGATCCAAATTCATCAACAACTTTAAAAACTTCCGCTTTCAATACTTCATTGCTAGCGATTGTAATCGTAGTGTCGTCAGCATACATAGTTATGTGAGCTTTTATATGTTCAGGTAGGTCGTTAATAAAAATAGTGAAGAGTAGAGGTCCCAGGACAGAGCCCTGGGGGACACCCATTTTCACAGGATATTTTTTAGAATTAACATCACCATATCTCACTACCATATCTCGTGCTGTCATGTATGAGTGTATCCAGTTTATTACATGTTCAGGAAAGTTTAGGGCATAAAGCTTAGAAACTAATTTGAGAGGATCCACGGTATCGAAAGCTTTTGATAGGTCGAATAGAAGGGATACAACATAATCCCCATCATCAATCTTTTTCAGAATATGATTGAGTAGATAGCAGGAGGCCGTTTCCGTAGATCTTTCTTTCCTGAATCCATGTTGACTGTCACATAGTAAATTATTCATTTCTAGATATAATGTAATACGATTGGCAACTATTCTTTCAAAGATTTTAGATAGCGATGTTAGTAAAGATATTTGCCTATAGTTTTCGATTTCCTGCTTATTACCTTTTTTATATAATGGAATTATCAAAGCTATTTTGAATATATCTGGAAAACGTCCTTGAAAAAGTGATTGGTTCATTAAGTACACCAGAGGAGTAATGATGAGATCTAGTATATATGAAATAGTGTGAAGTGATAGTTCATCCGAGCCATATGTATTTTTATTCTTTGTGGTTTTAATTGTTTCAATAATTTCTGTCTCAGTTATAGGATTAGTCAGTTCGCTGATGTTTGTTCTTACTACCAAATACTAAACTGTTTCTTGTGTGTTTGTGTCATTGTGTATTCCGTGCTTATCTTAAACTTTCCATTTTTGATTCCTTGTCATTGCATTTCTCAAATTGTGCCACAGTTCTTCGAATAATTCAGCCTTGTAAAAATAATTCAATAAATACCCTACACAAAGCAAAACAGCTCAAAGATTGCCTGGCTGCCTTTCCATCTCCATCTGTATTTTTTTTCAACATATTATATAATGTAAAATACAACATGTATCGTGATAGTTCCTGTCTTATCAGCGAGACATATAAAGTAGTGGTCAGTTTTTGATAGAAAAAAAAAGGGGAGTTGATAAGTTGTCTGTTCATACATTATTTTTCACTTTTAATCCATTCTTGCAGTAATTTTGTATTATTGAATCCTATCAAACCCAGTTATTTCAAACAGCAAGTATTGCATTCCATATGAACCCCATAACAAACACAAATTCACAAAATTCTGTTGCAAAATAAATTCCAATGATGCCAAGGGGGGTTTATTTCAAACAGCAAGTATTGCATTCCATGTGAACCCCATAACAAACACAAATTTACAAAATTCTGTTGCAAAATCAATTCCAATTCTAGGAAAAAAAATTAAAATGTTTTGCTTTGAAATTTTGTTTTTCTTATTAAAAAATCGAATGGTGGGAGGAATCTATAGCGATTTAATGGCGGGGTCGAGTGATCATGAAAGTATTATTTTCTGTTAAGGCGTTTTTGACTTTCAGTACATAAAAAATTGTTTTTGTATGATATTTATTTTAGGGTTTTATGGTATATTACAATATATTTAAATATTCTGTATATGTTGAAATTCAGCACTCTGGGACAAGGTAACATGTATTTTTATTTGTATCTAAACCAATCCAGCCCTGACTCACGTTTGACGGGTCTAAGAAGAAGTTGGCTTTTTTGTTACTCTTTGAAGATTACCAAAATTGTTGAACAATGCAATTTATCAATTTTTCAATTATGGTTGTGTTCAGTTTTTCTCATTTTTTTAAGTTTCTTCCATAACATTTTTACCATATGTATATTGAATAGTGTACATTTTTTTATTTAATTCTTCGTTTATGAATTATGTCTGGGTTGATTTCGTTCTCAAGGGTATGAATTCTGAACACTGTTCGTACATTGAATTTGTTGCCAATTATTTTTTATATGTCGGAGAATGTAGGAATGTATAGAATTATAATTCTTACGAAAGGCTTTTGTTGAGAGATTTGGTGTATTTTTTTATCAATCATCAAAACTTTTTGGATAATAAGGTCCCGGAAAAGACTATTCAAAATGATGTGAATACTTTTTATTTGATACAACTAGAAAAGAAAGATGGTTGTTTTCTTTTTTAAAATTAATAGTAGGTTCATTTTCACTGATATAACACGACAAAGAAGATAATAATTAAAAGGATATATGAGATGTAAAAACTAATAGGTATAAACCGTTCTCAATTGCATATTCCAAATCAGTTTGAAATGCATTTTTTTTTATTCACCTGGAACTATTGAAATTGCATTGAACGTACATCGGATGAAGAGCATCCTTGCGCATGATTTTATTCATTCGCATTGGTGTAAATGGGTATATTTCTTTCATATATGGTACCTTTATCAATCCCTCGTTACGCCAATGGCGTCGAAAACAAAGATATGTGTGTGTACGTTGGGGAAAGTGAATGTGATTTTGGCTTATCTGGACGCCAGTGTATTTGTATTTTGTCCCCTACGAGATAGATACAAATTTAATACTGACACCTGCTACTATCAAGGGGAGTAGCAAAGTGGTCAATATCGTGGTTTCTTGTTTCAGTTCGAATCGGTCGCTGTTCAATTCAGTCTCTCTCGGTGTCTACTTGAGTTCCGTTTGCCGATAAAAGTTCGTTCTATTTTTCGTATTAATATGAGTTGTATGGACTAAGGGCTGTTGTGCGTTCGAAATATATTCAAAGCGATGCGATACATAAAGAAATGTATGTGACTGATTCTGGATATTTCTGAAAATAATTTTGCTTAAGTGGTTTTGTTAATGAAGAATCAGAACATTAAAAAGTTTGGAGGAAGTTGTGAATTTTTGCAAATAATGATGTGATTATTATTATCGAATTTGACATCACAGGTAAGAAATTAGTGAATATTTTTTCCATAAGCACCATTCATTAACTGAATAATTTTGTATGTACCTATCGCACAAATTATCAGGAGAGCAGACGATTACGGCTCAAATAATTATTTTTTTAGTCTAGGCATGCATACCAAGGGTTATAAAAAAATGCAAGATTTGTTTGGGGATTATCAACCTATTGCATTGTAAACACACATTGAGGATATCTACAAGTATTATAGACATCTAGATGGGAACCTGGGAGGGATTTAGGATCTACGATGGGTATCCATCCATAGACTATCCCGTAGATGGATATATATTCAAGTATCCTTCTAAACTTCCAAAGTTGGGTTTTATATTAGAGGATACCCCCAAAGAGATCAGAAAAAATTGTAAATCTGCAAGTTTCTCTATTATATGATGGGTGTTTCAAAGTGAAATTTCTCATTGAGTTCTATGGTTAGGGGATGTTATGTTAGGACTTGGTAAGTTAGTTGCACATTCCATATTATTATTATTTATTTTATATAGTGAATAAGTGGAATAGTTTCATTACATTAAGTTGTTTCAAGTATGTTAATAAACATTGATGGAAAATTAAAAAATTGTTGAGAACACGTCCTCCCTCATCATTCCGAAAATATACTGAAACCATGTACCTAAACAATGAAAAAAACTATCAATAACGAAAATAAAATTCGTTATGAATAAAATAATATCAAAGTTGGCTATACTACTGATAGTATATTATCTTTTCAAATGAAATATTCCATGAACTTTGAATCAAATACTGTTACGAATCGGGGGTTTGTCTATATAAAAATAATTTACTAATTATTGTTCGTTTATTACACTTCGTATAACAACACAATAAATCACAACGACTTTGAAAGAATCAATCACAATTCACTGTCCAAAATACCGCGTGTCTCACTTCTTTAAAACTTTACTATACTCCAACAAGTGAAACAACTAACTGTCCGTCGCTCAGGAGTTCTAGAATTCCCTGGAAAATTCCCGAAGTTTCGAGAGGCAGCTATATGATGTGACCTCGCGTGGGATATCGAAACGGCATGCATTGGCGAAGAGTATTCGTAACAAAGTGAACTCTTTCAATATATCCCAATAATAATATAGTTCTTTCAGAAAAAAACAATTGAGAATATTTCCCTTTTCAACGTGATTACCCTACAAGACGTTATCTTGAACGATGGAAGATAGTGACAAATGTCTATCTTTCAGTCGCAGATGATTCCACATCTGATTTTATGAACATTCTGTTCATATTTTCAAACAAATCAAACTAATATGGACTTACGGACATTTAGAGGGCATAAACCAAAAATAATTCTGTCCAATCCTGTAGATCAGCATTGGACATTAAACTACTACAATCATTATTAACGGAGATTACTATAATTATTAGTTAAAAAAAATGTGTTTATATCAATGTAAAAATTTATAAAAAATATTTATTGAAAAACTTGGGAAATTCATCAATTGACCTTTTTTCTTCCATAGATTGCTTGTAACAAAAATGTTACAAGAACTTACTGCACTTGTAGAGCGACTGTAAACACTCTTTCGCAGTATTTTCATTCATAAAAGCTCAATGAGGGACTTTCAAACATTTGATTTGATGTTATTAGCGGCTGAATCGTTCATTGTCGTTCATTTATTATACGCGCTCTTTCGAATTACAATACAAACGCCGGTTTGACGTTTGCGACCGAAAAATGTAAACTATCGAATTTTGTAAACACCCTTTTTATCAAAGCAGTAAATGCAGATAAGTGACAGTATACGGACGAGTTCGCCCGATTCTGCCACGACGGCGCTGCACGTGAAACTCCTTCCCCATGCTCCAAGTCCATAAGATCATGTCTGCTTTCCAAATGGCTTGTTCATTCATTCATTTTTTGTGCTTTCACTGCGTTTTTTATCATGATACCAGGTAACCTAGGAGATAGAAACTGAACAAATTTTTAAATCCAACAACCTGTATATTATTGTTTGCTTGAATTCTAGAATATTCATTTGATTTTAATTTTTTTATTTTTATTTTTAATCGTAGAAGGCTGCGACCTAGTGAAAATTGTTGGGAATTGTTTTATTTTAAATACCTTTCGATATTATTTTCTCAATCTATCCGTTATCAAGTATAACCGTTAAAAAGAAATAAAATGATAATGAATCTATGGTAGTATTGCGTAAGGACAAATAACAGAAGTTAACTAGCTGAATGGGCAAGGTACTCTAATGCCACAAAAAAGTATAACCGAGTAAAACAAAATTGGTTTTATCAGGAAATTTTTTTAATGGTTCTTATATGATGTCTTCCCAGTTAAATGTATTCAATGCTTTTTCCAGATCCCCAAAACATAGATGAGCGTATCATTCCTCTCTGTTGGTTCTAAAACCCCACTGCGTATCGTTTACTACATTTCCTAGTTTCTTCTGTTTTGTTCTTACTTTGTTTTTCCTATTTTGCTGAGTTAACTTATGGCTCTGTAATTATCTCCTTTGTTGTGGATGAGTGTAATTATGCCAGTCCTTCAGTCCTGGTGATTCTCCTGTTTCTTTGTTTAAAATTTTTCTGAGGATTCATCTCGCTACTTCTCCTTGGGCATGTCAGTCGATATCTGACTAATGGATTGATAATTTGAAAATTTGCACCACTACTTAGTAATTGTTGGTTTTGTGTAGAAAGATAAATATTTTTTTCTAGTCAGATGTCTTTGGATACCTATAACGGATATTCATGAACTTTTATGTCGTACCTAATACATAATGTAGAATATAGCAAAGTATTTGAGATATTAAAGTTCGACCTTGGAATACGCATAGACTCTATTTTTTAAATATAAGACGTCATGAAGACTTGCATAAAAGTTAAATCGAGTTTATTTATATTACCTTCATAATATTCACATATCCCCTCTCTATCCGCAAGAGCGTTTTTTTTTCAGGGGGAAATTCCTATCCCTCGGCCTTTACGTCCTGTTCATACAATTTATATAAGATAACAAGTAAGTGGCACTTTTCATATACAGGAATTCTGAAGGTTGTCTCGTTTAAATTGCTATATTTATAATGAATTAAATGAATGATAGGTTCAAGGAAAGTTATCGGTTCGTTCCGTTATGGCCGATGGTTTTCATCAATGAATTTTAGAACACCTAAAGAAATTTAATTTATTATACTTACTATCGTTATGGAAGATATCTGAAAAAGTGAGAAACCGCGCAAAATTTATCAGCGGTATATCAAGCCAATAGCATAAAACCTATAGTTGCAGATAACACAAAAGAGGAAAGAGTGGCTCTGCAGAACAAAGGTACAAAACTGTGGAAAATGACAAAAAAAACTAAAGAAAAACAAAGTATGAAAGGAAATATATTAGTTCTTGAATTATATGAATAAATGCGCAGAGGGTACGATACAGAGATGAAGATTGAAACATTATAGGAAAGGAGGGAGAGCAAATGCAAAGATGGAGAAAACCCTTTGAATAACTACTGTATCAAGGTTATTATGAAGGGAGCGAGTGTATACATAACTACATATACGACAAAAGAAATCCAAAACCAGGTGCTGAGCAAAAAAAATCATCATAAGTATTTACTTTTAAAAATAAAGTCCAGAACATCTCTTAATTATTTTAAAGAAAAAAGCCAAGTGAAGTGGAATAAAATAAGAAATAAAGTGCACATAGTCATCTTTACAAAAGATTCAATATAAATTGAAACAAAATTGGTAGACCACAGGCGAAAAACAACGACTTCCCTAGCAAATACCAAGCAGAACGTTGAATAATATTCACCTGAAAACTTCCATATAAATGGAAATTGATTGCAAATGTTTTTTTCTGAGAAGCTCGATTGTGTTCAATTCATATCGGGTCCGCCTAACAATCCGCATACCGGTTTCAGGCTTTTGGCCCTCATCTTATTAAGCTCCATCAAACGACATATTGTTTTTTTTTTCCACAGCCCCCATTTTGAAACTACGTGACCAATTCGAACATACAATGTGACTTTGTAACAAATTCAATTTCTTTGGTAAATATATGGCCTTCAGTTTGTCTAAATCTAAAAATTGAGAATGAAGAATAATCATTGTGAACAATGTAATAAACAATAAGATATTCCAGGGGATGGTTGGATGAAAGGAAAAATTATTTTCTATTGTATTCCATCTCAATTTCTATGTTGTATCAGTTCATTAAAAAAACAACTCAAAAATACAAGAATAAACTTAATTTATAAAAAAAACTTTTTAACAAAAAATTAAACCGACGAAAAAATCAACTGAGAAGCAAAAAATAAAATAAACCTTCTCAATCTTAATGATAATTCGGCTCCTAAACCAATGTGAGTAACTCATTTTGAGTCGGCGCCAAACAAACAATTATCAAAGATCATTATTATATTACCTTGAAGAAGTAATCAAAACGCCGCTGTGCATCTCGCTGCCATCATTTTACGCTTCACCTAATTTAATTGCTAGTTTTTTTGGCGCCAACTCAAAATTAGTTACTCACATTAGTTTAGGAGCTCAATTATCATTAAGATCCAGAAGGTTTATTTTATTTTTTGCGTTTCAGTTGATTTTTTCGTCGATTTAATTTTTTGTGAAAAAGTTTTTATTTTTCAATTTTTCGTGTCTGAAATCTACTAATTACTACCCACCCAATTTTTTATTACTTCCAAAGCACTTACTTACCTAGCTTACTTCAACTATTAACTATTAAATTATATGATTATCTACTTTAACTGTTTATTGTTATATAATATAAATTATTTTTGAAAGTTCTGGTTAGTTGATTTCATCACTTTGTATATAATTCCATCCTTTCATAGAATGTAATCATTGTGACGGATGTAGGAGGATCTGTCAATGTCAACTACATATGTGTGCCAATGTTCATAAGTGAAAAACCAATCATCCTCTATTTTTCTACCCATAGGGGTGGATTATTCCATTCCAAATTGAATTTGATCAACTATGAGGTATACCCTATCTAATAAAAAAAGAACCATGCAAATCGGAAAATCCACTACAAAGTTATGCCTAATAGAATCGAATAACGGACCAAAATTCAGAGGGTGAACGATCAATATCCTCAATTTTGCTACCCTTAGGGATGGATGTTTTCATTCAAACTCAAATGTATGAAAAGTTTTCATGAGTCACAAAAGTTCTTCAGATTGAGTCACTGACAAGCGTTAAATAACTCGGAACTAGCAAAAATCAATAACCAACCGGCTAACGCAACTAGCGTAGTGAAAAAGTTTGCGTGTTGAGGGAGTTGAAATCGCACTTCATTCATTATGCATTCTGAATATAATAGAAAATCCAAAAAACCTGTTTATATAAATGCAAGAGTTACTCTTCTATAAATTATTGAAGTAGAGTTACTCTTGCAACTATCCATACTAATTACATTAATCAAATTGTGATTATCAAAGAAGCTTCCATGGAAATATTAATTGAACACTTGTGTGGTATGCTTTCAATTCAATGAGTACTTCCAATTTTATTTGCCACTTGTGATCATTGGAATGATTAGATCCATTATTCATTAAGCGTTGAGCTGTATACCGGGTGAAAAAGAGATAATTCAAACTGTTTCCGTTGATCATTTTAGAAAACCTAGATATTTCTGTTAATCTATTTTCAATGCAATTCTCGCACTCTTATCTGTTACCAGCTTTGAGTATTCTATATATTTCGAATAACTCACCCGCATCCCGTGATAGAATATATATGCAAGCAAGCAAAAAAATTCGTTGTTTTCGGGCGGATATTTAACCCACTTTACTAACCTATAGCATAGGTTAGCTTACAGTGTACTTTTCTGTTATGATCCTTTCAGTAAATGTAAAAACGCACGATACTGTATAATACAGATTATTACCTCCATCCTTGGAAGCTATACCCGGATTATGCTTGGCTGTTGATAAGCTGGAGTGATAGAAATTTATCAGTCCAATCGGATTCGCAGACATTAGTTTTTGTCTGCAGCCTACAGGGTAAGTTTACTGATATGGGAAAAAATCCGAAACCCGGTATACAGGTGGTCACGCCGAACTGAATTGATTAATACTGCTCTAATTCGCAGCATCTGCCAGTGCAAAGTGACCTCGTATTGAAAGGCTATGCATGATTATTCATTCATCAGCCGGAAAACTAGTTTTTTTTATTGGGACAAAATATTGGGACAAAATATATCGTAATTCCATGGAAATGATATTTTGCTTCTCTAATTACTAAGATATTTCGTTACATATAAACAAACTAACACTATTCCTTTATAATTCTAATATAGATAAGACTGTCAACAATAAGCCACACTGTACAAGTAAAGAACGTATAACTTGGTATATTTTGTATTGTTTAGTGGCATTTTAATGTCTTCTGAATAAAAACTCAAATAAAATGGTGTTTGACCATTATTGTTTATATAAAATGTTAGAGGGAATAGAATTAATAATTTTGATAAAGTTCAATTTGTTAAAGGTCAAAAGTAGTATTTTCGTAGTATCTTTGGCATGAGTTAGAGCATCGGATAAGCTTTTTTGAATAGACGCGGCCGATACTTGATGAAAATCCACAATTAAAAAGTGCTAAGTTTTTACATAGGACAAACAGGTAGAACTCTCAAGCAACGCATATCCGAGCATTGAAACAGTTTTATTGAGGGCAAATCTAATGACTTTGGAAGTGAGAGGCAACATTCTCGAAATGAAACAAACGGACCACACAACTCCTAGATAGTTCTTTAACACGAACTTCGAGGTGATCATACAAGACCGAAGGAGACGGACAGGCGACACCATCAAGGGCAAACCTGGAGAGAGGATCTGGTACTCAGACGGATCCACGACCAAGGAAGGAACTGGTGCTGGTATATACAGTGAGGGAAGAAACTCCCAAATGAGCACCCCTCTGAGAACATATACTTCCGTATTCCAAGCGGAAATGTACGCAATCTTCCACTGCGTGAGAGAAAACAACATGAGGGAACTAAACGGACCTAAATAGGCACCTACAGCCAGGCATCACTGAAGGCTCTCACGAATCCAAAAGTGACATCAAGAGTGGTATGGGAATGCCGAGAACTCAGTGTCCTAGCAGAACACAACAAAATCACATTGATGTGGGTTCCAGGACACTGTGGCATCGAGGGCAATGAAAAAGCTGATGAACTAGCCAGGATGGGCTCATCAACTCCATATATTGGCCCAAAACCTGCACTCGGAGCGACAAAATCAGCCATCCGAGGCTGTGTACTGGACTGGGTCAAACGAAAACAAAGGGAGCGCCGGAAGGAAGCTCCTCTCATGCACCACGGGAAAACATATATTAATGAACCGTCGAAACAAAGAACTGAAGAACTACTCAAGATGAGTAGGTATCAAGTCAGAACAATAACGAGTCTTCTCACTGGTCATAGCTTGATGAGAGGGCACCTGCACAAAAGGGGGCTGTACAACGGAGAACTTTCCTGCAGACAATTTGGCAAAGGGACAGAAAAAGCCAATTTTGTCAGAATACGAGGCACTAGAACGTAAAATACAAGCAATATTCGGACAGCCAAGGCTTACCCCCGAAGAATTCAGTAGCCAACCGGTGGAGAACCTGTACAGTCTGATACAAGGGACTAGAGCTACGGAGTGGGTGGGGTACAAAAACCGGAAACCACAAAAAGGCCCAAGAGGATGAGATCTTAGAGATTAACAAGGACCAGAACTCTCAATATTTATTAAATGACCAGATCAATTTGAATAATTCGCCCCTTTTAAATCTGTTTACTAGACATTGAATAATCTTTCGTCCAATAATCACTTAATTACCTTATATCCAACTAACTAACTGTTCCTATTATTTATATCGAACCCCAGTAGTTACAATTTACTTTATCTCTACTTGAAAAAGATGAAGTTTAGCAGAACACGGGTTGTGGGGTTTTGTTAACAAAAAAATCGTAGTGTAGTGTCTTTAGTTTACTTTCTAAATCTGAAAAAATCTAGAAAATATTTCCGGTATTCACTGCGAATACTCAATACAAATAAACAAACTCTTCATAATATATATTCTAGTACAACACTTTCCAACACTCGGTCTAGGAACATGGGTAACGAGGAATCGGATATATCTCAATAGAAAAGGAGTTCCTATTTTGATATCGAATCGTGACCAAAATACCCGGTTGATTGAAATTGTGTTTGGTAACGTTTGACAAACCATTTCGAAGTGACGCATTATGATATACTTGAATCATTTTCAGTGTTACATAATACATGAAAAGGCTTTGTCTCTCTACAGTGTCGTCGAATTATTTGGAAAGAGTGAGAGTGCATTGGGTCGAAAAAAATATGCAAACTACGCGGCAACTATTACGGCGCATTGAAAAACTTGAAGAAACCACATGAATTATGGAGTCAAAATCGTATTGAAACGAATTAAATATGATATAAATTTCACATTGAACTCTCGCTTTGAACTCCATTCCAAAGATTATGTTAGTTAAGTTCGCTCAGAGAAATACAGAATAAAAAAAGGAGCGGCGAACAGTCCAGGCAAGCCCGCATTTTCCACTGCGAGTTTTCAGTACATCTGACAGTTTAATAGATTCGAAAATAAGCAATTGAATCCTTCTATATTTTTTGGATACAATATGTCTCATCTGTTTTTTTAGGCAAGACATTCCTGTGGAATTTTATTTCTTTTATTATTTCGATAGGATCTAGAAATAGTTACATCACACATTGTATTGTTTATTTATTTTATTGATAAACGATATATTATATTGGGTGTTTACAAAAGCATATTTATATTCAAAGAAAGGATTATACATTGAAACTTTTTCAATCACGGTGCTTTGGCTCAAACGTTTGTGTATGAGATCATCTCAGACCTTCCAATGTTTTTTTGGCGTTTTCGTTATTTTATTAACTAAATATTATTACAAACACAACCTAATAGGGGAGACTGTTGTACCTTGGATCACAATTTACTTTTATATTTTTTTACAAGCCATTTTTTTATTTGAAGGTTGTAGTAACTTGATTACTATCGTTTCGGACGTCCATCGTCTTAATGTATTTAAAAGGTTTTCACGACGTTTCGAATGCTTGTATCTGCAATCGTCTTCAGGTGAATACTGACAAGTTCAGGTGCTACTTACCAATTTATATGACTGTCGGCGCAATGATGCGTGCAAATTCCGCCATGTGCAGCGGTGCGTGTAGTTTCGCGCGGTGTGGTGGTGCGTGAAGTTTCGCGCCTCTGCAGCCCGCCAGGAAGAGCAATCAGGGGTTTCCATACGTTCTTGATCTCAACGCTTGGTTGACTAGAGGCGTTATTGGCTTCGATGTAGGCGGCCTCTTTGAACTTTCGTTTGAACCAATGCTCCTCTCTATGTAGAACATTTGCGTCGTCCCATAAAACTCGATGGTGCTCAGTCCAGGCGTGGTCAGCGATTTCCGATTTTGATGTTTCTCCACGTTGAGTCCATTTCTTGTGCTCATCCAATTTTACCGATAACGGTCTCTTTGTCTCTCCAATGTAGGAATCTCCGCATTCACATGGAACTTCATAAATGCAATTCTTACTGATTTTATTTTTGTTGTCAGGTTGGGTCTTGGTCAGGAAACTCCGTAAAGTACTGCCGGATTGGAAGCAGCTCTTGATGTTGAACTTGTTTCCGATCCTTCTGATCTTCTCGGAGACACCTCTGATGTACGGAAGGCAGATCACTGTGCTTTGTTGTTGCTCTTCAGATGTCTTCGTTCTCCGGAGTTGTTTCACTTCTTCTAGGAGTTTCTTGGGATATCCATTCCGGTGGAGGTCCTCTCTGATGTGGTTTAATTCGGCATCTAGTGACTCCACGTCGTTGCATATGTGCGTCGCTCTCTCTACCAATGTTCTCACGATCCCTCTCTTCGTCGAACTCGGATGGTTGGAGCTGTAACTTATATATAATAATGGAAAAAGTTTCTCCTGATATCACCATTATTCCTATACACTATGTATTTTTGTGATTTTAAATATTAAACAGTTATAGAAAAAAATATATTTATATTTTATTGATATCTGATCAATGGTACAAGACCATACTGTACCATGGATCAAGCCCTAGTGTACATTGGATCATCAACGTCTTGTACCTGAAAGGTAGATAATATGTATTAAAACGACATTCTCAAACAGAAATCACATTATATTGTTTCATTGGAAGAAGAAATAAGTTTTTATTAAAGCATAACCTAATTTTTATTTGTATACATGTGTATAAAAAGTAACAATATGGAATTTATAACTTAAGATTAATAGGTCTAAAAATTAGGTACGTAAATTTGATTTAACTCAATATTAGTTGACTTTTAACAATGACAGTTAACGTTAAAGCTAGAAAAATCCACTTGGAACTACAACTGTCCACCAGTTCTAGCCGATCCAAGGTACATGATGGTGCGTTTTTACAAACATATCTTCCTCAATATTCTAGGTTATATTTAAAACTGAAATATGGCACAACAAATTACTCACCAATGGGCAGTGATTCAGATGGAATATGATTTAAACACAAAACCCAATCGTCAACTTGTAAAAAAATATACAGTAGAACCAAAAGTTATTTCCTCTTAGCTAAAAATAAATATTTATACTTTACTCGAAAACAATACATAATAATCCAGTGATTATTACTGAGATGTACACAAGTGAAAGTAAGTCTTGTAAGCAATATATGAAATTATTAGATGGTCAACAGATATTTTTACAGTAGAGAACAGTGCATAACCTAACAAATCGCCTAGCAGTTAGGAGTTTATATTTTATAAAAATGGTGATGTGTTGGGCTCCAGGATGTCACCATTATAACCAGAGAGAAGTGTGCAAGTTTTTCAAGTTTCCGAAAGATCCTCAAAGAAAAAGTGGATTTTGCTAGTGAAGTTAGTCTACCGATGAAATGCTGGATAAACTCATGGAATGAAATAGTATTTTTATTTTTTAGAAGAGATATAGAACCTGGTCCAGGAGCTTTCTTGTGCAGCTGTCATTTTATTGATGGCAAGAGAGAAAATGGCCCCCAGTTGTTTGAGCACAATCGAAAAAAACGCTTCAATTTCTCAACTCCTGAGAAGAGAAAGCGATCAGCGACAAACCAAAAAGATGGCGTTTCAACAGCTTCCGCAACTGCAAGGTTTTCAACTTTCTCATTATTAGGAGTATTATTGAATTGATGATTTTATTCATTTTCAGAGACCTGGAACGGACTTATGATCAACCCCAACCCAGCACATCAAGTCAATGTCTTCCTTTTAGTGTTCCTGCTCCAGAACAACTAGAACCTCAGCCGAGTACTTCATACAAAGATTCCACCTTATTGGGTACAGATTTTGTAGAAGCTGAATATGTCCCAGAACCTGACCCTCAGCCTAGTACTTCACAAAATTTGGCTGGGTTTAGTGCAGTTCTGGTAGAGGCTGAGAACTATTTTTTACAACAGGAATTACTCCGAAATGAAAATGAACTTGCAAATTTGAAAGAACGCATGTCTTTTGACCATAAAAAAAACAGTGAGAGTTTGGTATTGTTATATACAGGCCTGCCAAATGCAACAGTTTTTGAAAGCATATTGGAATGTTGGTTGGAAAAATATTAAAGGAAGGGGGAAGTTATCATCAGACCAATTATTACTAACCCTCATGAAGTTAAGACAAAATTTTCCCCAATTAGATTTGGCACAAAGATTTAATATTTCTCAAGCAAGTGTATCTAATATAATAATCACATGGGTACATGTGCTCCAAGAAATTTTATTTAAAAAGTTGATGGCCAAGATTCCCGAGCGAAAAAAGAATAGATCTTGCTTGCCAAATTGCTGCAGCACATTTACAAACTGCAGAATCATAATTGACTGCACTGAAATATACACGATGGCATCAAGAAAATCTATGGCAGAACAAAAAGTCACTTACAGTTCTTATAAACATCGAAATACTTGGAAAGGTTTAATAGGTGAGTTAGGTATAAGTAAAAAAATCAAAGTATAATTGTTGTTCAATTTCAGGTGTTGCACCAAACGGTGTTATAACTTATATAAGTGGTCTATATCCAGGATCAACATCCGACAAAAAAATTGTTCAGCATTGTGGTATTTTGGATCAGTTGGCAGCAGGTGACCTTATTTTAGCTGATAAAGGTTTCCTTATAAGGGATATTTTACCACCGGGTGTGATGCTGAATTTACCTCCTTTCCTGACAACAGCTCAGTTCACTCCTCAACAAGTAAAACAGACCGAGTGTATAGCTCGTGCTAGAATCCATGTGGAACGTGCTATTCGCAGAATGAAAGTTTTCAAAATACTACAATGTATTCCCCAGACACTATGCCCATATGCACAGGAAGTGTTCCAATTAGTTGGGGCATTAACCAATTTACAATACCCACTCATCAAGGAAGTAGAAGAATATTTTATATCAGAAAGAGAATAAAGATATTTTTTTACTTTTGTGTATTTATTATTGAATGTTTTGTTTTTCACTGTAGGAGACCTGTTTGAATGAACATCTCTCCCGTTTTATGGTCCTTACTTCCTGTCGGCGCATTTGACCATAATCGAACATCTTGAAGTAACCTGTATATGGACCATTCAGTTTTAATTTCCTAACTCATCGTGACGTTCATAAACTCTAATGACATCACAATTTTGGCCCTTATTTCTCTTGTTATGCTTCTCAAAACTGAAAGTTGCTCTATTTTATCAACAATTATTTTTCTAAATCCAGATATGTTTTCAGTTTGTTTAATAGAAGTTCATGTGCATTTTATCTCTTAAATTGTAGGCTCGCAATATTTTTCAGCAGTTTCCACACTTTTCAGTTTTAATATAAATTATGGATTTCTTTATTTTTTGAATTTGTATTTAATCAATAACACCTGACACAGTGATAAAACAAATACCTTTATTGTGCAAAAAACGTTTAATACATACAATATACAGAAAAGGCAAAAAATATATATTCCAAATTATTTAATAATTCCTGCCACATGAGGTATAAATCTATTTAAATAAAATGAACGCAGTATTTCTAGATTTGGTTCCCACCCTACCTCTATAGGAACAGAAACAACTTCACACTCATTTGGTGTCCATACCACTAAATAACATACATCTCGTTTCGTCAAATATAGTTGCCCCTGAATTTGATGGTAATAATCATGGTTATAATTCATGAGGGTTGCATCCCCTTCTTTATAAATTATGTAGCTTTTATCGTTTCTCAATGCCTCACTTAAGCTAACGGCTCTAAACTTGTATGGACACTTCACTTCAACGATAGCAGAATCACCACACAAGCCGTTAGGTGAAGCTCCAAGGAAACCACTTTCGTCCAACCACATCCCTGTTGGTATGATATCCATATTATCAAAAGCGTCACTGAATGTATTCAGTGCAACGTTTTCATGTTCTTTGCCCCACTGAATAGCCATTACCGAAGAAAGGTCGTATCCATTTAATAATTTTTTAAATAAGGATGGAGGATATCGTTGACGATTTACTGCAGCTAAAACTGCACCAAAATTACTTGCAGTCAAACGATTCTTTCTGGCTATGAGCCAGTTTTCATTCTTTGCTTGGCCTATTGTTTTATTCACAACTTCTTTGACTTTGTTTTGTGTGAGGCACAACTTTTCCCTCAAGAACAGGTCCCTGTCTGAAGCCTCTAAATATTCTTTCGAAAACACCAAATTTTCAACTGATGGAAGGATATCTTCTACATCCACTTCAGATTCGGCTCTCAATAACCAACTAAGGCCAACAACATTCCCCTGTCCTAGTTTTGTTAAAAAATTCGTGATATTTTCTTCGGGTATATCTCCACAGATTGCATGATATGTTTTCTGTTTTGGATATAGTTCTGCTATAGTTTTTACATCCTCCTCAGTCGACATACTTGGTGCTGACCAGCGACATGCTTGATCAGTGACACTCACATTATGATGGCCATAAATACATAATGCAGCTATGTGGTGACATTTTACCAACCCTCTGGGACATGTACAGCTAACATCAAGTATGGTGTCATCGTCGACATTAATTGATACCTGAAATAATATTAAATCAATAAGATTATTTTTAGGACAAAAGAGTATAATCTACCTCAATAGAATATGTTCTTTTCTTCATACTAGCACTAACTGTTCCTTTCAAAATTGCAGGCTTCACCTCTCTATCGAACACCATACTCTTCACATTTCCACTTTTGTAGGCATTTTCACCCCGCTGTAGCTGGTTAATAGCATCTTTGAAAAAATCCGCTATCATCGTAAAAGAAAGGACATGTTTGTCTGCCATAGCTGAAACCAAAAGCAATAAACTATAAATAAACTAACATTATTCTCAATTTTTTTGGTATTCATGTACTCTTATAGGTTATGTGAACCACTCTTTTTGGTATAGAATATGAATTTATGAACTTATAACTCCATTAAACGTTTACAGTACTTACTTGAATTTTCGAGCTTCTCAGAAATACACAACAATAGTCTAATAATTTGTATAAATTTCGCAAAATCACCACCAAATGGAATATTACACGTAAAACACCATAAACAAAAACTTTGTTTGGATAATGGGCTATGACCTACACCAACAAAGACGGCGGCGTGACGTCATTACTAATAGAGTGTATAGCACATGGACAACCACTCTTCCGCTTGCTTGCACTCTACTGAGTGAACATTGTCTTGGTATAGTTCTGTTACGTAGAGATTTTTTTGACAGTTCTAACAACCATTCAAGTTTTGTCATTTTGTGTCATATGAAACAGTTTCGCCCAATCATGTCAACATTACTCTGATAATTACATTCAGTGCAACTGTCAATCACTATGACAACACGATTGAGTTTGACAACTTCATTCCAAATACATTTGAAAATGTCACATTTTGGCAATGCAAATGTTCAAAGTATAAATGCGCTAATCAAAGAAAAAATTCCCAGAAATACCACCTACAGTCACAAATATATTTGGGGAATATTTATGCAATTTTGCTGCGAACGAGGATATGAATGAAATGAACATAGAAGCTTAGAAGAATTGACGTTGATACTGAAAGATTGGGCGGTCAATATGAGAAAGAAAGACGGAACCGAATTTAAAGAAGCAACGGTGAAGACAATGTGGAACGTTTCGTGCAAACTTTTGCAAGAAAAGTACCATAATGACTATAATATCATGATTGACCCGTTTTACAATACAGTATTTAAACCAGCCCGAGATGCCCGCGATGCAATCAGGAAGAAACTTCAAGCAGATCCATGTAAACGTAAATCCAGTTCAGTTTCGTTAAATTTGTCTGAAGTTAACAAAATAATATTGCTATGGGATGAAAATACTCCTGAAGGTCTTATGCGTAAATTTTACCATATTGCTGCTGTAGAATTAGCGTGGCGTGGAGGAGAGGCAGTTGCTTGTCTGGTGGATTCTTTTCAAATCGAGAAAAATAACGATGACTCGTCAACAAATCGCATTGAATACAATCCGGTGTTCAGTAAAACGTGCCAAGGTGGTTCTAAAAGCTGTACAAGTAGTAAAGGTTCCCAATAGTGAAAGACAAAGCTGCCCTGTACGTCTTTTTCATAAACTGATATCAAAACGAGGCGACAATATTACCTCACCACGACTGTATTCAAAACCAAATCGACACTGGAAAAATGAAACTGACAAATGGTACGATAATGTACCTGTTGGAAAAAATACAATAAATGGATGGACTAAATCTGCTGCTAAGGCAATTGGCTTAAATGTAAAGGTCAAAAAGATAACAAATCACTCGAATAGATCAACTGCTGTTAGCGAATTGGCAAAAAGTGGTGTAGAAGAACAACAATTGCTGAAAATTACTGGTCATAGCAATCAAAATTCTATAAAACCGTGCTTAAATCTCGATCAAGAACACCACAACAAGATCATAAATATTATGCGTGGTAATAGATCTTCTATAGTAGGGGAGACCGGTATCAATTGTAACAGGTGTCAATTGTAACTTTGATATATATCCCGCCATCTGTCGAGAAAAAGAAAAATGTATGTCCTGGTAAAATAGCTTACTACAAGCTACTCAGGATGAAGTACTATCAATTTGTCAACAATAGTGTGTTAGCCTGTGGAACGTGCGAATGTGATCTTTGACCTAAAATGTAAGTATTGCATTCCATAATTGAGTGGTGATAGCAAGTTTATTCTTGAGGCTACCCCAAAAACAATTATTACACTGAAATCAGGCTGTTTCGGCGATAATATTCACAGTGATTTGATTACCAAATTTGAAGGTTATGTTGAGTGGAATGATTGTCTAACGGTTAGGGAGCTGTTGGTGTCGATTGTAACAGATTCGAGGGTGTCGATCGTAACATGTTACAATTGACACCAGTTGCGGTAATATTAGTATTTATTTAGATCTTTTATTGTTACAGTGTGAAAAGATGGTGAAACCCAGAGTCAAGAAGACCACTAGAGGTGAAATTCCTCAAGAGTTGTACGAGCAGGCTGCTTATGATGTGATTAATGGAAATGCAAAAGTCAGGACAACAGCAAAAAAATATGGAATGTGCCATATTTCTCTCAGGCGATTTGTTATTGCTAAGAAGAATAATAAAAACCCACAAGTTGGTTATCATCCGCATAATAGAGTTTTTACTTACGAACAGGAACAGCAATTGGGCAAGTACTGCACAATTTGTTCCAAACTGTATTTTGGACTTACACCAAAGGATTTACGCAAATTAGCTTACCAGTTTGCCAAAAAAATGTGTGTAAAATTCCACAGGGTGGGAAAGGACTGAAATTGCGAGTGAGGATTGGCTTACAGCATTTTAAAGCGTAACCCGGATCTGTCCATACGCACTCCTGAATCAACCAGTTTAGCAAGAGCTATGAATTTCAATCAAGAAAATGTCAATAAATTTTTTGACAACCTGGCTGATGTCTTACAAAGATACAATTTTGGGCCGAACAATATATACAACGTAGATGAAACCGGGTGCACTACGGTTCAAAAACCTAATAAAATCATAGCAACAAAAGGTGTGAAACAGGTGGGTGCAATAACTTCGCAAGAAAGAGGAACGTTAGTTACGATATGTGTAGCCGTAAATGCACTAGGGAACAGTCAAACCACCCATGTTCATTTTACCCTTGAAGAGATATCATGAACATGTCATAAGAGACAGGACCACCTGGATGCATCGGATCTGGGAACAAGAGCGGTTGGATGCAAGAAAGAGAATTCTGATTTTCATGAAACATTTCGCACATTACGTGAAACCAAATACAACAAATAGAGTCCTGCTCATTTTGATAACCATGGCTCGCATCTGTCTATTCCCGTTATAGATTTTTGCAAAGAAAACTACATAACATTACTTACATTTCACCGCATACGTCCCATAAATTGCAACCGCTGGACCGCGGAGTTTATGGGCCTTTTAAAAAATGTTTCAATAATGAATGTGATCAGTGGATGAAGATAAACCCGGGCAAACGAATGACTATTTACAATATACCATCAATAGTGCGAGACGCTTTACCACTAGCTGTAACTCCCAGAAATATCACTGCAGGTTTCAAATGCTCAGGAATATGGCCTTTGAATAGGAATATCTTCACTGAAGATGAATTTACACCTTGTAGTGTCACTGATAGACCCGTTGGAGCAAGTTTGGTGGAAAAAGACACGTCTAGATCAAATGTCGAAGAAACCGTTGACAACCCCCAACCCAGCACATCGGCAGCTCCTTCAACACCAATTCGGCCGCCAAATAGTAAAGATATTCTGCATATACTTCCAGCGCCTCCTATGAAAGCCTATACTCCGGAGCAAGTTCGTCCTTTGCCAAAAGCTGATTTCAGCAAACCAAAAGGCACTACATCCAGACGAAAAGGGAAAACTGCAATTATAACGGACACACCTGAGAAGCAACTATTGGAAGAACTATACAACAACAGAAAAGTGTCTTCCGCTAAAAAAAACGTTATGGCATCTAAAAAACTGGGAAAATAAAAAACGTCGCAAAGAAGCGAAAGATTGTCGAAAAATCATCGGAAGAGTCATCTGAAGATGACACTATATGTTTAATATGCTGTGGTCCTTACTGCAGCAGTAAAGAGGACTGGCTGCAGTGCAGGAAGTGTCAAGGCTGGGCTCATTCTTCTTGTGCTAAGAACGATCCTTTATTTGTTTGCAATAATTGCGAGTCCTCAGATTCAAATTAATTTTTAGTTTAAATTTTTCCCAATTTTTTTTTTAATTTTTTTTTTTAAATGACATTTTTTGTATTGTGTTTTAATAAATTATAATATAAGAATATCATTTAACCTCATTTGAAATAAAATATGAGTTGCGTCACAATGATATATCAAGGGCTTAACATCAAATTTCATTCTTACATAATTTCATATGACCTTCACGTGTTTTTATACCCCTGTTACAATTGACACTTCAAGTGTTACTATTGACACCAAGATGGTGTCAATAGTAACATTTGGTTTTTGACAAAAAATATATTTCTGAAGCTAAAGTTAATTGAATTACACCAAATCTGACTATGTCACGTTATTCCAAAAGCTCGAAGTAACCCTTGGATGTTTTTATTTTCACAAGTTGGTGGTTACTGTATTGAGGAAAAAATCAAAACCAATTTTTGTTACAATTGATACCGGTCTCCCCTAGAGAACAGCAACGAATCTAATGTTTAGTTAAATTTTAATAATTGTACTTTCACTAACTGTACTTTTAATAGATATATAAATGTTTCATTGTGTTGAGTTATAAATGTTTTTGTCAAAAAATTTTCTCAAGCTCGTTGCTTGGTAACAGCCCTCAGCCTTCGGCTTCGGGCTGTTACCACGAGGAACGAGCTTTCGATTGTCATAAAATTATCTCGTCTATTGTCAATGTCCTAGGGATATTACTACTGATAACAGCATTTGTCAAGAAACAGAATGGTGATCCAAGGTACAACAGTCTGCTGTACTCCAAATAATCAAAGAGCTTCTCCAATTGCGAAGTATTCCACTGAAATTATTGATATTTGAGAGTTCGAGAGTCATTGCTTACGTGACATGTGATAACATAGGGTTATCTACAATGAGCAGTGTAGTGCCCGTTATGACTCGTTCCACATAGATTGTAGCGGCATGAAGCTACCTCATTTGCCTCCTAGGAGAAATTGAAGTTGATAAAACATTGCACAAGAGGATAGATACACTTCAGTTGGCTGGGAGATGTGTTGCTAAGAGTTGTCCAGATATCTGAATCAGGAATCAGGCTCGTATGTTGTTCTGTGTATTAGTGACCAATACCATAAAATCTATCAACGCCGTCGAATGTAAAGAAATTATCGTTGAAAATATTTTGCCTGCTATCAGATCTAAGTTCGAGCAAAACCCATCAACGTTCAACAAGACAATGCTAAACCACATGCTCCAGATAATTATGAAGTTCAGTTGTCTGAAGGAACAAAAGAGAGATGGAGCATTCAATTCAAATCGCAGCAATCAAATAGTCCAGGCTTAAATGTTTTAGATCTTGGTTTCTTTGATTCCATTCAATAGCTCCAGCAACAAGGGTCGCCAAAAACTACAGACGCATTAAGCGAATGTGTGGAAAACGCTTTTAATGCATTAAGTGGAGATATTTTTTTTTAGATAGCCTCTGCTGGCAACAATGACAGAATTCAACATATTTTCCGGGTTTTCCGACTTTTCTATATCCGATTTATGGGAATTAGAATTATTAGCTATAAAAGATGAAGCACTTGTGCGAAAACGAATGATATTCTCGACATTACACCCTTATATTCAAAACATAATTATTAACTGAAAATGTTCAATACTTTTAAAGATATACAAAAGTTTTGAGAATTATTGCATGGATTTTGAGATTTTCATTTAACTGTAGGTGAGGACATTCCAGAAAATCTGGTGAAATTAAATATGAGGAGTATAGACTTAGCTGGCCCACTATATCTTAAAGATAAATCGAAAGCTTGGATTGTTTTATTGACGTGTGCAGTTTATAGAGGCGTCCACTTCTTAGTAAATTTTCTTTCAACCGAAGCATTTCTATCAGCTATGAGGAGATTTTCAGCTCAGAGAGGAAAGAGTTCTACCATTTACTCGGACAACGGTAGTAATTTTGTTGATGAATTCAATTCAATGAAGAAAATATGTTGGGACATAGTGTTGGAATATAAAAACCTTTTTCAAAACAAGCTTTCATTCAAATGCACTAAAAATTAAAAAAGAATTTCTTTGGATGTGTGACGTAGGTTATTCCGTTTATAGATTCAAAAGCTTGTCGCGCAAAGTTTCCAGTTCGAATACAAAAGCGACAAGCTTTTGAATCTATAACTCACGGAATAACCTACGTCACACATCCAAAGCAAATATTTTTTACTTTTTAGTGCATTTGAATAAAAGCTTGTCTTTAAAAAGGTTTTTTATTAATTACTTCATTTTGTGCTTTTTAGTACTCAAGTACGCCTTAATCTATGCATTGTTGTTATTATGAGGCATTTTTACGGTAAGTTCTGAGCTATCTAGTCCTTCAATGAGGGGACCATCTAAAGATTATCCTATCCGCCATCTTGGTGTTGCCATCTTCAATTTATTAATTTTAACTAAAAATCAATAATCTTCGACTAAATTCATAATCTCCGACATACCAATTTTGAATAGAATCGGACCATAAACACAGAGTTCATCGGCCATCTTGGAGCCACCATTTTGATTTTATGAATTTTGAAGAAAAATTCATGATTATCGACCCTGTACCAATTTTGAATCGAATCGGACCATGACTCCTCCGCCATTTTGATGCCACCATCTTGATTTTATAAATTTCCGACCATAAAGCATCGTTATCATGAGGTTTTTTTCCTGTAAGTTCTGAGCTATCTTGTCCTTCAATGAGGACACTAAAGATTAATTCATCCGCCATCTTCAATTTATGAATTTTAACTAAAAATCAATAATCTTCGACTAAATTCATAATCTCCGACCCCGAAAACATCCAGATAACAATTTTGAATCGAATCGGACCATAATCACATTCGTTTTTTTTCTCTAACAAAAATTTCATAATGCATTGTCACCGGAATTATGGCCACCTGCCAAACTTCAGCTCAATCAGATGTCGGCAAGTGCTCCGAAAATGGATTACTAGTTTTGAACCGGAAAGAATGACAGAATGACATACGAACGAAGCAAGTTAAATAGAACCGTGTAGAAAGGATTTTCAATACACCAACAGCTGTCTGAGGGGAAGGATTTTGGGAACGTATGGTTCAAATTATTGGAAATCTGCTGAGAAATTTAGGAAGATCATCAATCAATTACGAAAGACACTTTTGTGTTACTGTGAAGCTGTGATAAACCCTTAACTTATTCTTCTGACAATGAAAAATTACTGACTCCATTGACTATTGACCCCTTCTATGTTCATTAGTGGCATTATCAGCAGTAACATACCGGAGTTGGACGAAATAGATAGAACCAGCTTAATTAAAATACATGAATATATTCGGGATCTTCGAGACGGTCTAAGAAAACGATTCAGAAAGGAATATTTTGTAGAACTTGTCAACTCTGGCCAAAAAAAGCCTCGCGGATTAGTTATAGGCATAATTGTAGTGATTGGGAAATATAATATGAAATGTATCGATTAGAAGATGGGAAAAATATTAGAAATTTATCCCGGAAGAGTTGGAGTATCAAGGATGACAAGAGTAAAAACAAAATTGGGTGAGCTTGTACGACCCTTTCAACGATTATACCCGATAGAAATCGAAGATACAATGAATTCTTCGGAGAATATGCATGATGTACCCGGAAAAGTTCGAACAACTCGTTATGGGGGTATTGAAGAAGAGAAACTGCTAAAGCGGAAGTATACAGAAAACCAAGGAAATGAAAACGAAGTAGAGGTTCGAGAAAAGAAAGAGGAATATACGACTGGAAGAGAACGTGTAGTGAAACCACCAAAACGTTATGTTGTATAATAATTTTGCTGGTGGAGAATGTTGTGACTATTTTTGTAATATTTTACTTCCTCTGTATATTGTTTTATTTCTCACCGTTTGATGTACCTAAAGACATGTAACAAGAATGAAAAAAGTATTTCAATCCCGGGTTATTCAAAGTGAAGAAATATAGAAACAACACATATTTTTCCTCTCCAGACCAATGAAGGCAGTACCCCTTTCGCCTTTTCTTTTTGTTCCAGTATTTTATGTGAGGTTTTATAGTTTTTCATGCTGATTCTTCATCTTCTCCCACCACCCTCTATATTCCACGTACTCATTATTGTGGTCCTTTATAATTTTGTGTCTTATTTTTCTAAATAATGCCCAATATATTTGTTTTTTTTTATGTATAATTCCTCTTTTTCGAGTTTAATTATTTTCCTATTTAATTGCCTCTCATTTGCCTTGTGTTTATTGATCCACATGTGAGCTCATAGAGCTATAGGACAAGTCAACACAGAGTACATATTAATAAGATTATTCATAAAAAACACTACATAGTTAATATAAACACACATACATTTATATATACATAAAAAGTAAAATATTAAAGGAGTAATGACCAGTAGAAAACCTTAGCTTAGTTTTCTGAAATATGCGCTTGTTCTAATACTTTCATCTCCTTGGGAATATAATCTCAGTCCTATCACCTTTAATGATTTTTGGCAAATGGTGAAGTGTGAATTTGGTAAATGAAAGTCGGTTTTTTTCTCGTGTTATAGTTGTGGTATTGGTTATTTGTGGGAAACATTTTTTGTTTGCATGGATATATGTTACTGCTTCTAAAATATACAAATTCGCTTTTGGGCGATGAATACATCTTCCGCTGCTGTGGAGTTTCACCATATAGTGATTGCGTAGCATATTCTTGATTTGGATCGGCCATTAAGCCAAAGGAAGAATAAAACGGATAACAGTTACTCCTCTCGGCTTTACACTTCCTTTGGTCTCATTGAAAGTCCGATATAATTAAAATTTTATTATTGTATGAGCCTAAGTAAGTTATTTTTCAGAAAAATATTGTGAGCGAAAGTAATTTGCATTTGAATGATATGAAGGTTGACTATCCGCTTGTCCACTCTTAAACTTTAGTTTCGTTTCATAATAGTTACCGTTATTACCTGTTTTTATTCATTATTGTCCTTGTCCCACAATGTGTCATTCATTGCAAAATTCATCCTACTTTGGCTCTGCTGCCTTTATTTTTCCCCTTTCTCTCTTCCTAATTACCCTGTGTTTATCTTCCTTCTTATATGTGTGAAACTTTTTTTGCTTCATAGGTTTTGCAGAGTTCCTTCCCAATTCATATTTCAGAATGCGATTTGATCCTAGTCAAACTACCAGAAAATACGTGCCTTTATCATATTCTTTCGTATGAAACATTGTCAGCAAGATATTCTTAAGAAGTTATTGGACTTAGATCACCGCAAGGATTTCTTCATTCTTATAATAATTCATATTTTATAATACATCTTATATAACAAGACATGGTCGAATTTTCTTTCTTCAATGAGTACAAATATGTGGTTTCAAAATTCTCATATATTCTAAACAGATTAAAATTATTCAATATGAATATACGAAAGAACATAATACAACGGTAACCTTGAGCAACCTCTCGAAATTATCCAAGTCACTGCCGTGAAAAGTGTCTAGAACTTATTCTCGTAACTCGTTTGAGGAAGTCGTAATCTTAGTTGGCTGATTATGGTTTTTATGTGGGTTCCATTGTGAGTTTGATATCACTATTAGAAAAATTATAAATCGATTGTAATGGAACAAAGTCCAAAAATATTCAGTTATTAGAAGCCTTACAGGATTTTTTATAATTGATTATTCATTACATTAAATGGTCCTCGCAGATGAACCAAAAAGAGTATGTGTTATTTAGGTACAACAAAATTCCAGAATTATTTGTCAAATTGATATCAGATCTGACACAGCTGACTTTTATTTCCCATTTTGGTAAGAAGCGGTGCTAGACAACTATTGTAAATTTCTGACTTTTTTACATACGAATGTTCTACATTGATTTGTTTGAGAATATAAACAGTGTGATCATAAAATCAGATGTAGAATCATCTGCGACTCAGAAATAAACTTTAGTCACTATCTTTCTATTCAATTTAGAATGTTTCTCTTGTCAACATTATTCTGTCATGTTGGACTATCAAAGTACTAGATGAAAATTAATTCATGCTTCAGTTTGAACTCCCAAAACTACATAGCACAATTTTTATACAGCTGAAGTTCACAAATTATATTACTCCTACTCCTAATGTTTTACTCGATGTTGGGAATATTCCCATGTTTACTGATGATACACATACAAACCAATCATAATCTAGATGCAATCGATTAAAAACGTGTTTCAAACTAAATCGAGAGAATAACGTCACATTGAGAATTCAAGAAGAATTGGTGAAATTGTTTTTATTAAGGAATTGTCATTGGTAACCGTTTTCCTGGGTAAAATCTATTCAGTTATAGAAGTCTACCCCGATAAATCACTGCATCCACCAATACAATCATTTTTCAGCTCTGGAAAAAAAAAACAATTGTTGGGTGATTTGTATTGTCTCCAAGGAAAAAATTGGAGTACACTTGTCTGTACACGGTTCACGTTTCGGTGTTGATATAACTCTCCGTTTGCAAAATAATTTGTATTATTTGATTTTTTCACATATTTGTAAATCTATGTTGGTGTATGTAGTAACTTAGTGACGTTGACCAGATGTCTGCCTTTTATTATAAATTTCCATGTTCTCAGATTATGGTTTTATGGTTGACATACCTAGTAAAAACCTGTTGCGAATAGGATACACTGTTAAAAATGTCTATAGTATATTTACAAAAAAAACGTTGGAAGTTTTAACGCATAACAATATAGTAATGATAAAATTCAGTTTTGTAAATTTACTACACGACTTATTCCAACTCCATTTAGTAAAATTACCAAACATTTGTTGAAATTTACTGAACATCTATCGGGAATTTGTTTAGTAAAATTACAATACAAATGTAATTTTATGAAACATATTTTATTGAAAATGTTTTAAAATATCAGTATGCTGCATTGTAAATTTACTACACAATTTAATTCAACTTAGTTTTTAAAAATTACAACATATTTGTTGCATTTTTGCTAAACATCTATCAGAAATTGGTAAAATTACAACACAGGTGTTGTAAATTTGTTGAAACATTTCATTGAAAATGTTTTGTATTTTCAGTATATTGCATTGTAAGTTTACTATAAAATTTACTTCTCATTAAACATTGATAAATAAAGCGAACAAATGGTCAGATGACTACAGATGCGAGTACCATGAATAATTACTGATATCAAATAGAAAATTAATTATTATTGAATTACTTACTAACAATTCATGTAATACAGTAGCCAACCGGTGAAGAACCTGTACAGACTGATACAGGGGTGCTGTAAAACAAAAACCGGAAGGCACAGAAAGCCCAAGAGGCTGAGTGCAGCTGGCGAAGAGACCAGCATCAGAGGAAAGAAACCATTCATGTTCCTTTAACTTTCAACAAATGGCCTTTGATTATGACCAATAACTTCTTCCAGTTAGTTACTTTAGCAATCGTCTCACAAGTATTATTAACTTCTCCCTATTTAAATAGGTGATTTTTTATCAACACAAGTTTAAACAATGAAAATTATAAAAATGTATTATTTAAAAGTTGCTTGCTTTTTGTGGACTGTAAAATAACCAAACGCTTCACTAATTCAAGTAACACTAAACAGTAATTTTTAGTAATGAAATCGCAGCGTTGTCTAGTCGGTGTCAACGCCGATTGTCCGAAAAACCGGGAAACAAAACGCACACGCTAGCAACGTTTGATGTGTAAATCGGAGTAGAGAAACTAATCACAATGTTCGTAAATTTCAAAAACTTTTGACTGGAAACCGACCAACAGTTCGGTAAAATTACAAAACGCATAAGAAATAGTTATTTAATCAACTAATGTATAATGATCAAGATATTTCAACGTAAGAGCGAAGCGAGCGCCATTTTGATATACAAGTTGATTACAAAAAAATTCCGTCGATTTCGTCCCTGGGGACAACGTGAAATTTTCGATATCCATTTGCCTCCAACTAGGAGGAAACTTACAATATTTGGATTGTAAAATACATCAATTTGACAGCGCGAAAGTAATATGATTTGACATTTGAATACTATTTGAATTCGTGTAAGTTTAGTTGCCTATACCAATCACAATGATGCATTAATAGACAAATTGAACGTTAATAGGCGTCATTAACTATCGATTTCATGTAAATTAAACAGACTCGTTAATACAAAGTCGCCGAAAAAAAAATTTTTTTTAGTGAAATTTCAATAAAATATGCAATTTTTGAGTCAGAGTTGTAAAAATACTAAAAATATTTGTAAATGTTTAATGACTTTAGAGTAATTCCAGTTTTAACATATTTTTGTAACTTTACAAAAATTTGTAGTAAATGAAATCATAAATAATATTTTGATTTTTTTACCGGAAACCGACCAACAGTTCGGTAAAACTACAAAACGCGTAAGAAAAATAAAAAAATTCAGTTAAATTACAATTTTCAAGTCAGAGTTATAAAAATACTGAAAATATTACAATTACGACTCATCTTAGTAGATTTCCTCACATGTCTTGGTATATTAGTCGAATTGTTTTATATTTTGTATTGACAATACACTGATTTGTGATTTCACTGATATGTTGTATTATAGAACAATTGTGATTTTACAAAAAAAAAATCGAGAGTAATTCTGTGAATATTGATACAAGTTATACTCCACTAACATTAGTCTGTGTTAATACGGCGTGGGGGACTCATTCTAGGAGAGAAACGATTTCTTGTCTTGTCTTGATGTATCCCTATTCTTGATTGAGATGAGGCAAGACAAGAGGAAGCAATTAAAATATAGCATATCTTACCGTAATATTAATATTCTCGTTGTCAAGCGTTTACTAATCTTTCCAGTCCATTTTCATTTTTTTATAGCAAATGGTATGGGATGCTGGTTTTGCATAAGCGGTGACTCTCAATTTAGATTCTAATTAGTAAAATTCCTAGATTATTGTAAGATGATTAGGTGTTGCTGTGAAGGTATTGTGGATAAACTGCGTACAACAGGAACCTTACTGAACAACGTCAAATTTAATATAAAACTACACAAACAATAAATGAAATACAAATTCAATAACCGAAAACCACAGATGTTACATCAACTTTACTGAGAACTTGTCATACATTTGGCATTTCCAAAAACTACGTTCATATACCGAATGTCTCCATATTTTTATGTTTCATTTCAACACTTCCCCTCGAGATGTAGTTAGCTTCATTATCTTTGGAGGGTTATTTCAAACCGATAGAACGAACGCATGTCTGATGCTTGATTCTAGGTAGTCCTTTTGTCAACATATCGACAGCGTGGAAATATATTCCAGAGATAATTCCTTGTTCTGTAGTGCTTTCCGTATAAAGTGTTTTATATCTATAAGTTTGCTTCTGAAATGAAAAACTTCATTCTCGGCAAGTTTCAGAACAGACTGATTATCCCTTCAAATCCCAATTCTTTGAAAAATCTCACAGATATATTGCTTCTTTTGCGACAGTCAGTCCCATATCCGTAGAAAATAATGAGACGGTATTCTGCTTCTTCGTCTCAAGATATTGCACATCAATTAGAAATACGTATCCAGTTCACAAATGTCGATCGATTGTGGAATTAGCCCTTCATTCCTTTTGCTTTATTGATATTACGCTTCCTTCTCCGAAAAATTGTAGACCCAAACTTCTCCCAAAATCTTGATTCAGAATTTTTCTGACGAAAAAAATTGGTAATATAATCCATATATTTCGAAGCGACCAGAATATCATCTACATAAATTGCTATCAACGTCAATTCTTCCCGATTAAGACATTGACGTGCATTCGTTGGATTTTCTCCGATTTTTTTTTTTCATCTAAATTTCATGAAAATACCATCCTTACAACGATATTAATATAAAACTACACAAACAATAAATGAAATACAAATTCAATAATTGAAAACCGCAGACGTTACATCAACTTGACTGACAGCAATCGTATACTGATGTTCTATTTTGACAATTATTAGTGAAAACGGTTGGATATTCGAATATTAATTTTTTTCATCAGAATGTAGTGCAATGCCATCCTGTTAATTATTAAAAAGCACAGAGGCATTCTGGAAACTTTCCAATATATGAAAATTATCTACAACTACTCTCCTTATGTTCTTTTCGTCCACACTTCACATTCAACTCGATCTAACTCATAACATTTCACCCAGAGTTTTTCATAATATTTGTTTCTGAAATAAATATATTCTTTTTATCTCACAAGTTTTTATTTATTTTACAAGCTTTTATTTAACTTGCAATGTTTGTATGTATGTAACTAGGTATGTATGTTCAGGTCAAATCTTGCAACTGAATTTTGACCGACTTCTAGTCGTCCGATTAATTTGACATTTGGCAGGTGTTCATAGCTCTGATGACAATGCATTATGGATTTTTTGTTAGAGAAAAAACAAAATGGCGGCTTCAAGATGGCGGACGATATTTGTAATTATGTTCTGATTTAATACAAAATTGGTATGTGATGGTTTTCGGGGTCGGAGATTATGAATTTCCTGTCAAAATTTATAAATTCAAGATGGCGGCTTCAATATGGCGGACGAGTATTGTGATTATGTTCCGATTCGATTCAAAATGGGTATGTGGGAGTTTTCGGGATCGGAGTTTGTGAAATTTTTGTCAAAATTCATAGATTTGGAATGGCGGCCCCAATATGGAGGACGAGTTTTGTGATTATGGTCCGATTCGATTCAAACTTGGTATGTGGGGGTTTTCGGGGTCGGAAATTATGAATTTTTTGTCAAAATTCATAAATTCAAGATGGCGGCCCCAAGATGGAAAATGAGTTTTTTATTATGGTCCAATTCGATTCAATATTGGTATGCGGTGGTTTTTGGGGTCGGAGATTATGAATTTTCTGTCGAAATTCATGAATTCAAGATGGTGGCTCAAAGATGGATGACGAGTTTTGTGATTATGGTCAGATTGTATTCAAAACTGGTGTGTGGGAGTTTTTGGGGTCGGAGATCATGATTTCTTTCAGCTCAAAACTTACAATACCGATGCTCTACTAGAAATGAATAGATTGAGGGGTACTAACTGAAAAGCAAAAAATAAATTAACCAATAAAATAACTTTTTAAAGACAAGCTTTTAATATATTTAAGCCGTACACTAAAACGTATAAAATAAGTTCAAGTCATCGCTGACAATGATTTAATTATTTTTTGTTGAATGTTGGTTTCAAAAAGCTTGTCGAGCGAATTGTAATAAAATTAATACTTCGACAAGTTGTTACTTACCAATCAATCATTGTCCAATGAAATTAATTGGTACTTACTTTTATAAACACTTCGCGCGACAAGCTTTTTGAAACCACATCATTCAACAAAAAATAATAAAATCATTATCAGCGATGACTTAAACTCATTTTTGGTACTTACTTTCATAAACACTTCACGCGACAAGCTTTTTGAAACCACATCATTCAACAAAAAATAATAAAATCATTATCAGCGATGACTTAAACTTATTTTATACGCTTTAGTGCACGGCTTGAATAAAAGCTTGTCTTTAAAAAGTTTTTCTATTGGTTATTTATTTCATCTCCATTTCTACTCATTTTGAATATATCTGCATATTCTTTCTTGATTCTTGAATTGTCGCATTTGTCAAAAACAGTTAATGTTGACTTCATTTGTTGAGCGAATTGTGAAACCTTTTCCAGTTATATTCTCAACCTGCTGTTGAAGTTTATCTAGAGGACTGGTCCAACTTCCAAATCATCAACAAATTCACTCCTCAAATTATTTTTAAGAAATTGTCCGCCTTTTTAGGTGGATCAAATATAAGGAGTAGGATTTATTTCTGTCTTCAAATTCTCTGAATACACATTTAAGTCTCATTTTTCGAAAGCCTTTTTCATTCGCTTGAAGCAGGAGCATTCAAAATTTCATTTCACTAATTCAAATTATGTTTGAAACTGCCTTTTGAATATTTCAGCAATGGACGAAAACAGGCTTCCGAAAATTTGTTACAAGCTACAACTCAGCCTATCAAATGCTGATGTAAAATCAATCAAGTGGAACAACTGAAATTGATTAGGAACCTCTTGCTTCATCGTTTCATGGAGAGATTGTGTGGAGTAGATACAATTGCGCTACTTTTTTTTCTCAGCCTTTTAAATACTGATGTAAAATCAATTAGGTGGAACAACTGAAGGGTCTCATGGATCTCTCAAATTGAATAGGAACCTCTTGCTTCATAGTTTCATGGAGAGATTGTGAGGAGTAGATTAAAATTGCGCTACTTTTTTTGTTCTTCAGTGAGTTTTACAGGCACTTCGCAGAAATTAAAATGTGTAATGACCGGAAAATTCTCATATAAATGCATTCGCTATTGTTTCAATACAAACCTACTATGCAACCTGAAAAGAGAGCAAAATATTTATCATATAATATTGAAGTGTTTATAAGGAAATTAATCATCAATACTTCGATAACTTGATAATCAAGCAACTCGGTTAGAATATATATATATAATATATATATATATATATATATATATATATACTAGTCCAGCGTAGCTTGTGACATTAATGACATCCACGGGGAAGAGAGGGGTGCTATAAGGAGGATTTCTTTGTGACATCCAGTATATATCTAATATACAATCACACACAGTCTACTTAGAAGCATCCTCAAAACAAATTAGCATATTGTGACATCCTTAGAATGTTGCCACGATTCAAATAAAACAGTCAACTTGAGGTTGAAAAAACACATTTCTAGGCAATAATAGTTGTAACACGCAAATGTTCCGATTTTTTTTTTCAGTCTAGTTCTAGTAGTTTCCGCGGAGCATTCATCGAGGGAATGAAGGAAGCGAGGCGAGTCTTCTTTTTTCATTGTTTCACGTCAAACCATTGAAAAGTTAACAGGAGGGGACCATTAAAAGATGCAGTGTATAATTATATATATATATATATATATATACTTTATCCACTACTAGCACATCATTATCTATATAAGGTGTTTCAAAATTCAGTATAAAAATTTCAGATGCATATTTTCCAGGTCAAAGTTAGACTTTATTTTCCATAAACATGTGTCCGCAAACGCATTGTTACCGATCTACAGAGCATTAAAGTTTCTAGGTTTTGTCTCCATAGTTCTTTCAGTTTCTGCGATATTAAGATCAAATTTGAAATATATGTTACGTTTTAGGGTTTACATCATCCAGTATGCCGAGTGATTGTAAGAATCTACAGGTAGATATTTTTGCAGGGGTCGATCAAGTTTTTCACCTCAAGAAATTTTTTGTAGTGCGCCGCTGGTGGATTCTAACAGATGAAATGAATTCGTTGTTTAATTTTTATCTTTTTTTTGTAATTGGGTTGATTAAATTTTTCAACGAAACAATGAAAAAGAGTTAGTGGGCTTTGACTAATATTTTCATTTTGACGTTTAGGTTTTGAAGCATTTTCACATTATTTGAAAGTTGGTGGATATCTCATCATGTATTTGTTCAACATAAAAATGGAAAATGAACCATATTCATTTGAACATCTGGCTGACATATATTTTGTTTATGGTATGGCTAATGATAACGGACTTAAAGCTCAGAGGTTGTACGCGCTAAGATTTTCTGATCGCTGGCTTCCCAACTATAAAACTTTTATAAATTCCCATCAGTACCTTCGGTAATACGTCAGATTTCAGACCCAGTGAGAGATGAAGAGATTTTGAAAATTATCTAGGAAAATCCTGGTATGAGTACTCGACAAATAGCACGGGATTGTGATGTTTCTCATTCAACTACCTGGAGGGTTTTACACGAAAACATGCCATACCCATATCATATCCAGCGCGTCCAAGGTTTGCTTCCGCGAGATTTTCCACGGCGCTTGCAGTTCTTCCGATGGATACTGCGCAACTGTACTAGAGATCCTGCATTTTGATCTTGTATCCTTTTTACCGACGAAGCTCACTTCACACGCGATGGCCAGGGATCGAACCTGGGATCCTTCGATCACAACTTCAAACACTAACCAACTGCGCTAATCCCCATTCAAATGTTAATAAGTATGAATGTCACTTATAGCTCTCATGGGAATAGCATTCCAAATGAGACGAAAATTCATAAGTGGTTCGTTCCGAAATCAACTTGTAGACTCTCATTTATTTTTATTATTCAAAAGTGGGAAAAAAAACGATTTCCCAGGTCGAAGATATGATACATAATGGTGTATTTTAGAATTAGTAGTGGAAAAAACTATATTTCTTGTTTCCCAGAGCTCTTCACTCTGGATGTTTTGAAATTGTTATTAATTCAGTCATTGTTTGTTTCCATGAGTCGCATTTCTTTTTGACATAAATAGACGAATTGGAGAGTTGGTTGTACATTGCTCTCGTCGCTTCATTGATTTGAAGTACATCAAAATATCCAAATTTTATATCATTAGAAACGTCAAATAAATATGAATGAGTGAGTGAAAAATAGTGAGAACTCATGATCAATAACTAAATCAACCCTTGATACTAATCCAATGGAAATATAAAATATTAAATAAATATATAAATTTGAATAATTTATTGATATAACCATTGGGATTTGGTTAGGATATGAAATAGCAAAATTTGAATTTTTTATGAATTAAAAAGATATAAATATTTAAATCAAGAAGATTGATTTGTTAGAAATTATGAGCAGGATGTTCATAAAATCAGATGTGGAATCATCTGCTACTGAGAGATAAACTTAAGTCGCTATCTTCCTTCGTTCAAGATAACCTCTTAGGGGTATTCATGTTGAAAAGGGAAATATTTTCGATTGAATAGAAGGATTTTTCAGAAAATTGAAAAATCCGCGACACTAATGAAGTTATTTTTATAATATCTAACGAATATTCTGATAGATACTGAGAAAAGACCCTAACATAGAAGAAAAAATCTGAAAGTGAAAATTTGCATTTTCATTCAGATAGTTATTTCATTTTCTATTCCAGTCTTAACTGAGAACTCATATTGATGAATGAGGCAAAGAAGAATGTTATCAAGAAAAAAAGTCCGAAGTCTTTTCTCCTTGATAAATGTTTCTATACACTTGATGAGTTTTTATATGATCCACTGTGAACTCACAGAATGAACTGTATTTTATTTCCTTGTATCTCTTAGGTATATTTTCATTTTACATTGTGTCTTATACGTTTGTCATTGTCCCCCTAGCATTAAGTATTTTCTTGATAATTCCTATACAAATTTGTCATTTGTCTTTGAATGAAATAAACTGAATTGAATTGAGAGCACAACGGGCTCGAGATACCTTATCGAACTCTTGTGTGGTATTCAATGGATTATTTTATTATGTTACGATCATAAACACATTTCCTCGCACAGTGATACAATGCACTGAACCAGTTTTGATTCATTCCTCACTTTTCATGCGAATTGATGACAGACGTCAAATTAGAAATGTACGTTGTTAGACAATAAGAACAAAATACCCCAAATTACTTCCGCGGCAATTTTCTAGGTAGAATATTCCCACTATGATAATGTTTTGATTGGTCAAAACTTCCAATTCAAATCATTCATGTACGAATGATTTGAATTGAAAGTTTCCATTGGTTTTTAGAAATGTCACAAAATAATCTGTACAATTGAAATGAAAAACAAATGTCAATGAAATATATTTATTGTTTATTGTATTTATTCACAATAAAAAAAATTATTTGAGCCCACGTTTTATTCGCGAACACATCTGGATGACTTTCTTTCAATTGCTCGCACTCATGTTTTCTTGAAGCTAAATGTTTTTGAAAAAATATTCCTGCAATTTTTTTCTGAACACTTGTCCAAGGAATCACCAGATGAGTTTTTTTAATCTGCAAATAAAATATGAAATTGTAATTGGAAACTATTATAGTTTTAATATTTACAAGGCCCTCAACCACTCATCGGTTCTTTCGATATTCGATGTGTGACTAAACTTCACCGACATTAGGAAATTATATTGTGTTGAACCCTTCCAAGCTAATTGATCATGTAAAATGTACTTGAAAATCAAAAGTGCAAGACCCCCAATGAAATTGGATTTTATACAGTAAAATTGATGGAGAATATTTAAAACAAATTAATATCCCAATCATAGTTTCTTCATATTCTGCCTTACTTCTCTTTTATCGATAGAAACACATGGTCCCTTGTTTTTCTCATTTTCTTGATCATTATAACCATATAGTTCCTTGTGTTTTGTCTTTTCATTCTTGGCCTTTTTCTTTCCTTTATTTTGGGAATTTCCTGAAAGCTAAAAGATCTTGTAAATTAGTGATTCATTTTTAATATATTTTTTTACCTGCAAGATATCGTCACTCTCTTCGTCGACAGGTTCTTCTTCCATGCCACTATTCACATTTGATTTTGTACTCTTTGATATGTTCTCTACTTTCTTTTCGCTACAAGATGGGTGGTCTTTTGCGCTCAGAAATTCCGGAATATCAAGATCAATTTCTTCTAAAGATTTACCACGGTATTCTCCTACTGACTTGTTCTCCATAAATAATAGAAGTTCGGATACCTCAGCAATTTGAAGTTTATCATCAACCTTTCTATAAAAATTCAAATGAGTTGCTTTTTCATTACCCAAATGGTTTGATAACTGTTCTAAGTCGTTGTCCCCCATAGAAATTAATTGTGCAATGGTGGCTATGTGTTTTCTCAAACACGTAGCAGTTATAGCCTCAATATTTTCAATATTACAGGCCATAGCCATTTTTTTCAATACTTTATTGGACCACAAAAAACTATTTTCAGTGCTTGGGTTAGCAAATAGGTAGGGATTTGAAGATGCAATTGATTTTCTGGACTAACAGCACTTCAGTATTTTTTTGCATCTCCTTGGTGAATATAACAGGAACAGCTCTACCTTTCTTTCCACGAATAGTGAATCTTTTAATATTCTTCACTAACACTTTTTCAGTTACTGTGAGTGATTCATAAATATCTTGGACTGCCATGTCTCCCTCCTTCCTCAGAAATTCATTTATTGTGATTCTTTGAGCCTCACCTGAACGCTTTCTATTAAGAAGAATGACATGAACTAGTAAAAGCTCAGTTAAATAGCGCAATTTCGATATATCTCTTGGATCACATTTCAATTCCTCAGCACACTTCTGCTCCTCTTTGGCAATGAATTTACTGATCTTGATAACATCTGGCAAAGGTAACATACTTCCCTTTTTCCATTTTTTTTAAGATAAATCCTTATTCGCGTTGGTTGAAACATAGAATCGAAGCTGAGTATCTATCATTTGTTTCAATGTTGCAAATTCTTCATTTTGGGCGATCTCATTTTTCTTTGAGGATATGAACATAGCTATATCACACAGCTGTTTTAGGACAGTCGCCCATCTTAGAGCCAATGAAGGACTTTTGAATGTATCTAAATATGGATCATAACCAGACATTTCGTTGGTGGCATTTACTAAGTCATCAAAATGAATTGGCCTCAAATAATCTGACAGTTGATTTTTCTTTAGTGGTTTGTCCTGCAAAATCAATAAAAATCTTGCTAACTCTCGCATGCGTTGGGGAACCGTGTTTGTTAAATGTTTTTCCTTGTGGCAACTATAATACCTTTGGCCATATTATTTAATTATTATCATAACAGTTCTCGTGATTTTGTCAGCAACCATATAAGAGAACACATTTCTTTTTAAATCTTTGAATAGATTTTCGTCTGATTCCGACATATGAAGAAGCAGCAATCCATCTGCTTGTGCATGCTTAGAATCTTCCTTGCTTATCTTTTCGTGGCATACTTTCAAATGTCTATGAAGATAAGTACGTAGGAAAAAACCTTTGCATCTGAAACATGGTAAATAATCACTGCATGTTCTCTGATGTTCAATCTTTGGCCTCCGGACTGGATTGACGAATCCTTCCTTTCCATACGAATTCACAAAGTTTCCTAAAAAAAATCCAAAAATTCCAAGAATTAGATGCGCGTACATTTTGCATGCTATATTGAATGAACCGTCACTAATATGTATGTAGCCTATGTTGAAAAAGGTATGAGTGTACATATCATTATCTACACATGGTGATAAGAATAGAAAATATTGAAATTGCATATTAAATTCTAGGCTCCAATATTTTTTTGTTGTATTTTGAGGCAAGGTTGTTATTTTTTCAAAAGGAAAGAAACAAATATGATGATTTTTCTAAAAAAAGAAACCCTCCTACGTTTAGTCTTTTTTCTCATCCCATCACCACCTGCGGTATAAAAGTAAAATCAACAGTTTGAGAAATATAAGTTTGTGTCATATCATGGTCGGAAGTTTTATCACCTATTTTTTCTAATAGTTCCAAAACCACTCAAATAATTCATAAAAATATATTTACCTTACCTCTTTGCAAAACTCCGTATTTTCAGGACACTCTATGGCTTCCTGGAAGTCACACAATGCACTGACAGTGGAGAAAAATAACAATATACATATTCTAAAAATAGAATATTCCAAGAAATGTTTTTCAGGCGTTGCCAATTGTTGGATGTCACAACCCATCACGGACTGATTTTACTGTATACCTGCAGGATGTCACAGAGTAGTATATGTTTACTAGAAATACGTTCTCAGTGTATACAAATATACAACATCCGAGGATGTATGTGAACTTCTTCTATCATAGATTCCATACTTTGTGACATCCTTTCAAAATAGGTACCCCCTGCACCCTTCATCGCCCAATGGACTTAAAAACATAGAAAACGTTGTGACATCCAAATTTGGATGACACAACGTCGCAGGATGTCACAATGTGGGTGAAATTTTTGTATTTGGATTCACAAGGATGGGAGGACGAATCTATATATATATATATATATATATATATATATATATATATATATATATATATATATATATATATATATATATATATATATATATTTATATATATATATATATATATATATATATATATATATATATATATATATATATATATATATATATATATATATATATATATATTATATATATATATATATATATATATATAATTCTACAGTACGGCTTTTCTCTGGCAATTTTTTTGTTCTTTTTATGAATATACCAATTGATCATCTTTCTATCGATAATATGTTGAACTCTCATTGATGAACTCGAACTGGCTTTACTTTCTGCGATAATTGAATTTAATAGTTTCAATACCTCGTCGCCAATCTAATATTGGTGATGGTTTCAATGATCTACCATGCTTTCCAATATGTGAATGAATGTAAACAACTAATTGATGATGCATACAAGACTTCCATTGAATTGAAGAGAATCAACGACTGCCTAGAAGTTACTGAAGGAGTTCCACAGGGCTCAGTCCTAGGACGCACTCTGTGTAACATTTTGTACGGCGGATGGAGTGGTACCTATGCTATCTTATGTGGATTATATAGCAGTGATCGATTCGTATAAAACTTATAATGGGAGATGAGGTGCAACTTCACATATGGATGAAAGAAATAAGCTGAATATCTCCGTAGATAACAGATGCAGATATTTTCAAGGAAGGAAGAGAGGAGGGGATCATATTCAAGTGGGGTAAGGGGGAACTCCTTCCTAAAAAATGTCTCCTATATCTTGGTATTTCTCTCACTAGAAATTCACTATGGAAGTACATAAACACAGAAAGTTGAGAAAAAAGTCGCAGCTCTCCACACACATCAAAGCCTCCGAATCTATGGAAAGATAAATGTACAAACGACAAGCAACAAAAATGTACCGCAAAATGTTGATGAAAGTTACTAGCGTATACCGCAGGGATCGGCTAGAGCAGTACAGAGGAAGAAATAATAAGACTCTAGCGAGAAGATCGAAGAACTCTCAGATCCCAGACTGCAGATGGTGACGAAATGAATGAGAATATTTGGAGCAATGTATGGGAATTGACCTGACAATAGAGTATATCATGGAGTTCATGATGGGAGATCCCAGAAAATGGTATTGAATTCCCACGTATATCCGAAACATCCTAAGTACTAAGAAAATAGAAGAACTTTGTAAAAAAATTATATACAGATATATAGAAGATCTAGGAAAGAAGCTTAACGTGGGAGTGTAAGAGCAATAAAAAACGAGTATATTTTTCTGGTGAAATGAAGATATCAGTAACAAAAAGGAGATAGGTTTACCCATGAATGAACAATGGTTTGCCAAAATGGAGAACGAGTTAAATGAAGCACTCCGAGGATCAGAAAATATGCAGTAAGGCATTTCAATTTTTTATCAACCAGTCTGAAAAGAAACACCGGGATGAACTTTGCAGAGAGTTGGGAGACGACATTTGAGGCAAAGGGTTTAAGATAGCAACGGAAAATGTATTGGGTTTGTTCCAATCACCATTTTTTTGGCGAATGAAAAAATAGTTGGTGAAACCGAGAACTGAAGAGGCTGTTGATCCCTTCATGGAGGTAGAGTTGAAAATAATGTTACAAATGATGAAGCTTGCACATGGTCTACATAGAATATGAAAGCCGTAAAAATACTAAAAGAATTAACCCCAGAATTTCATAGGACCCACTCAACAGTGCTCTGAGGTGGATGAAGTTTCCAAAAGAGGTTAAAAGACGAAACTGGTTCTCATATCGAGAGGTAGGTCAGAAGATAGGAAAATCAGACCAATGTATCTGCAACTCATTCAACAAGGTTTTCGATGGACCTTTGAAACGTAAACTGGAAAAGGAAATTGAAACCTTTGGAAAACTTTCGGAAAATGTGTTTGGATTTCGCAAGATCCACCACCCATGCCCTCGATGGGGTTGTGAGTATAGAGGAAGAGATCAGTGAAGATAAATGAAAGGCACTGATTGATTACACTCGATGTCAAAAATGCTTTTAATTGGACATCCTAGAAGCAAGGGGGGAAATTGTGGGCGGTTACCTATGCAAGACGACCTGGGAATAGTAAACATAGCCAAAAGGCAGAACACATTGAACGGTATCCACTAAGGCTCTGCAAGTAATCTCTGGAAAAGCGCTTATCGAACTAGCTGTGAGGAGATTGCACATAAGAAAAGACAAGTAGCATACAAGCTGAGAGGCTGGAAAAAACTACTCCCTATCACAAGGGCTGAAGAGACACTGGTGTTTCGAAGCATAAATTAAGAGTATCAGCAAGTTAAAAAGCTGTGGAATTCACAGTATTTATATGGGAGAGGTTGATACAAGAAACGTATGTATTGTGTTCGAATTTAAGCAATATGATGAAAGCTATGATGACAGACGTGAAGAAATGGGACTCAATACATCTTGATGTCAACGGAAAACATAATCGAGGAAGAAGAGTAGTAAAGGGATGTTCATTGAGTTGGCTAGGGTCACCCTTAGAATCCCACACTGATAGGGATGCGATCATGAGTCTGTCATTAATAACCAACCCAAGGAGTTTTCCCCTCACGCCATTTTTCTGTAGAAAAAACGGGTACTTGGATTTTTTTATTAGATGTTGTGCACTCAATCAATTTTGTGATTTATGGAGAGAATCCGCCATAGTGAGGCTTTCTGCATCCGAAGCAGTCAACAAGTTGTGTCATCAGCATAAGCAACACTTTCAGTCACACACCCTATACACTGAATGATCCAATGTGTCACTTCAAATGTTCAACAGATCTTCCTCTGATTTCCAAATTAAAATCTGCAAAAGAACTGAAAGAAAATTTCCCCACGTTGTGATGAGGGGACGGATATTGTCCCCGAAATGTCATCCTATGGAAGAGAAGTTCCCTCATCATTATATTCATAGGCAAATTCGAAACACGACAGTTATTGACTAATTATATATGTTTTCTATTAAGGTAAAATGATTTGGAGAACGCAATAACCTAGGTTATAATCCCAGAAAAGTAAACAAGTAATTGAATTCCACTACAACAAATGACTTTCAAACAATGACTAGTTAACTGTCCATGTATCAATATTTATGGATAATATGTATGTGAATGAGTTGAGTATTTATTTGTTTCAAAATTTTGTGCTGCTTTTGAGGTTTTGTTGGAAAAATCCTTGGAGTCAAGAATAGTTGGCTATTTCTATTGATTTGAAAGAGTCAGCCTCATACATTTATTATAGGACATAATTAACAGAAATGCATTTTATTTCTCAAATCACAAAAAATGGTTTATCAATTCGTCCACCAAAAAAGTTATCGATGTCCCATGTATCATTTGCTTTATTAAAATTAGATGTCGTAAGTTCGAACGAACTCGTGTTTAAGACATGCAGTCAGTTATTGTAATCCAGCACTACAGTGATTGAGAAATAATTATGTGGCAAACATTCCTACCACGACTCTGTTATTTATCACTTTCAGTTTCCCAATGCATCTATTTGGTTCATTCCAATGGCTCGCTAAAGCCGTTTTTAGATACTGAGTTTGTACTTGGAGGATATAAAGTTTGTTATTTTAAGGTATTGAACTCTCATTCAATACGTGAGAAATAACTGAAACTTTCGCGAGGTATTTATTTCTGTGAAGGGTAGAAAATACCACATGTGAGGAATCATAGTTCAACCTGAGCATTTACAAAACAAAAAATAATAGGTATACAGAAGTTGCAGATTGATAGTTGCCAATTCTAGACCTATTGTAGAAGAAATTATTATAGTCGTTCAAGAAATCGAAAAACTCAAAAGTAAAATATGTCTTGCTCTGTGTGAATCTGTTAGTGTTTATCTGAGAAAGACTAATATGTCCCTAGCCAAATAGGCGGTTATGAAAGAAATTTAGAATTTTTGTATTTTCATGAATATCTGTATCATTTTTCCAGCTCAAAATTAGAAATATTCCACAGAAATTTACAACAAAAATTGTCTGCAGGTGCCCATTATGAAAAAATAATGAACCTTTATTCTGAATCGTATCAAACCCACTTACTTGTACCTCAGTGATTATAAGGAGATAACAAACAATTTAAATATGAGAAAGTAATAAAAACAAGAATATAAATTACAATAAAATAAAAACGAGCAATGTAATAAATATTAAGTAATATCATAATGGTATCAATGATTATAATTAATTCTTTAGACAATAAAGTATATTTTGATTGGATTTGATTACAATGACTGATGTATTAATTATATTCAATAATTTCATCATCCCTCCACAGATCTCCAAATTTTTCTCAGCAAAATATGATTAAATTGCATGGATCCAAAATTTTATTGATTATATACCTCGAAATTAATTCAGCCAATAAAATGCATTTATCTAACCAATCAAATATCAGCGAATATACGCTTGTATATTCGTGAATATATACTCTACTTGCTATAAAACAGGTAGTTACCATTGTTTATACCAAACCTATCAAAATAATTCAGTCACTGTCAAATGATGTCCAAATCAGTGTTAAATTAAAAAATTATGTCCGACCGTTTCGGAAACACTTCCTTAGAAGAAATTCGAAAAAACGTAGAGAAAGTAACATAGTTTTAGTAATAGCTATACAATATTGTCATAGATATTTTGTGATAGATATTTTGGGTAGAGTATATTTTGATATTTTTTCGCCAACATTGTTGCGAAAATACCACTCGACCTAATTTCTATAAAAAATACCCCTCAGCTTCGGGGGTAAAGAAATTTGGTCTCGTGAATTTCTACAACAATATTGACACAAAATTATCGAAGTATACTCACCAAAATATCTATTACTTGTGATATAACTACTGAATATATCACACAAAAAAAAGGAATTTTAAAATATATATTTGTGGTTCAAGTTCATGGTCATGGTTGTTCTAGACCTAGAACGAGAAACTGCGAGATATTTTTTAACCTAATAAAAATGACAGTCGATTGCATAATGCTATAATTTGAATAAAAATCCCAGAATTTGTATGAAAATTCCAGCTATTAAGTGTCTCCTGAATGACAGAGATGATATTTCAAATATGCTCAGCAGTAATATTTATCAAGATATATTCCATATTCCTGGAAGGATGAATGTTGAAAAATCTCCGAATTGATTCAATTATTGTGTTATGACAGTAATAAATAGGACTCCAAAGCTAAATAAAGCATTTTTATTGTGGATATATTTAGTATAGTGGAAGTATTAAATTAGCCACGAATTTGATGAATTCATCACCGAATCAAAATACCGAAATCAGAAACGAAGTAGTGGATCATTCTCAAAGATCAAATTCGAAATTGAACACACAAAAACATTTTAAATCATTAGGATTTTTTGTCGTGAAAGAGCTAATGATGAGGATACATTGACGTTAAAATGTGTTTTGCAAGAATTGGATTATTTTTCAGCAAAATAATTGTAGAAAATGTGATGAATGACACCAATATAAAAAATAGGGAATATTTTACAAAATGACAATTATTTTGATCAACGTATTTCCAGGATTATTTTCAAGTAGAATCACTTCAAAAGAAGTGACGGATGAGACCTATAGTAACAACTTACTGGAAATAACCTCAAAAGATATTTTTGAAAGACAAAGATAATTAAACCCCAACTTAAAAAAATCAATACGAGCTAACTAGGAGGTTTTCCAGGTTTACTTTCCACTGAAATTATTCCAAGACGTGTAAAAATTCAGATCTATTGTGTAAAATATTTTGCCGGACAGTATTATATGTATAGTATGTCATGCTAGAAATAGCTTTATCTTCAATATGCAAAATAAACCTGATATTGTTTTCACTGCTACGATTTCCACAAGATAAACTTTTCTTCATTCCTCTTTTCCTCTATTATTTCAATAAAAGCGTTCATTATTACTATAATTCATTGAACAATTTTAAGCACTCTTCTTACACCAATATTGAGATGTTGACCCCACATTCTTGCCGAGACCGAAATGTACAAAACGAGAAGTCGAGAGGGTCTAACCTTGGTTAATTTTATGCATGGGTCAGTGGTTCGATCAGGTTTTCGTTTGATTGAGTTTAATACTTCGGGGACTTTTGACCAGGACTACTGGATACAACATCCAAGAGAAGGTCGTCAAATCAGCTGTAATTTGTGGATTCATAGCTTTCGACATACATTCAATGCTCAAATGAATCTGATGATTTCATCAAATTATCTCTTGGATTTCAAGATTTATTTAGCATTCTGAAATACATAGCTTGCTGCATTATATATGTATATATATATATATATATATATATATATATATATATATATATATATATACAGGGTGGCCCACCACATTCGCCTCGGTATTTCTACGAGAAATGAAGAGAGTTAGGGAAAAACTTTTAGCACAGTTATATGTGGGTCCATGAGGAGCATATTCCAAAATTATTTTGAAATATATAGGGCGATCCCCAAAAAAATTACATACCAAAGTTTTATTTTTTCTTATGGAACACCCAATATTTTTTTATATTTTTAGATACTATAGACAAAATAAAGGTGAGTTACTATTATATTTCCCATACTCAAAACTGACCGTTTCTGAGAAATTTTGAGAAATTAAAAAATACAGACCATAATTTGAAAATTGTTTTCACCCTGTAACGTGTAACGAGCTGCTCGTGATTAAATGCTTAGCTCAAAGGTTAAAGTTAACTACCACATGAAATTTTTAATGCAATATTATACAGAGTGGCGAAAAAAATTGCCTCAAAATTTGGACACACATTTAATTAAATAACTTCTTAAAGTTGAATAGAACACCCCATATTCAGTGGCGTAATTTGATGCAGAATTAGATTCCCTTTAAAACTATATCAGGGTTCCCTATACCTATCTCTTCTGCTTTTTACACAAAAGGCATTTTTATATTTTACTTATGAGTAATTTTTTATCTTGAAAATGAAACACACTGTATTGTGATAAAAAGCTTAAATAGCATTTTTGAAGTCATTGTATCGAAAAATTAAGAATCTTAAATAGTTTATTATTTTAATAAATGCTCAAAATGGTGTCCATTATTCTCGATGCATAAGCGAACTCTTTCTTGAAATGAGTGCTGAACTCTGGATAACATATTTTGCGGTATGGAACGAAACGCATTTCTTATTCGTACTTTCATATCCTGAGGTATCGTTGGCGGTGTATCGTGAACAATACTTTTGATATATCCCCATAAAAAATAGTCGGGACTTGTAAGGTCCGGAGACCTGGCTGGCCAGTTCTGTGGACCTCCTCGTCCTATCCATCTATTTGGAAATTGTCGATCTAACTCGTTTCTAACACGTCTATCAAAGTGTGCAGGAGCACCATCTAGCTGCATCCACATCCTTTGACGAATATTGATAGGTATACTTTCCAACAGCACAGGCAAATTATCCCTAATAAATCCGAGAAACATGACGCCGTTTAAGTGACCATCAAAAAAGTAAGGACCTACTACTTGCGTTCCAATTATTCCACCCCACACATTAACAGACCATCTGTGCTGGTGATCATGGGTGTTGAAATGGATTCAAGACAAATGCGAATCATACCGTTTTCATGGATATGTTTATATATGTCACAGTCTAGTCAAACATTTTCAACTGTTAATATTCATTTTATATTTTCACTAATAAATACGTTTGGAATTCACGTTAAATTACATTCATTGGTACAAGTTGTTTGCACAACAAAGTTCTGCCCGACGCTCTGCTCAACAGGTTATGGGCCCAGGATCTGAAATCTGAAAGCATAGAATTCGTGTACCAACTGAAGTTAACCAAGAAGTGTTCCTGTCCAGTAAAAACGTATTGAAAGGCTCTCAGAGTGTAAAATATAAGTGATTCTGTGAATATGAATTCGGCGAATATATCCAGAATTGAAACCCTGAACGAAGATAATTATGATACCTGAAAAATGCAAATGAAGGCCTTACTGATCAAGAATGATGCATGGGTATACGTAAATGGTGAATTATCGAAACCATTTCCGATTGAAGGGGACGCAGCTTCTTTGAGCAGTGTACAAAATTGGGTAAAGAATGATAACAAAGCAAAATCCGATATAATTCTGTCAATTAGTCCGTCAGAATTGAAACAAATCAAAGGATGCACAACTTCTCGTCAAGTTTGGCTGAAGTTGGAAAATATTTACCAGTCAAAAGGACCAGCTCGAAAAGCGACACTATTGAAACAGCTCACGTTGCAGCGAATGAATGATGGTGACGATGTTCGTGATCATTTGAACAAAGTTTTTGACGCAGTTGACAAATTGAACGAAATGGAAGTTGAAATCAATCCAGACTTACTGTCCATTATGTTATTGTACAGTTTGCCCTCTAGTTTTGAAAACTTTAGATGTGCAATCGAGTCCAGAGATGAATTACCAGTTCCAGATATGCTACGTGTGAAAATCATTGGAGAAAACGATGCACGACAAAATGAAGCTAGGAATTCCTTGCAGAATGCAATGTTTGCAAATAAAAAGCATTTTCAAAGCCATACAACAAAAAGCCTGAAGTCTATGAAAGGTATTCCCATTCGGAAGCTAATACGAAGAACAAAGAATTTAAATTTCGTTGTCACAAATGCCGAAAAGTTGGACATAAAGCATCAGAATGTAAATATAATCGCAAAATAGATGAACATTCAGCAAAATATGCCGAAAATGTGTGTCTATGTGCCACCGAAGATATTCGAATTGGCGATATTGAAACGAAATGGTGCTTAGACAGTGGTGCAACGTCACATTTATGTAAAGAAACTGAAAGTTTCACCGAAATGGTTCACATAAATAACGAATCATTGAAACTCGAGAACAATCAATCATCTAAAATAGTAGCCAAAGGTACCGTATCGTTCATGACCGATGTTAATGGAGAATCGAAAGACATAACCCTAAGCAACACTATGTATGTTCCAGACTTGCGTACCAACCTGACGTCTGTTGGGAAGATAGCTGAAAATGGATTTGAAGTCGTATTCAAGAAGGACATTGCTCTAGTGATAGGGACCGACGGTGATATTAAATTGATTGCAGATCGTATCGAAGGATTGTACTATGTGCGTGGTTTCCAGGAATCAACTTTCTTTTCACAAAGAAATGAAGGAAATCTTGAATTGTGGCATCGTCGGCTGGGACATCTGAGTATTGAAGATATCCTCAAAGCTGAACGGAAAGAAATCATTGGCGGAATGAAATTGGAAAAATGTCATGAAAACTTCAAATGCGACGTATGCCATCACGGAAAAATGTCAAAAATCCCATTCCCGAAAAAGTCTCTCAGAAAAAGTAGCTTACTAGAACTGATACATACTGATGTATGTGGACCAATGAGGATAGATTCCATTGGAAAGGCGAAATATTTCATCGAGTTTATTGATGATCATTCTCGATGGTGTGAAGTGGGGTTTATCAGATCCAAAACGGAAGTACTCGATATCACTAAGAATTTCATCACCTTAGTTGAAAACCAGAAAGGGACGAAAATCAAATGCATACAATCAGATAACGGGAAAGAATATACAAGCAAAAATTCCGAAGATTTGCTGAGTAGTCGAGGTATTACAAGACGTCTTACTTGTCCGTATAACCCAGAACAAAACGGTATTGCAGAAAGAAGAAACCGTACACTCCTAGATACAGCAAGATGTCTACTCATGCAGTCTGGTTTACCATCGAAGACTTGGGAATGATTGTGATTTATGTTGACGACATCCTGGTAGTTTCGAAAAATCCAAGTACGGTGGATACGATATATCAGAAACTATCGAATCATTTTGATGTGAAGGACTTGGGAGAAGTCGGATATTGCCTTGGAGTAGAGTTTTCGAAGAAAGAAAATGGAATAGCAATGCATCAAAGAGGATACATCAAAGAATTACAGAACCGTTTTGGGATGACAGATTCGAATCCAGTGTTAACTCCATTGGACCCCAATGTGAAATTGAAAAAGTCCGAAGGAGCCCCAAACGAAGATGTGCAAAAAATACCGTATCGTGAATTAATTGGTGCTTTGACGTACCTGAGCACTACAACGAGACCGGATATTAGCTTTGCAGTTAGTTATCTTGGGCAGTACAACAATTGCTACGATAAGCTACATTGGACTGCAGGTAAACGTGTTCTACGCTACCTGAAAGGAACCATTGATTTGGGACTTGTTTATTCACCAGATCAAGAAGTTTTGACAGGTTTTGTGGATGCTGATTGGGGATCTTGTCTCGATGACAGAAGATCCTATTCAGGATATACTTTTATTTTATCCAGAAGTCCAATTTCATGGGATTCGAAAAAGCAACGCACAGTCGCCCTCTCCTCTACCGAAGCAGAATATATGGGGATGACTGAGGCTGCAAAAGAAGCCATATATCTCCGGAATTTCATGAAGAATTTGGAACTTGAAGAGTTGACGGACATAATAATTTTCAATGATAATTTCAGCGCACTCAAACTAGCAGAAAATTCAACATTTCATGCTAGAAGTAAACACATCGATCTGAGATATCATTTCATCAGAGATTCGATTAGAAACGAAGAATTCACAGTGAAACATGTGTCAACGAGAAACATGACAGCCGATATTTTCATAAGGGTTTACCGAAAGCGAAACATGAAGCTTGTGTGGAGATGCTCGGACTGGGTCCTGTTTTTCATTCAAGAAACTGGAATTGCCTCGAGGGGAAGTGTTGAAATGGATTCAAGATAAATGCGAGTCATACCGTTTTCGTGGATATGTTTATATATGTCACAGTCTAGTCAAACATTTTCAACTGTTAATATTCATTTTATATTTTCACTAATAAATACGTTTGGAATTCACGTTAAATTACATTCATTGGTACAAGTTGTTTGCACAACAAAGTTCTGCCCGACGCTCTGCTCAACAAAGGGTTCTAAAAATATTAGGGTTTTCGTCACTGTTATAGTGAAGGTTATGTCTGTTAACTAATCCGTTGTTATGAAAAGTTGACTCATCGGAAAAAGCACATAATCAAAAAAAAAATCTTCATCACCAAACTTTTCTAAAGCCCATAAACAAAAATTCAGTCGTCGATCATAATCTTCTTCAAAAAGCTGTTGATGTAGTTGAATGCGATACGGGTGGAATTTGTACTTTTTAATTATTCTTTGGATACTCTGTCTGCTTATTCCAGTTGTTTCACATATTTTTCGCTGACTTGGGTGAGGGTGTTCAACTAGAGATAACATCACTAAATATTCATTTTCCCTCATTTCCAGTAACCGGTTTTTGCCGTTCTTGCTTATTATAAGATACACTGCCTGTTCTTCGGAAAAGCTGCAACAACTTTTCCAATGAACGCTTGTTAGGATGACTCCTGTTAGGATACCTTTGGGCATATACTCTTTGGGCATATACTCTTTTCTTCAGTTTTCTTCACACTCACCGATTATCAAAATCATATCAATTCGTTCTTCATTTTATTATATTTCAAAAAGACAATAATTTTAAACTAGTTGAAACAATGATAATGGTTTGATTAACAAGTTGTGTCACTGTCAAATACTTTTTTTTTTCATAATAATAATTAACGTCCTCTAGGCCAGAGCCTACTATTATTAAAGAATAGTATAATAGATTTTATAGGAAATCGTAAATGTATGTTTTTATTGACCCCATATTGTAACATTGGTATTTATTTCAATATGAAGTCTAATTTGCTAAGAAACAAGCGAATTTAACATATTTCGCCTCAATAATTAAGACACGTGCATCTTCTTAATTTGAAGAATGCTTTAATATTTCAGAAATGGCAATAAATTTGAGTTTTACATTTGCCTGCATTTTACTTTAGATACACCGTATTTTCAAAAATTTAAACTTCTGCTTCTAGCGAATCTACGTATTCCTTGACAAAAAGGTTTTTAAAACGCTTTTTAAGCTTTTCATTACACTACAGTGTGTTTCATTTTTAAGATAAAAAAATTACTCATAAGTAAAATATAAAAACGCCTTTTGTGTAAAAAGCAGAAGAGATAGGTATAGGGAACCCTAATATAGTTTTAAAGGGAATCTAATTCTGCATCAAATTACGCCACTGAATATGGGGTGTTCTATTCAACTTCAAGAAGTTATTTAATTAAATGTGTGTCCAAATTTTGAGGCAATTTTTTTCGCCACTCTGTATAATATTGCATTAAAAATTTCATGTAGTAGTTAACTCCAACCTTTGAGCTAAGCAGTACATTTAGCTCGTTACACGTTACAGGGTTAAAATTAGTTTTCAAATTATGGTCTGTATTTTTAAATTTCTCAAAATTTCTTAGAAACGGTCAGTTTTAAGTATGGGAAATATAATAGTAACTCACCTTTATTTTGTCTATAGTATCTAAAAATATAAAAAAATATAGTGTGTTCCATAAGAAAAAATATAACTTTGGTATGTAATTTTTTTAGGGATCACCCTATATATTTTAAAATAATTCTGGAATATGCTCCTCATGGACCCACATATGACTGTGCTAAATGTTTGTCCCTAACTCTCTTCATTTCTCGTAGAAATACCGAGGCGAATGTGGTGGGCCACCCTGTGTATATATATATATATATATATATATTGTTATGTTATGAAAAACCAGTTAGATATTTTAAAAAGGAAAAACCCACAAAAAAGAATAATTATTGATTAGTTATTAGTTTCAAGAGATTGTTTTTACATAATTTTAGAAGTTCTATTTGCTTTATAAGCCTGTGTATGATATGAATAGATAAAAATGTCCAAATTATATAACACAATCAATTTCATACACTGTCAGAATGATTACAACCTATAATTCTTCAAAAGACAACAAAAAGTCTAGATTTACAAAATGTTCCTGAATAAAATGTGATCAACAAAATTATAAATTTGAAACATACAGAATATGAAATTGTAGCTAACTAAAAGTAGCCAATGGTAGAACAGCAAATTTCTTTTTTTTTTGTATGTTCTGGTTCTCACGAAAAGGGATATCCTGTAATGTTCAGAGAACATCGTGGGAACCAAGGGAAAGAAGGTAGGAGTTGGTGTTCTTCTTAAATTTCTGGAGGTTGTATGCCTCGGGGAACACCTCCCTAGGCAATGAGTTCCAAAGCCTCGCTGTTCGTTGGATGAACGAGTCTTTGGAAAGTGATGTTCTGCAGGTCTCCAAAGTGACCACGAAGGGGTGTGATGACAATAGCCAATCAGGGAACAGATGGTCACATGTAGAATTTGAAATTGTAAGAGAATAAGAGCGGGAAGGTGTCAGAGGCAATTATTATTGAAATTTGTACATAGTTAATAAGAATGGAAAAATAGTTTTATGTATAAGTTATGACACATAACCATAAACAATGAAAATGTGACAATATAGTGCGCGAATTCAAAAATTCGAATCAGAGGGAAGGAACAAAAATGGTATCTAGGTGACAACAAACAAAGCCACAAGGAGAGATCGAAAATAAATAAAAAACGAATGCCATGTTATATTTTTGGGAGAAAGAAAAATGGAATAATTTTCACATTATAAGTGGAAACCAAGATTACCTTATTTGTACACCGTATACAAGTATCCAAGGCTGATTGCTGAATTTGTATGGTCTTTTTCTATTTGGTATTGGAGTTCCTGATAGCATTGGAGTGAAAGGGAATCCAAATCCTGGCGTGTATTGAACAGCGACAGTTCCATATAGGTATAAACCTTCCATAGTGCACATTCCGAACTGAACAATTTCACTAATAACGCATATTCCATCGGAAGAACTTTATTTCAATTGATTTCGAACTATTAAAGAAATTTTCACTTTCAAGGTAAAAGTGAGGTTGTGTGAATTTTACCAATGAACTTTTCTCATGATTATCCATGAATATTTGTAGATTCACCTCAGAGTAAGTTATCTTTCGTAGGCCAGGTAAAATTAAGTTTTCCTGAATAAAGGAAATAATTTGCTTTTTGATACTTTGTCGTTTGTTTTCTACAATGATCAACAATCATACTTATGACCATTGAATAAATAGAAATTTGACATAACAAGCAGTGGCTAGTGGCTCAATTGTCTGAACCGGCTATCTGAGACAAGGGGCGTACCAACTGAGTTTAGCTGTGGTAAGGAAAATGATAACAATTGGCAGCAACGTGACGAGAGAACAGTGACGTAGCTAGCAATTTTTATTACATTGCAAAATATATTATACAGGGCACAAATAATTATCTATATCATAACAATTTGGCTCACAAAGAATAGCGAAAATTATTAGCAATCTTCATTATATAAAAACAATTTATATTTACAAATTATCATTATATTACAATTTTGCCCCAAAACGTGGGGTGAAATATAAAAAAAATTTTTTTATTATAATAATAAAATATATATATATATATATATATATATATATATCAAACATGAAAGTTCATATAAAATAATATTGATCATTGTCACAAGTCACACTCACAGAAACTCATTAAATCATATACAGAATGATTAAGTAAATACATAACAATTTAATTTTGAAGTCAAATCGGTTGAAAACTTGTATTCGGAAGCTCATTATCCTCTGGTGAACAGCATTCTTTATTTTTTTATCTCAACTCCAGTTAGAGCCATTTGACCGGCATGTCTCCGCCATAATGTTTCATGAATATTAATGAAATACTGTAATAGTCCTTCTCTCCATACTTTTTCTAAATTTCCATCTACAGTTTTTTCCATAATTACGGATTCGTATGCCTTCACCAGAAATTAAATATTTCTTCTGTCCAGTTGATACATTATCTCTTTTTCCTCTTTTCAGTCATTATATTTGAGCAAATCAAGTTTGGTTCGGGACATTCTTCAACAAAAGTGTGGAAGATGAGATTCCAGTAGTAGTATTCCGTGTTTTTCTATAATACATCAGGAAATTTGCCAATTTGATACCGTTCAATTATTTCAATTCAATTTCAATTCATTGTTTGCATATGTCTTTCGACTTGACCATTGTTTTCTGGATTGTACGGTGCGGAACACTTGTGTTGTATGTCATTATTTTTCAGGAAAGTCTCAAATTCGAAAGATTTGAAAGTTGGACCATTATTACTGACCAAGGTTACTGGAAGACTAAAACGAGCAAAAACACCCCGTAAAATAGAAATTGTCTTTGAAGCAGTCATAGAAGTCATAGGAACAAGGTCCGGGCATTTAAAAAAGACATCGACTACCATCAAAAAATATTTACCCATAAATGGCCCAAATCTATATGAATACGTTGCCAAGGAGAAGTTGGATACTCCCAACAGTGGATTATTGTTTTCGTAGGTTGATTCTGAAAACTTTAACAGGACTTACAACTTCTTGCCATGTTTTCAATATCGGAGACCAATCTTGGGCCACCAAATATAGGATCTAGCAAGGGCTTTCATTCTCACTAGGCCGGTATGGGTTTCATGTAGCTCTTGCAAAACTTCTTTACGTAAAGTTCTTGGAATGACAATTCTCAGACCTTTCAAAATCACTTCATGCATAGAGAATATTCGAAATCATTTCCTGCATATCCATTTTTTGTAATTTTTTCCCGGAGATATTTGTATATATTTCTCAATATAGGATCAGTTTTCGTTTCACTAGCAATTTCAGTATGTGTAACGGGTATAACAAGTATTTGTTGCAACCACTTCATCAATTGTAGATTCTGGAAAGACAAAATTTCCTACAAACTGAATCTCCACCTAGGGAAAATATTCAAGGAGGAAGAACAGATATATCGGAAATGTCAGAATTAAATAAAATTAAAAGGGGAGGATTGTTATGATATTTCACGGGCATATCAGCAGAGATCGTCAACAAAAAGAAAGAATGGTTGATACATTCCATGAGTACAAAATCATAATAGCAGTTATATTGCATTAGAGTATTACATATATTATAATATATAATAACCAATAACAGGAATGTACATACAGTACCAAAGTAATTTTCGCCATATATAATCAAAATACCCAGTAGAAGGTTGAAAGTTTTTTGTGAAATCATTTGAACAAAATGATCCCTTTTCTCACCGCATTTCTTATTTTCAGGTGTCAGTAGCTGCGAGAATGTGGGGCCGGGCGCAGTTGATTGTGCTGCTGGTCGCCGCTTTGACGACGACGTCCACAACGGAAGCGAACCAAGACAGCGAAGAGAGTCAGTTGAAAGTTGGCAGGTCCATCGATCTCTTCACAAGATACGGCTACCTAAGTCTTTCGATGAAGGTACTTTAGCTCAGTGAATATACGTCAATTGAAAAAAAAATAAGTTAGCAAGCATTAACCAGAGAAGATTCTTTCAATGTTCATATGTTTTTGAATGACAAAAGAACCGTCAGTCATAGCGGCCACTTTCACCAGTAACTCCTCTCTAAATCTTTTTCGTGCGGAATAACGCCTCAGAACTCCTGTACAACGTGATTTTGAGCGGATTATCGTCTCTATCGATACCTTAAGACAGCCCCCTCAGCCCACTACGTAACCCCATCCCAGTACGCCTTTCTCATTCAGAAACGAAGCTTTATACATTTTACAAGCTTTCATTTTCTGGGTCCACTATCACTATTCATATCGAGTATAACCCGAAGGCCTCTTTCGACATAAAATCAAATGGCCCATAGTCATCCACGGATTTGGAATTTTCACTGAACAAGAACAAGGAAAAATCCATAGTCCTCGCCATGGTGATGTTTTTCTAAAATGGCTGAGAAGAAATTTTGATCTGAAGAAAATTTTCAAACGACCCATCGAGATTGCCTGTGTTTTACTTTCCACTCCAGATACCACTACTGAAGGTCGATAAATGCATTCTGCAAATAAACGACTCCAATCAGATGGTCGACTGAAGAAGAAATCAAGGCCGTATCGTCAGCGTAAAAGGAGATCCTCACGTGTTCACTCCTGGGTATGTCTGACTTGTAGAGGGCGTAGAGCATAGGAGACGAAGTTTCCCCCTGAGGAACGCGGGCCTCAATTTCCCTCGAATCCGAGAGAGAATTGTAGCCCTCAACTTGGACTATCCTACTCATGAGGAACAACGTTAACCACTTCACCAGGCTCAGAGGCAAGTGGAAGTCAATTAATTTCGAAAACAGACCCTCATGCTACACTCAATCAAAAGCTTAACTAATGTCGAGGAGTATGACATGAGCACTATTGGTGTTTAAAGACTTTATTGTATCTCAGAACCTGAAGCTCGGACATTTCGTCCTCCACTTTGTCGTCGAGCCTTTCCGGGACTACTTTCTTAGCCAACTCAGCCGAATTGCGAAGCAGACTGATCGGTCGCTAATTTTGTGGGAAGGTCGAGTTTTGTCACTCCTTCGGAATCATAACCACAATGGCATGCTTCCACCTTTGAAGGAATCTTTCAAGACGCAATGAGATGTTGTTAATTTTGAGAAGTGACTGGTTATCCGGAAAATACTTAATCATTCGATTTGTAATTCCGTCATAACACGGCGCTTTTTTTTGTATTTATTCCCTAAATGTGAAGCCGGACGAATGTCATAATGGTTCAGTTCCCTTAAGGTACGACGAACCCGATTTTCTACCAAAATATATCGATCCAGATCATCGTCTGGGTGCACGTTCAGCTTAAATTGCCTTTCCATCTTGTCTGCAAAATCTTTGGGTTCATAACATACTCCGTTCTCACCGTGGATAGGGGGATATCAGCTTTTTTAGTCTTTGAACTTCTGCTTAATTTCCATAATTGAATAATGTTTTCTAAATTTTGAAATTTATTGCGTTCCTTAATTCAGATATGCTGTCTCTAACCTCACTATTCAAATAATTCGCTCGAATTCTGTTCGCAGGGAACAGACTTCTTTGGAAGGAATTTTTGGCCCCATTTCTCTCACGAATGAGGTTTTTAATTCTCATGGAAAATTCACCAATGGTGAGTTCATAGCGCGCTACGGCCTTGTTCACCTCGAGTGGAGAATTCATTCTCTCAGGAGTGCAATATGCAGTCTCCAGGAGTGTACTGAACATTTCCCAATTCACTTTCATATACAGACGATCTGTCTGCAGCAAAGGACCGCTCCCTAGTGTCAAAATGCATGTTCCAGTTCCAGGTGATATTCCTGACCAGGGCAATGTCAAGTACATCAGGTCTGCCGTTTCCACCAAATAAAGTCGGCTCACCTGGAGCCACCACCTAGTATTCATTGTGTTGTCACAGCCGTTTATCGTTCGTGTTAGTAACTCCATTGCACGTGCATAGCGTTCAGATCTCCTGCGACCAGAACGGGTTGATCTATTTCCATCAAAAACAAATCAAGTGCTTCGGAGATTATTTTATTTTTTTGGAGGGTTATAGGCATGCAGTAAATAATCGCATAGGACAAAATTTAATTCAGTTTCATATTTTTGTTTCCAACGATAATATAACCAACATAGATCGAATCTGGAAAATATTGTTGGTAGTGTTATATATCCTCCACGGTTATCGTTACTATTGCGAGCATTGTCCATTTTTTTAAATTCAATTTCTGAACTTGTTCTAAATACACTTCTACGGAGCATTCATCATTCATTTTACTAATATCACCTGAAAAATTAGAGGAAAAAATCTTTTTCAATCCTGTTTGAACATCAGATAGCTATAGAACCCGTATATCAAAATACATTATTGCTTGAAACCGCAACTATATATGAAATTCATCGAGTTCTTGGACCGCTGAATACAGGAAAAGCTTCCGGAATAGATAATATCAAAGATATTGAGGGATCATTTCAAGCCAAAATGAACAATAAAATAACTAATAAAAAACCTTTTTAAAGACAAGCTTTTATTTAAGCCGTGTACTAAAACGTATAAAATAAGTTCAAGTAATCGTTGAATTATTTAGTTTCAAAAAGCTTGTCACACGAATTGCAATACAATTAATACTTCGACAAGTTCTTACTCACCAACCAATCACTGCCCAACTACCTACTTTTATGAGCACTTCGCGCGACGAGCTTTTTGATATTGTAGGCAACATTCCTTCTTTTTTCCCTCCTTTCCTATTGCCCAATATACAATGTATACAATTCCCTACACCCTTCTGAATTTTTCCTTTCAGCTGACTTGACTTGAAATCAAGTCAAGTTCAAGTCAAGTAGTAGTTTTTATTGTCAAGTCAAGTCAAGTATTTATTTATCAAGTACTTAAAAAATCAAGTACTTCTATCAAGCTACTTGATTTTCAGCAGTTTTATGAATGATGAAAATAATGAGAATGAACGTTGCAAAAAACACTTTTATTTATGAAACTTATTGTATAAAAGAACCAAAAATATAAACTATTTTAAAATGGAAACACAAACTAAATCGCTATAAAACATAACAAAATACAAAATATTAAAAAAAAAATTTCTTAATATTGAGAAACCTCCGAGCTCTGTTTGATTTAATCATTTTCCATCCAGGATTTGAGGCACATGAGGCATCTTATGGATTTGTCGCCTAATCTATTGCGGGTTTTTGTAACTGTCAGCGCAACTCTGGAGAACTGTCTTTCAACAGGAGCTGAAGATGCTGGCGTTGATAAAAAATCTTTGGCCATTTTGGCCAAGTTTGGAAAAATGTTTTCGTGCCTCTTCCACCATTTTAATATATCTTCAGAACTGTTAGCACGTGGTTCAGACAGGAATTTGTCTATTTCATAACGCCAAGCCATTTCATTTGCTCGATTCACAGGAGATTTCTTGAATAAACTTAGGAGATCGATGTCAAACTCACTGTATTTATCCTTCGAAGATGATGCTGTTGTGCTCTGTAGACCTGGCTGAAAATATTTTGTTTGAAAAATTTCTTCAAAGTGATTGACTGCTTCCTTTTCCAAGTCTTTTCCCCAACTTGTATTGGAGAATGTTTCCACTTTATGCCGGGGATCTAAGATTAATACAACATAGTACATCCAGTTGATTCTTTGGTAATGTTTGATGATTTTATCTTAAGTCGCTTGAATACTGTAAATGAATTTTTCATGTCTCATTTCTACTTGGATTATTATCGAGTTCAATAGCCCATTGTTCTAGCTTATCCAGGAGCATATTCATACCAATTATCACCATCGGAAGTGTGCAATATGCTTCACCCTCTAATGTTTTGGAAATTGTCTAGAAACTGTTCAGATATTTACAAACTCGAGCTATTATCGACCACTCCGTGTCTGTAGGATTCAAAGTTTTCATATTTTCTGTGTTATCACAAAGAATGTTTATAGACTTTTTCATATTGAGGCCCCATCGCAGCATATCCAAAGTCGAATTCCATCTTGTTATGACACCTAATTTTGGCATAGCCATTGTTAAATTCAGAGTAGTGCAAAATTTTTCGAAATCGTTGCGCAGATTTTCATAATTTTTTACTTCTTTCCAAGACAATGATTTTTTTTTATTGGAGATAGCGAATTTAGATCTCCAGTTATTTCATCACTGTCCGCTAGGGTCCGCTCTGTCTTTCGAAACTCAGAATTCAAGTCAAGTATTTTTATGAAATCTCTTGCCCCCAAATTTAAAATATGCGCAAAACATACGAAGTGACTATTTTTAGGGTCAATGTCGGAAATAAAGCCTGTAAGCTCATTCATAAATGTGAAATTGCTGTTTGTATTGTCGGTTGTAATTCCTTGCACAGAATTTGTTAAATCGTAGAATTCCAATGTCTCAGCAAAAAGCTTTGCTATCCATCTGCCAGGATGTTGTCCATGCGCCAAAACAAAATCCAAAAGGATGGCATGCAGTTTCCAATTATTATCAATGGAATGAGCAGTAATTCCATAGTATCCTTTCATACTAAAAGAAGACCAACCATCTATTGTGAATGAGATTTTTTATTTATATTTCTTTAGTAAACTTTTGAGGGTATTCTGTGCTGACCCGAACATTTCCATTGCCAAAGAATTAATTTTATTCCTACCAGGCGAAATTGCGTTAGGATTTAAGTACTCATAAACTTGTAAACTTATTTCGTCCTCGAAAAAATTGAACGGTAGGTACATTTTCACCATATACTCCACAAGTAGCTTTTGAAACTTATCTTGCTGGAAATCCTGAAAATGTAGAAAAAATCTAATTAATATATAAATATATTAATGTATTTACGAATTATAATTTTTAAGAAGTAGTAATAAGTAGTTTTTGTTTTAAGAAGGTAATATTCTTTTTCTACGACCACATCACCCGAAAATAACAAAATTCGCACCCTTTGGTTGTTTATAAACTACTAAATTTCACACGTGCGCAGAAATATTTCCACACATGTGGGGAAAAATCTATGTTCGCACATGTGTGGAAAGTAATGTTGACATCAAAATATTTTCCACACATGTGTGGTAAATATTTTCCACACACGTGCAGAAAATAAAGAGTAATAATTACAAAATTAAATACAAATCTCGAAGAAAATTTATTGTGTTCATAGGAAAAATAGTGTACACAACTAGTAAGAAAGTGACTTTCTTACCCTCGTGAGATTTTCTCACTCGGCTATCGCCACGTTCAACAACATTTTCACTCGTGTGAAATGTATCACCTTCTACACTGGTTGTGTAATATACTATTATGTGAAACCCTATTTCAGCGTTCAGCGATAACCTGGCTGAAGGCTGATTATTGAGGGATTTGCATTGCTTGGTTGCAAATTCCGCTACACGGTGGGTGGCATATAAGCAGCAGCGCAGTCTATGCAATCTTAATATATTCAATATTTTCTATACCTGCTTTTGAAGATAATAGAAAATAACTTACCCTTTCATTTGTAGTACTGCCACTACCACTTCCAACTTAAAATCGTACTTTCCTTATTGGTATTGGTGCTTGCAGATGAACTTGCACGGGAAGTCGAATGTTCTAATTTCCCAAAAGTTTGTTCATAGATTTTAGTATATTCGGATTGCAAATGCCTTTTGAATGCAGATGTTCCACAATTTTTCATTTTTAGTACGGTGTGTTTCGTTGTGCAAAGCGTGCATTTCTCTTGCTTATCAGTTTTTTTCGTACTCTTCGGATCTTGTTCAACGGTGAAATAATCCGTGACTTTTTTCTTTCCATTAGTCTTAGTTTTTTGTGTGCCGGCTCTTGCATAAGTTCAGGATCTTCGGATTCAGAAGTATTTTCCTCTAACACATATTCTGACTCGATGGTCTCTGATTCCATTATTTCCGATGAATTACTCATTTTTCCTGCAGGGCACAGGTTTAAACACTTATGTAATTTTGTGATGTAACAAGTCACACACTTGGACAAAACTACCATTCACCTAGGGCGTGTATGTATGCATAATAAGCAAGACTGCGCGATTGATTCAGTCAGCTCGGAGCTCGGGGAACCCCCGTATTTTGTCTAAGCGCGAGCGAGCTTGCAGAAATATACGCCGTGCGACACGTGCATATCAAGATCAAGTAATATCAAGTAGCTTGATTTCAAGTCAAGTATGTAAATTGTCACGAGCTTGATTTTCAAGTCAACTCAAGTAGTTTATTAAAATATCAAGCTACTTGACTTGATGAATCTCTGGTGATGCGTGACAAATGCAGTATATTTAGTACTAACCTCTTCTATTCCCACATGGAGAAATCCATTCCTTAGATCAATTGTACTGGAGTAATTCGCACCCAATACATCTTCGATGAGCGGTAGAGAAAATCTATCTGTCACTATATTCTTGTTAAGTTTTCTATAGTGACAACATATCATTGTGCTGCCATCTTTTTTTTTACAAGAACTATTGGGCTAGCAAAGTCAGATGAACTTCGTCTTATTATACCTTCCTCCAACCATTCTTCTATTTGTTTCTCTACTTCTCCTTTCTCTGGTGCAGCTAATCTTCTCGGAGTTTGGTACACTGGTTCTTCATTTTTCAATATGATCTTCATTTTCACATCCGTATCCATGACTTTTTCAGGATTGTATTCTTCTTTAAGCTTTTTCACTTCTTTTCGATTTTTTGATTTTTTATATGACTCACATCTACAATATCAGTCTTGTAGTCACCTTCCTAATTCATGTTCAACTTCAACAGAAAATTGATTCTATCAACTGAATATCAGCTATGATCAATTTCACACAGTTTCTTGGAACCACTTCTATTGTCATCATATTTAAACTTCCACTACCTTCATTTCTCTTTGGACATTTGGTTGATGAATGGCCGAAACCCGAACAAACAAAACACTTCAGGATATTCGTTGGGCAAATGGCCTCTGACTCTACAATTGAAACAAAGTCCTACAGTGTTCTTCTTATGTTTCGTGTCACCTCTATCTTTCTTTGTTTCTCTTTTCCATTCCTTCCTGGGATTAGTATCTAGATTTCTTTCTTGTCCTTGGGGTGATTTGGCGGTTTTGATTTGATCGTATAGATTTACTTTTTTTTTAATTCATCAACATTATTTCCTCCATACAAAATAATCTTATTGGGAGTATCATCCGGTATACCATCAATGATATATTGAATCAAAACTTCTGGTTGGCACAGATTATAGGTGTCACTATCTATAATTTGATGCTTTTCATATATATATATATATATATATATATATATATATATTTATAGTGTGTACCTTTATTAACCGACGAAACCAGAAAGAAGGAGGTTCTCTAGTCGACGCGTATATATATATATATATATTTCTCTTTTCATGTATGATGTATGATAATTCTTTTTTCAGTGGATAGGGTGTACTTCGAAGTTGGTCCCATTTGAATATAAAAGATGAAATTCGCCCCTAAGGGTAGGAAAATGAAGGATATTGATCATCACCCTCTGAATTCTGGTCCGTTAACCGATTCTATCAGGCATAACTTTGTACTGGGTTCTTCGATTTGGATGATTCTTTTTTTTATTAGATAGGGTATACCTCATAGTTGATCATATTTGGATTTCGAATGTAATTATCCACCCTTACGGGTAGAAAAATAGGGGATAATTGATTTTTAACTTGTGAACATTGGCACACATATGTAGTTGACAATGACAGATCGCTACTGTCATTATTTGTGTTCACCTACATCCGTCACAATCATTATATTCTATGAGAGGATGGAATTATATACACAGTTATGAAATAAACTAACCAGAACAACAAAAATAATTTATATTACAACAAATAGTAAAAGTAGATAATCTTTACTTTTCAGTTCCGTATTTCGTCGGTTTAATTTTTTGTTATAAAGTTTTTATATATAAAAATATTCATAAATATAGAGATAGAGGATAGAGATTGTTGTAGAATTTGTATCACATTGAAGATGTGGGCTGCAGCATCTGTGATTTTTGTAGTTTACTATGCGTAAACAACAAATAACCAAATAAACCTTGTGAAGTCAGACTTTGAGTGAATCATTTCTCCAAATTTTCACAACTTCAGTAGGAGTCAAGGACTACTTTCAAAAAATATATTTTTATTTTCAAAAGTTTCTGTTTTTTGGATTGTATTATATTTGTTCTTTGCCCATCAATCAACAAAGATATTAATGAAGGTTTTACTCTCACATAGCACATTACTATAGTACATATACAGTGTGTCCCAGCTAAAACTTGTCACCCCCCTTATATCCAAAATCGTATAAAACTATGAAAATCGCTCAGGCCCGTCAATTTTTATTTCGAGGGGGAACTCTTCCACCAAATACGTTATCATTGTGCTACCAACCCTCACCCCCAGCAACTCCTACTTTAGAATCTTCAATAGAACTGCCATACTTGTGATATATCACTTTGAATGGAATGGTTCACATTTCGAAACTTCAATATGATAACATTTCAGGTAATGAAAAAAAATCTTGATTTACACTTATTTTTCATTGAAACTTGATCGATTCTCAATTGCATTGCACCGATGTGTTTGCGATTGAATTCCCTCTAAAGTGATGTATCACAAGAAGGGAGTACTGAAGGTGAGGGTGTTGATGGCACAATGATGACGTATTAGGTGGGAGAGTTCCCCTTCGAAATAAAAATCGACGGGTTTGAGCAATTTCAGTGTTTTCTACGATTTTGGATATTAGGTGGGTGACAAATTTTAGTTGGGTCACACTGTATATTTCAATTATATCCATCTATCGTATCATTTGATTAGGTGTATTTGTGTCTGCATACATATATCATTCTGTTATTATAGTCCGTCCAATATCAATTGCAGAAGCTGTTCCTATAGGGAGCAGATAAAAACTTACTTCGCTAACACGAGCGTATATGCGAAGAAACGGAACGAAAAATAATCTGTACTACTTGTATACAGTCTCCGTCGGCACAAAGAGCCCGCTGGTCAACGTGGACTTGAGTGACTGCTGTCTGTTCTACAACCGATTCGTCTGGGCCAATCAAGTCGGACATCAATGCTTGTAGGTGTGTCTATACGATGGGAGGTCATAAATCAAGCGTTATATTTGTGTTTTAATAGCTCTGAAAGATTAAAAACCAGTAGCGTACCTATTTTGTATCCGCGGCAAGCTTTTGAATCTGTTACTCACAGAATAACCTACATCAAAAATAAATAAATTATTTGTCTTTCTTAATGTATTTGTATAAATAAAAGCTTGTCTTTAATTTTTTTTCATTTTTCATTATTTATGAAGAATTTTTAAAATCTTAAAATATCTAAATAAAATCAGTTATCTCCGCCACTGCTGCTCACAGGATTTCGCCGCAAGACTTTTTTATGCTTCTGCAATTGATATTGGGAAAACTATTTGCTCTTTCATTATACTTATACTATACTTTATACTATGTATAATGTAATCTTCCATCATATTAAGTGTACAGCACCCTCATGTTCAAGGATGATCTTCCTTTGGGCGTTATTATTTATTTGACTTCTCTTATATAAGTTTTAGTTGTAATTCAAAATGTGTTATGAATTGATATAATGATATTCTGCATTGTGAGGTAAATCTAATTGCAGATGGAACTCGCGAGATCAGATAGGTCATATCATCTCAACATAATAGGACATACCTCATCTCTGAACGTGTTTCTCAGTGTGAATATTGGAACCCATCAAATGTCATAAATTCATTTTATTTTTTATTCCAGGTAGTCGCGAGAAACGAATCCGACTGGATATTCCGGGAGCCAACGATAAACATCTTCACGGACCTAGACCGTTACGCCACCCACCCGGAGCGCATCGGCAAAAAACAAAAACGAGTCTTCGATGGAGACTTCCACATGGAGTTCTGCGACAACCCGCGTCAACTAGTCCAGGCCTATTTCAGGGACTTTTCCTTCGAGCGCCTGGACAAACCCTGGAGGGCTTTCACATCATCGTGGCTGCCGGAAACGCTAGCCAGAAATCTAGGCATCAACGCCTCCTTTGTGCTCAAGGATCATTGTTACGTGTTAGTGCGGTTGTCGAGGTTTCGTGACGTCGTCAAGCTCGACAGAATTCCGAACAATATAAATCTGGTCGACGTGGTGGCCAGAGAAATCGACAAGATCCAGATAGGTGATGTGGAAAGTGTGCTTATATTCATTAGGAAGTATGGATCTCATTATATTCATTCGTATGTTACGGGGAATTCTTTATATCAGGTGAGTCCACGATTTATCGCTATAATCTATTCATTTAGGAAAGGAGGGAAAAGCACTATCTCTCTTTCCCAAATTGAGTTTGAGTGAATCATGAAAACAAGAGATGGAATTTTATTCCGAAGTAATTTTTTCCACCTCTCATTCATACTATAAGTTCAGTAAAATTTCTTTATTTGAGAAACATATGACACTATGTCTATCTTTGTTACTGACATCTACACTCAGTTCTTGAATTTCTGAAACGTAAAAGTCGCTGTTCATTATAACAGTTTGACGCATTGTCATGACTGTTTGAAATACTTACAACGTTTGGTAAAGGGGACGCTCGCTTTGAATCAACTCCTGGGTGCATCCACCGGTGTGAAGTTAGCCACATCCACAGATATACTCGAAGAAAAAAGTTAGGTCAATACATTTTCAGCTTTTACAAAACGAATAACGCGAAATTTTTTCATAAAATAAAGCAATTCAATCACAAAAATATCATCCCACCCCCTTTACTACACCCCTTCTATCGTTTATCAGGCCTGGAGAGATGATATGGGGTAGTTTCTGGAAAATAATTCAATAACTTTCCTAAATGAAAGAGTACCGAATTCTGCTTCTAGGATGTGTTTCCTGAAAGAAAAATAAATCGAATGCCATCCCCCTTATAGTTTGTCAGGCCTTCAGAGGGTGGTAGGGGGGTAGTTTCTAGGAAATAATTCAATAACTTTCCCAAATTAAAGAGTACCGCATTATGCTTCAGGATGTGTTTCTTGAAAGAAAAAATAACGAATGACACCCCCTTATAGTTTGTCAGCCCTTCGGAGGGTGGTAGAGGGTAGTTTCTGGAAAATAATTCAATAACTTACCTAAATGAAGAGTACCGCATTCTGCTTCTAGGATATGTTTCATGAAGGAAAATATATCGAATGCCATCCTCTTATAGTTTGTCAGCCTTCAGAGGGTGGTAGAGGGGTAGTTTCTGCAAAATAATTCAATAACTTTCTAAATGAAAGAGTACCGCATTCTACTTCAGGATGTGTTTCTTGAAGGGAAATAAATCGAATGACACCCCATTATAGTTTGTCAGCCCTTCTGAGGGTGGTAGAGGGTAGTTTCTGGAAAATAATTCATACTTTCCTAAATTGAAGAGTACCGCATTCCGCCTTTAGGATGTGTTTCTTTAAGGAAAATAAATCGAATGCATCCCTTATAGTTTGTCAGGCCTTCAGAGGGTGGTAGGGGTAGTTTCTGAAAATATTCAATAACTTTCCTAAATGAAAGAGTACCGCATTCTGCTTTCAGGATGTGTTTCTTGAAGGAAAATAAATCGAAGACACCCCTTATAGTTTGTCAGCTCTTCAGAGGGTGGTAGAGGGTAGTTTCTGGAAATAATTCAAAACTTTCCTTAATGGAAGGGTACCGCATTCTGCTCCTAGGATGTGTTTCATGAAGGAAAAATGAATCGAATGGCATCCCTTCAGTTTGTCAGCCCTTCAGAGGGTGGTAGAGGTAGTTTCTGGAAAATAATTCAATAATTTTCCTAAATGGAAGAGTCCGCATTCTGCTTCTGGATGTGTTTCATGAAGGGCAAAAATCGAATGCCATCTCCTTGTAGTTTGTCAGGCCTTCAGAGGGTGGTAGAGCGTAGTTTCTGGAAAATAATTCATAACTTTCCTAAATGAAGAGTACCGCATTCTGCTTTCAGGATGTGTTTCTGAAGAGAAAATAAATCGAATGCACCTTCAGTTGTCAGCCCTTCAGAGGTGGTAGAGGTAGTTTCGGAAAATATTCAATAACTTTCTAAATGAAAGAGTACCGCATTCTGCTTCCAGGATGTGTTACTTGAAGGAAAATGAATCGAATGACACCCTCTTATAGTTTGTCAGCCTTCAGAGGTGGGTATGGGGTATTCTAGAAATAATTCAATCTTTCCCAAATTGAAGAGTACCGCATTCTGCCTTCGAAAGTGTTTCTGAAGGGAAAATAATCAATGCCATCCCTCATAGTTTGTCAGCCATTCAGAGGTGGTAGAGGTAGTTTCTGAAATAATTCAATAACTTTCCTAAATGAAGAGTACCGCATTCTGCTTCAGGATGTGTTTTCGAAGGAAAATAAATCGAAGACACCCTCTATAGTTTGTCAGCTCTTCAGAGGGTGGTAGAGGAGGTAGTTCTGAAAATGATTCAAAACTTTCCTATCGGAAGGTACCGCATTCTGCTCCTAGATGTGTTTCATGAAGAAAAAGAATCGAATGGCATCCCTTCAGTTTGACAGCCTTCAGAGGGTGGTAGAGGGTTCTGAAAATATTCATACTTCCTAAATGAAAGAGTACCGCATTCTGCTTCTAGGATGTGTTTCATGAAGGGCAATAAATCGAATGCCATCTCCTTGTAGTTTGTCAGGTTTCAGAGGGGTAGGCGGTAGTTTCTGGAAAATAATCTAACTTTCTAAATGAAAGAGTACCGCATTCTGCTTCAGGATGTGTTTCTTGAAGAGAAAATGAATCGAATGACACCCTTACAGTTTGTCAGTCCTCAGAGGGTGGTGAGGTTTCTGAAAATATTCAATACTTTCCTAAATGAAGAGTACGCATTCTGCTACCAGGATGTGTTACTTGAAGAGAAATGAATCGAATGACACCTCTTAGTTGTCAGCCTTCAGAGGGTAGGGGAGAATTTAGAAATATTCAATACTTCCAAATTGAAGAGTACCGCATTCTGCTTCAGGATGTGTTTCTTGAAGGTAAAATAATTGATGCCATCCTCCTCATAGTTTGTCAGCTCTTCAGAGGGTAGTAGAGGAGTTCTGAAAGGGGAAAACTAAGGGGCCCCTCTGAAGGGCTGACAAACTGTAAGGGGGGGTGTCATTCGATTTATTTTCTCTTCAAGAAACACATCCTGAAAACAGAATGCGGTACTCTTTCATTTAGGAAAGTTATTGAATTATTTTCCAGAAACTACCCCCTCTACCACCCCTCTGAAGGGCTGACAAACTATAAGAGGGGTGTCATTCAATTCATTTTCCCTTCAAGTAACACATCCTAGAAGCAGAATGCGGTACTCTTTCATTTAGGAAAGTTATTGAATTATTTTCCAGAAACTACCCTACCACCCTCTGAAGGCCTGACAAACTGTAAGGGTGTCATTCAATTCATTTTCCCTTCAAGAAACACATCCTAGAAAGCAAAATGCAGTACTCTTTAATTTAGGAAAGTATTGAATTATTTCCAGAAACTACCCCCTCTACCACCCTTCTGAAGGCTGACAAACTATAGGGGGGATGTATTCGATTCATTTTCCCTTAAGAAACACATCCTGAAGGCAGAATGCGGTACTCTTTCATTTAGGAAAGCATTGAATTATTTTCCAGAAACTACCCCCTCTACCACCCTTCTGAAGGGCTGACAAACTATAGGGGGGATGTATTCGATTCATTTTCCCTTCAAGAAACACATCCTGAAAGCAGAATGCGGTACTCTTTCATTTAGGAAAGTTATTGAATTATTTTCCAGAAACTATCCCCTCTATCACCCCTCTGAAGGGCTGACAAACTATAAGGGGGATGGCATTCGATATATTTTCCCTTCATGAAACACATCCTAGAAGCAGAGTGCGGTACTCTTTCATTTAGGAAAGTTATTGAATTATTTTCCAGAAACTACCCCCTCTACCACCCCTCCGAAGGGCTGACAAACTATAAGGGGGGTGTCATTCGATTTATTTTTCTTTCAAGAAACACATCCTGAAAGCATAATGCGGTACTCTTCAATTTGGGAAAGTTATTGAATTATTTCCTAGAAACTCCCCCCTACCACCCTCTGAAGGCCTGACAAACTATAAGGGGGATGGCATTCGATTTATTTTTCCTTCAGGAAACCATCCTGAAGCAGAATGCGGTACTCTTTCATTTAGGAAAGTTATTGAATTATTTTCCAGAAACTACCCCATATCATCTCTCCAGGCCTGATAAACGATAGAAGGGGTGTAGTAAAGGGGGTGGGATGATATTTTTGTGATTGAATTGCTTTATTTTATAAATTTTTTTCGCGTAATTCCTTTTGTAAAAGCTGAAAATGTATTGACCTAACTTTTTTCTTCGAGTATATCTGTGGATGTGGCTAACTTCACACCGGTGGTGCATCCATAAAGACGTGCAGGCGCGCGCCAAGCCATGCGGCCGCCTGTGGGCAAAATATAATTTTACACCCCTTACCCCTTTTTTAGTAAAAATTTATACATGGGTGGGTAGACATAAATAAAATTAAAATATGTGCTAATACTTATATTTAATTTTGATACTGATATATCAGATAAAGGGGTACACACAAACTTGATATAATCGCTATTACTTATCTAATTTTGAAATGAAATATGTGTTAATTTATATACCGTATGATGTATAATCTATGATTTTATGAACATCCTGTTCATATTTTCAACAAATCAATCTATGATTTTAAATCATCATTATCATTTGATGTTTGCAAATAAAGGAAATGAGTATTTCCGAAAGCTCAAATAACAAAAAGTGTACTGATTTCAATCAGCATGATACCTGACTACTCAACCCCATAACATTTAGAAGATCTTGACAAGTCTTAGACATAAGGATTAACGAAGAATGTAAAAAAAGCAAAGCAATAACAAAACTGACAAAACAATAAAAATGTTACATAACAGAAAAAAAAGAACAAAATAACTTATTCGAAGCACTGTTTTCTTGCCTTTTCTCGGCAAAATCTTCAATCAACTCGTCTAAAGGAATACAATCCATAAAGTCACTTTCTATGGACATAATTGCCAAATTACTGAGTCTCTCTTGTGTCATAGTTGATCGTAAAAAAGTTTTTAATTATTTTAATTTCGAAAAAGACCTTTCTCCCGATGCTACAGATACTGGTAGCGTTGAAAAAATTCGTATTGCCACTGCAGTATTTGGAAATGTTGAAATTAAATTGTTCTCTAGAATGTGTTGAAGAATTAACTGAGGATCTAACTCATCTTGCTCTGGTAAGTGGCATTTTGAACAAATAATTTCATCAAATAAGTCATTCGCATCAATATCTGATTCTTTACGTGCTTCATCTTTCAAATGAAATGATAAATTTTCATACGAGTTTCTCAATTCTTCTTCATTCAAGCTGAACATTTGATAAATGAATCCAAAAATGTTATTAAATTGCTCCAACCCCTTGAATCTTTCATTAAGAGATGATAAGGTCGTATTTAGTATAGAGAAGAATACTTTTACTTTGTAATTCATTATTGGTTCGTTAGTACTTTCATTATCAAACTGTCTTTTCTGCTTTCTTTGACGAATTGTTTGTGAAGATAAAAAATTTAGTTCAATTTCTAATTCTTCGGCCAGCTCCCTGGCGTGTTTACAAGAAGTTCGCTAAATCCCTTATCATCTCTCAAGTCTAAAAAAATGTTTTCATTTTGTTTAGACAGTCTGAAGAAGCTTTAAGATTTATACTTTTATTCTGCATTAATTTACTTAGAGAATTGATTTTAAATAAAATATTGTACCAGATTACTACAGAGCATATAAAATTGTAGTTTTGGATTTTTGTTACGAGCGATCGAGCTAGGTGTGATGAAGATTTTGAAGATGCCGATGCATCCATTACTTTTAAAAGAGCATCATAAACCTCACCAATGTGATATCTCAAAGGTTTTATAGCGTCTATTCTACTGGACCAGCGTATATCAGATAGTGATTTTAAAGTTAAATATGTAAGGCACGTTTTCAAAATTGACCATTTTTTGATTGACACAGAAAAAAACACATTTATCTCTTGAACAATTTCAAAGAATCCGGACACCTCAAAAGAAATTTAATAACTAAATTCAATGAGTGCGCCGAACAAGGAACAAAAAATGCTCGCGAGTTTATATTTAAGAATCGTGTTTGTAATCCACTGTGTATTCCACGCATGTTCGCTCCATTATCATATCATTGTCCTTCTGTAATTCTACTAATAAATCTATCACATAGTTATACAAGCCAGCACCAGTAGAATCAAATAAAGGGCAAAATAAAATGAAATGTTCACGTATTTCAATGTTTTTCGTCAACCTCAAAACTACACTTAATTGTTCCGTATGACTCACATCCGGTGTACAGTCGAGGATTATTGAGTAACATTTATGTTTTCTTACTTGATCTAAAATAGTAGTTCATACTTTTGAGCCGATTGAATTTATCAATTCATTTTGAATTTTATCGCCTAAATAGTTTGTCATACCGCTACCGCTGCCGCGGCTTTGATATTTATGTGTGCGTCGAACATATTGCTCCATTACAGAATCAAATTTGGTTAACGTTTCTATTAATTTTAAGAAGTTTTCGTTATTATTTTCATATAATTTGTTAGATCTACCACGTAAAAATATTGACGACATAAAAACTGCATTGCTGAAATTATTATTTCAATGACACGATACCAGTATTGTTTTTCTACATACAATGAACGTTATTGACTTTCATTCATAGTAACTCCCTTAGATAACATATGTGATAAGTTTAACCAAGATCCGATATTTTTTTATGGGAGTCACTCTTTTCGTGTCTGTTTAGCACTAGTGACAAATGTGTCCAATCAGAACACCCTTCCTTATTGGACAAGTTGGTCAAAGACTAAAAAGTTTGCAACAGAAACAGTTAACCGCATCTCTTGTTGTTGAGTAAATCAGCCACTCCCTTTCTACTTTCTCTCCATTGATGAGGTTACGTTAAAAACATCTGGCAGAAAACTTTCGGCCTTGTGACTTTACTGGATAGATCCAATTCGTAATTTGATAAGGTCCTTTTTCCGTTAAAAATCTTGCATCTGCGAATGTAATTATTTCGGGCCACTCTCCAAAGTCATCAGATATTACGGTGGAGTTAGAAAATAGTAATGTTGCCGCTGCTGGAACGTTTTCAGTATGATGTCCCTGGGTACTATTTATATTATTACAATCAGAAACAAATGAGGAACTTGAGACTGAGAAACATCTAGGGCGAGCATCGTCGGTATGTTCAAGTTCAGGAAGAACACGGTTTCAAATATTTCTTCAAAGAATCAGCTAATTTTTTCTTCTCTTCCATTTTCTGCCGTCTTTGTTGGCGGAACTGATGACCTGACAATCGTTTTATTTTTTTGCCCTTTTCCTTAAAATAGGAAATGTCATATTGTTAGCAATCTTATTTACGTTTTTGGAAAAAAATTTAAACGTTAAATATCTCGAAAACAGATGAGTTTTGATCTAGCATATGTTACATGGTGATCTATTTGAAAATAATTTGTTTCACATCTGTCTTTACCAACAAATTGGATTACATTACATTAACACCCTATACAACATTTCTTGAAAATAAATATGTATTAGTATGTATTACAGGACCTTGAAAAAAAATTACCTAAAAATACTTTACAATTAGTAGTTGGTAGTTGCAAGGTAAAATTATTAGCCATACCTATTGTTAATTGCCTTTCACGGAAAAAAATTGTTAAATGTCAAATATCTCGAGAACTACTGAGTTTTGATATAGAACATGTTTCAGAAATTTTGATTAGAATAGTAAAAATATACCGTATTTAGTTTTAGTTACACTACTTACCATTTTTTACACTGAAATATTCACCTCACTAACTAACTATCTAATCAACTAATCTGATTTGCAGAACAAACTAGAATGACCCATTTTACAAAATCCAGACATATTCTAAACAATTTTCATTTTTTGCGGCTTCCAATAGACGACTTTCAAGCCTTTCTCGAATAAAAAAGCAATAAAAACAATAAAAAGGTTTCTCTATATTTACTCTCTTTGTTTTTTATACTTACCGTTACCGCTGAGCCACCTGTGATACTCGGACTTTTTGAACCATCGCTAATAGCAAAAGAGTACCGAAACAGAATCACGCATTAAACATGAATTAGAGCCGATGTGCGGCATTCTAAAGAAGAGGTCGTTAGTACGGTTTATTTAGCCGAATTGCCGCCCTTAGATTTTGCCGCCCGTGGCTTTTGTCTACATTCGCCACATAGTTGGCGCGCCCCTGAAGACATGAAGTATACAGGTTGTTTCATGGTGGATGGGACATTAGAAGTATCTGGAGAACGGAACGACAGATCATTTCGAAAATTTGTAGGCGTGGCTAATCAGACATGCTCTAGCCGTCTGAAATATTTTCATTAATACAATTTTGCCGCTTATATCAGAAAGTAGTAGCTGATTTGTTATTTCAAATGGAATACCCCGTATATTTTATTATTTTTGGAATTCTTATAGGATTCCTCATAACTTTTCCTGACTATTCCCTATATCTATCTGTGACAGTTTTGACGATAAAAATTGTCCTCCCGGAGACTCATAAAAATGACTGAAACCCAGTTTTTTGTTAAGGAACACCCTGTATATTATTACTTATTTGGAAAGCAGTGACATTTTCCCATTTAATTTTGTGTACTTTTCCTTTACCTAACTAGTTTGTGAGTTATGATCATTCATTTCATGAAATGTTTGAATCATCATGAAATGCAGAGATGTAACGGTGCTGAATCATTTCAATATATATTCAAAATGACCATTAGTTTCCAAACACTTTCGTATGCGAAAATCATCGGCATCTATTGTGACTTTTCGAATTTCATTTGGATCTCATTCCTGACACGTTCGACTCACTCGATGTTCTAATTCTTCCCTCGTGTTGACCGGTTCCATGGACCCAAACGTCTAATCTATCGATCATCCAATATGCGGTCCAATTCCAACCCGACTTCTGATGTACAATGAGCCGAAGTTCCATCAAGTTGATGCCAACATGTTCGAAATTTTCTAGTGTCAGTTCTTTATTGAAATCCCAATCCGTTGTCCGCAAGATATTCAAATATTTTCGCGAGTCAAGATTTTTATCATAAATCAAAAAACGCAACTCATTGTCCATAAACAGGAAACATTGAAACTTAATGTTTCTTGAAATTCCCATTCTCTTGTGACATGAGGATTTTCGTTTGCCCAGTTCAAAATACTTTCTTTCAAAATTTTTTATTCATCAGTCTATATTATCTTCTTGAGAAAATCTTCACATAGTTCGATCCTTTGTGGAGCGACTTGGGGCTTAAGAGCTTGAACTTTATGAAATTTGTAGTCATGCATCCCATGTTCCTTCAGAATTCTATGAACTGATGAAAGTTTCCCACATAAATCATGAACTGCACTACTAATGGAAGCTTGAGGATCTCCGTAGAAGTATGCCAAAACATTTATTGCATTGTCTTCATTACCTGTCACATGTATAGGCAAGTTTCTTGTTGCTTTCAAAGATTGTCCAGATATTTCAAAATTTCTACTCAATCTAATGAATTTTCTCAAATTAATTCGAGATGAATCAGGATACTTTTTATTGAACTCTCTGCATGTTCTGCTGATATTTTTGGTACATCGACCATACTTAAATAATGAATGAATCCATCAAAACCACATTTGAGTAATTTTTTCTGCCATAGTACTTTCATACCTGCGGAACTTGAATTCTGGGTGACAATGGAGGAATAATATGTCAGTTCTCTGGCAGGACGTTGATAGCCTACAATATTTTATTGAATAGGAAAATGCCACATCTTTCCAAATAAGTAAGAATATACAGAGTGTTCCATTTAAAAAAACTGAGTTCCAGTCATTTTCATGAGTCTCCGGAAGGAACTTACTTTTGAGTCTCCCTGTATGCTGAAACTAAGATCCGGTTCATCGGCAGAATACTTTATGGTCTTTTGCAGCTATGACCCAAATTGCAATATCTTGTAAATTTGCATTGCGAAAAAATCGTGATTTTTCAATAGTCAGGTTTTGCACAAAAAATTTACAAAATAATTCTTATCAATAAAACTGTCACTGTATATGGAATTATTAGGGGAAGTTATGAGGAGTCATATAAGGATTCTAAAAATATATAATATACGGGTGTTCTATTTGAAATAACAAAGTAGCTACTACTTTCTGATATAGGCGGCACACTGTATTTATGAAAATGTTTTAGACGGATAGAGCATGTTTGATTATCTACGCCCACAATTTTTCAAAATGATCTGTTGTTCCGATCTCCAGATACTTCTAATATTCCATCCACCGTAAAACACGCTGTTCCCTCTTAGCTCAGTTTGAAATTTGTAAAATCAAAATTATACTCACCGATATTTCGTTGGTGAGACTTTTCCTTGGCTTATAAGTCCAATTTTTGTTCACTGGGTAAACATGGTTGGGAAGGAAAGTTGGGATAAGGAAGTATGAGCAATTTCACAATTTCATCAATCGAAAGGACCAGCTAGCCGAACCTAGCACCGTTACAGAGTTTTTAGAACAGCTAAAAAACCGCCGAAACTTGTACACCCCGATGTGCACTTACTCTTAGATGGTACTGAATTATTGTTTTTCCACTCTCTCGCCAACGGAGAGATACAATGCTGCCGGACTGTGTCTATAGTTTTCCTTTACTTAACTAAATATAACAAAGGGCGAGAACATAACCAAAATTAATAAATTAGAGCATTATCATTAATATCTACACTCTAGATCAATGACCCATTTCCAGACCATCTGGAAATAAAAAGAGAAAAAAAAAATATATATATATTTTCTAATTAAAATCCCATTGAGTGAACAGGCTCTTTCTTACTGTGAGGGCAGTGGACACAACTTTACCACCGGTCGCGTAAAAATGCCTTTGTTCGTTTTTAAAGTTACGTTACGCACAACCCCGTCGCTACCCGGATGAACCGCGGTAACTACAGCTAACGGCCAATGCAATGGAGGTGCGTTGTTCGTTTTCAAAATTACAACAGTTCCTACCTCGATATTAGGGGGTTGATTATTCCATTTTTTACGAATTTGTAAACTACTTAAATATTCCAACCTCCAACGGTTCCAAAAATCTTGAACCATTCGATCGACCAGTTGAAATCTGTCTAACCGGTTGACAGGAATATTATCGACCTTTTCAGAAGGAAAACTGCGTAGAGGAGCCAATGTCAAAAAATGTGCGGGAGTTAAAGCCTCTGGGGCAGTTGGATCCGCTGATAACTGGCACAAGGGCCGTGAATTTAAAAGTGCTTCGATTTCCGTCAACAATGTTGAAAATTCTTAGTAGGTTAGTAACTGGTCTCCGATGACCCGGTAAATGTGATTTTTGACGGCCTTGACATTACTTTCCCATAAACCTCCTTGTTCGGGTGCGGAAGGGCTATTGAAATGCCACTCGATTCCTTGAACCCCGAGCTCCGTTTCAAACGCATAAATATATTCTGGAGAATTAACAAAGTTATTGATATCAGCAAGAACCGATTTAGAGCCGACAAAATTGGTGCCTCTATCCGAATATAGAGCACACACAGGGCCTCTCCGAGAGATAAACCTTTTAAATCCCTGTAGAAAATGATTAGTGGACAAAGAGCTAACCAGCTCTAAATGTATTGCCTTGACAGACATACAAATGAACAGACTCACATAACCCTTATATATTAGAGAATTTTTCCGCCTGCCTAAAGAAATTTTAACCGGCCCAAAATAGTCCACCCCAGTGTTGGTGAAAGCCTTGGCTTCTTGCACCCGTACTGATGGTAAACTAGCCATCAATGGCTCTAATATTTTAGGTTTCAACCTAAAACATCGATTACACTTATGAATACGACTTCTGATCAAATTTCTTCCGCCATAAATCCAATATTTTTGACGTAATATGGCTTAAATAAGCACCGGTATGTAAATATATTTTATGATAAAAATCTACAAGTCTTTCCGTAAAAACATCTTTAGCCGGTAATATGTACGGATGTTTTTTAGAGAATCCCAAGTTAGAATTCCCAATTCGACCCCCGACCCTAAGCAACCCATCTTGCACAAAAGGGTCCAACCTCTTTAAATTAGAAATGCATTTTTTATTTTCATTCAATAGCATCAATTCAGACTTAAAATGTCTGTTTTGTACTATTTTGACTAAAAATATTTCCGCCTTTTGTAATTCACTTGCTAAAATTAAACCTTTTCTTCTTGCAAGTATTTTACAGAAACGTAGAGCAAAAACCGTAATCCGTAAGATTTTTGAAAACGAAGAAAACCTCTCCATTAGACTAAAAAAAGGATCGTAAATGTCCGCACTTTTAACAATTAAAGTTTCTAACTCTTCATTTTGGCGCGAAAGCTCAACCCCATTTTCTGAAAAATCAGGCCACTCGTTCTCTGGACAACTAATCCATGACGGTCCGGTGAGCCACATGACGTGATTAATCAATTGAGAGGGAGTAAGACCACGCGATAGAGCGTCCGCTGGATTCTGATTACCGTCAATATGGTGCCATAGGGCATTTTTTACATTCTCTTTGATTTGTGAGATACGATTTCCAACAAAAATGTCTTTTAAATATGGTGTTCTCAACCAGCTAATTACAGTAGAAGAATCCGAGAAGGCAAAAATTTTAGAAATTAATACACGATCCTGATAAGTCTCCACAACTAGTTTTACTAATTTAGACAACAAATGACTAGCAAGAAGTTCGATCCGAGGAATAGTCATAGCCTTTGCTGGACTAACTTTGGATTTTGCACATATCAGCTGAACACTAATATCCTTTTTCCCGAAAGATGAAACTGTTCTAAAGTATACTACCGCACCGTAACCTGTTGTGCTTGCGTCCGCGAATGCTAAAATAATGATAGGTTGTTTACCGTTCGCTCCTAGATGTCGTGGAACTTTAAAGTTTATAAGTTCACCCCATTGTGAGCGTACGATTTGCCATTTTTTAACAATACTCTCAGGGGGTTTTTCATCCCAGCCGATCTTTAAGAGCCAAAGCTCCTTAATTAAAGATTTCAAATATAAAATGAATGGAGCTAATAATCCCAGTGGATCAAAACATTTTGCCACCGCTGACAAAATGGCCCGTTTTGTGCACTTTGACTCTGGTGTTTTGAACTCAAAACTGAAAGTGTCTTTTTCTGGATTCCACTGAATGCCCAACATTTTTGTGTCCGTTTTGAAAATAACCGTATCCGATGCTCTCTTCTCTAAAGGAATATTTTTTAATACCGAAGCGGAATTTGACGACCACTGAACTAAGTCAAAACCGCCTGACTTGAACAAATTAATCGATTCGTAATATAACTGGATTGCGTCACCTTCCGAATCTATGCTGTAACAATAATCATCCATATACATATCACGTGGAATATAATTTGCCGCCATAGGAAATGTATCACCTTCCTCTTTAACTAACTGTTTTATCGTCCGCAAAGCTAAATATGGTGAAGATTTCAATCCAAACGCCACTACCCGCATTTCATAGACTTGAATTTCATTCTCAGGATCAAACCGCCATAATAATCTTTGGTACCGCCAATGTTCCGGAACAACTTTTATTTGCAAATACATTTTTTTTAAATCTGACGTCATAGCAATCCGAAATAACCGAAAATTTAGAAGTAACGAAACAATATCCGTTTGTAATTTAGGGCCGTTGTATAATATGTCATTTAGTGAAACATGATTATCACAGGGCGCACTTGCATCTAGTACAACTCTAACCGGTGTACTAGTGCTACTTAATTTGATTACCGGATGGTGCGCCATATAATAAGCCACCTCATTATTATTTTCTTTTGTCACTAAAGCCATGTGACCATTATCCAAAACGTTTGCATCGCTTTATTATACAAAACGCGTAAATCTGAATCCCTAGTTAACCGTTTTTCCAAAGAAACCAACCGAAATTGTGCCTGAGTCCTCGAATCACCCAAACTCTCCGGCGAAATTTTAAAAGGTAACGCCACTGTAAAACGTCCTGTTTCGTCCCTACTATATGTCGAATTATAAATTTTATCGCACTCTATTTCCTCAGGAATTAATAAAGGTTTATTTGGCACCTGTTCTACTTCCCAAAATTTAGTTAATAGATGTTCAATAGATTGATTTTCTTGCAAAGAAAAGTATACCAAAGGATTTTCTTCCCTGGACCACACTGGAATTTTCCCCATTACCACATATCCAAATTCTGTTTCTACCGCGACTGGAGTACTCGTTACCCCTGATATCCGATGTTTCCCCAAAATCATCCCGAAAAGTTCAACTCCAATTATGCCATGTATTTCTCCAGGTTTATCAAAATTATTGTCAGCCAGACAGATACCGCTAAACCCGGAATCACACTAACATCTACACACACTTTTGGCAATAGATCAGTAATCTTTTCCACCAAAAGTGCACTTATAGTATATTTTTTGCTTGAATCATACCGTGATGCAATTGTAAGGGTGGTACTCCCCCGTACGGATTGTTTATTTCCACCTAAACCATTCACTGACGAGAAATATTTAGAAACAGTCAATCCCAATTTTTTACAAAAATTTACTGTTAATAAGTTCGCCTGACTCCCGGTATCTAGGATGAATCGAGCCGTGCTCTTGGGAATACAACTATTCACCACTGAAACTACCACTGTAGATAATAAATTTGTATAATTTGAACCATTATTTCCAGTCAAAGCAGAACATAAATGTGTCTCAACACTTTCCTGAAGAGTCCCTGTATTATTAGGCGTTGCAGGATCATCATCCCTTTCTGTATTATTATTACTCCGTGATAGCTCTTGATCTTGCCGGGTTCTTACAAAATGTAATAAAACATGATGCTTTTTGGAACACATAACACAAGATCTTTCTGAAGGACAATTTCGTACTCCATGAGCCGAAGATAAACACAAAAAACACCAGTTGTTATCTCTCACTATTTCATATCTCTTATTGGGAGTGAGTTGCTTGAATTTTTCACAGCGCCCTAAGTAATGAGATGATTTTTTACAATATACACAATGATTGTTATATTTTGTGTGTCTATTGTCAGTAACGAAAAAACTTTTAACCGCCGATTTTCCGCCCGTACTCGTAGGAGTTTTATTTAAGTGAAGAATCCGTGTTTGACCTTTAATAAATTTTATTAAGTTTTGATAGGAAGGAATATCCGCTCCCCTTTGATCCGTTTCAAACCCCCGAACTGTGTCACTATCAAGTTTAGATAAGGCTACATATGTAAATATAAAATCTGTTAAATCCGGTAAATTCAAATTTTTTAATGCCGATACCGATGTATCAAATCGCTCCAAAAATGTGTTTAGATTTTTCTCCGACTCGTTATTAAGCGATTTAAACTCCATAATTTGTTGTAAATATGTGCTTGCCAACATACGTTTATTTTCATACTTATCGCACAAAGTTTTATATATTATATCATAATTATCCGGAACAATTGCAACCCCCGCATACATGTTTTGCGCAGGACCCTTTAGGCAGCCGACTAGAAGGTGAACCTTATCCAGATTTGTCAAATTTGGATTCAAATGAACCATGCTCTTATAAACAGCGTGAAATGTTTCCCACTAACGAATTTCCCCATGAAATTCTGGTAAACTTGGATGTGGGATTTTTAAAGAACTACGTAATGATGGGGCACCACTGCCGCCACTAGCACCAGAACCTGCACTACTTAATGGAATATTGGTAGGCAACTTAATACTTTCCGCTGCCATTTGAATGTAAGAACAAAGTTCATTAATTGTTTGAATCGCCTTGTAATCTGGAGTGTAGTCTTCATTTATTTCAAATTGTACATCATTAATTTCATCCAACACCGAATAAATGTTACTTTTTGTTTCCTCGTAAGTTATCATTAAAGTCTGAAACTTCCGTTTTACCGATTCCGTTGACAAATCTTTACTCAAATCGTACAACTTTTGTAAAATTGCAAACAAATTTTCTTTTTTGGCTATAATTTTTTTCAATTCCCTTTCTGAGGTAGTCATTCTTTTAAAAGATAATATGCAATTATATCCGCAAAATGAAGGAAAACACAAATCAGTTCAAATCGATTAAAACCGCTTCCTAATCCAATTGAACCAATAAATAAACTGTTTCTGAAAACTCCGTATTTTTGATAATCCGACAACCTTGTACTCTCCACGCGACAACCTCAACAAAAAACTGTTCACCTACCGACCCGTGTTTTCAATGTTTTTCTGAAAAGGCTGTCCAGAAGAGACAAGAAAACCAAATCGATATATATTTATAATGAATTGACTTTTTTCACTGATAATCCGCGCTCGATGGGACCAAATGTTCCCTCTTAGCTCAGTTTGAAATTTGTAAAATCAAAATTATACTCACCGATATTTCGTTGGTGAGACTTTTCCTTGGCTTATAAGTCCAATTTTTGTTCACTGGGTAAACATGGTTGGGAAGGAAAGTTGGGATAAGGAAGTATGAGCAATTTCACAATTTCATCAATCGAAAGGACCAGCTAGCCGAACCTAGCACCGTTACAGAGTTTTTAGAACAGCTAAAAAACCGCCGAAACTTGTACACCCCGATGTGCACTTACTCTTAGATGGTACTGAATTATTGTTTTTCCACTCTCTCGCCAACGGAGAGATACAATGCTGCCGGACTGTGTCTATAGTTTTCCTTTACTTAACTAAATATAACAAAGGGCGAGAACACACGCTGTATACTTGTAAAATAAATAGCTACTTTCCAAGAGGCCTTTTTAATTGGGAAAAATATTATTTATGGAAATGAGCTTATCTTGACCACCTGGTTTTGTTATTGTCCACGTAAAACGTATATTGGCCGAGCAGATGCCAAACTTAATTCATTCCTTGCAAGGCCTCGGAAATGCAAACAGATGGTTTTGTCAGAGTAACTGACTTTGTACCCATATGAAGACTGAGAGAAATCTGGATCCTGGTAATACTTACAGTAAATTTAGTCTTTTTAATTTTCTGACAACCTCATAAACTATTTTCAGCAATCGTATTCTTAGTTTGTTTTTCAGAGAGACTGTGTTCCATAATAATAAAGAAATAAAACAGATATTAAGCTTGTTAATGAAAGTGACTTTTTATCAAGTTCTTATTCTGAAAGAGAATACTCTGTGGATTGAAATTCTGAACTAACATGACCTAACAATATTAAAAATTGCAAGGACTTCAAAAGATTTTTTAGTCACAAAATGTGTTCAGTTAAAATTGTGGTTTAAAATCAATAGAAAAAGTCAAGGGATTTTGAATTGACGCAGCCGATACTTGATGAAAATCCATCATTAAAGTAAACTAGAAAACACACTTCACTATGATTTTCACTCTTGTGGTACTTGTCCAAGTTTTTACATAGGACGAACAAGTAGAACTTTCAAGCAACGCATAGAAACAGTTTTATTAAGGGCAAATCTAATTCAACTGTCGCTAACCATCTCCTGACTGAAAAGCATTGCTTTGCTAATGACTTTGAACTTTTGCATGTAGAAAAGAAAGGTCAAAAACTCGATCTCCTAGAGAGCTTAGAGATTAACAAAGACAAGAATTCACAATACTTATTAACTGACCAGATTACTTCGAATAATTCGCCCCTTTTAAATCTGTTTACTAGAAATTGAATAATATTTCGTCCAATAATCACGTAATTACCTAATATCCAACTGACTACCTGCTTCTATTATTTTCAACAAACCACAGTACTTGTAATTTAGTTTCCAATTGAAAAAGCTATAATATAGCGAAACACGTGTCATGGGTTTTGTAAACCAATCTTTATGAAAATCATAATGAAGTGTGTTTTTTAAGTCAAGATATAATATTCAACCACTCTCATGACTCTCTCAGATGGAAGACTAGAGAACGAACTGTCCTTATTTTTCTGAAACCAATTGAAACACCCCATACAGTGGCTGTTTTCGCACTTAAATTTAGAAACGGATGGTATCTGATGAGAGTATTTGTGCTAGCGTATACACATAAAGAACTCAAAGTCAAGGGACTGTCATGGTCTGAATGCTAGTCTGCTGAAAATGGTTGCCGATTCATCCTATCGCAATTCTTATAAACACATGCAGAAGGATGGTGTATACCCGGATATGTTTAAGTTATCTAGAGTATCACCAATTTATATAAAATCTGATACAAATTTATCAGCAAATTATAGACCCATCTCTATAATACCTGTATTGGGTAAGATCTTTGAAATTGTCTTGAAGATACGACTCTAAACTTTTTTGAAAAAACAACCTGCTCTGTCCACTATTGGGGCAGTTTGCGAGCTCCATGACACACCATACTGGACGGTTTTGATAAACAATCAATCAGCTCTGCTAGACTTTATGACTCAACAAGAGCATTTGACACAGTTCGCCATGATTATCTACTACTAAAACTAGAAATATACGGCATTAGAAGAACTCCATTAGACCTCATATCTTCATACTTAAAATATGGGACCCATTATGTTAAGTATGGCAATCAAACCTCTGATGCTCATACTGTGCAATATGGGGTCCCACAGGGATCTGCACTGGACCTTTATTTTTCACAATTTATATCAATGATCTGCCTATCCATCTAGGCCAAACTGTGAAACCATTCCTCTTTGCTGATGATGCTACTTACTTAGCCACTTGCAAAACTAGGCAAGAAACACTTATTAACGTAGAACAATTTCAGATCATATCCAAAGACTGGTTTTGCACAAACTGTCTGACTCTCAATGAAACGAAAACTCAAAACATATGCTTTTCTTCAACAACTACTGATCACAGTGAGTCAGTTAAGCTATTAGGTGTTTATTTGGAATCGAAGTTAGATTTTGCTTTCCACACTCAAGATCTAAGCAATCGTCTTGCAAGAGCGACATTCGGAATAAGACAATTAGGTCCCAGTTAGACATCCAGCATTTAAGAATGGCATATTTCTCCTTATTTTATAGTATACTCACTAATGGACTAATAAGCTGGGGAATCTGTAGTAACAAAGAAAAAGTATTTATAGCACAAAAGAAAGTAATATGTATTATGAGTTCTAGTGACTCATTGTAAACCTCTATTCAAAAAACTATCTATTGCCACTACCCTGTTGTTATATCATGGAGTGCCTTCTATCCATTCCTAAGAAATGCTCAACTGATGGTGTCACACGGCACCAAAATATACACAGATATTCTACTAGAAACAGTGATACAGAATTAAGAAAACACAAGATGCTTTACAATGCCTTACCACACTCCTATAAATATTCAACTCACAATATATTCAAGAAAAAAATTCGGAACATACTAATGATGCATTGTTTCTATTCAGTCTAGGAGTTCCTTCTGCACATGCCCTCCTGTACATGCGAGTTGGATATTTGAAATTTAAATTTTGATTGCTTCCTGTTTTTGTCCTCTCCTACTGTTGTTGCCTATAATTCTGTTTTTTAATAAAAAAAAATGTTTTTATTTTATTTTGTTAAGAATAAATGTCTATCTATAAATCGAGGTCCTATTATAATATAAGACAAATACTTTAGAGGCTAATTTATGACATTATTCTACATATTATTCTCATTTATCTGGAAGTGCATTATGAAATTTTTAGTGGCCCATTTGGCTAGACGATTGCCGGAAAACCCAGGATAAACCGCGCAATACCACTTTCTTTTGAAAGGTGGAGAAAATCCTCTCGGTAGTGTGGTAGTCCTGGAGTCTGTGCTCCTTCACCTAAGATTTACCCACTAAAAACTCCACTCTGTAGGCTCGTCTGGCCTTAGCCTCCGATGACACTTGAGCCACCCAGCTCATTGTATCTTATCTAATGAGAATATATGTTTGAAAGATCTCAGTTGATCTGCTACACAAATATCTTTTTGTCCCTAACCGATCTTTTGTTTCGCCATGTCGTATCCATGGTTCTTGATTAAGGGCCACTTCGAGGTCCCTCATAGCAGCTGCAAGTACTGCCGTGGCTACCTCACAGTTCATCTGGATGGCCCTTATCGTTTGTTCAGTACCCTAAAAGGTCTCTTCCGATCCTGTAGTACGCTCAGAATTGTATCCTCTCCAGTGCCCTGAAAGAGACATCATTAACCGAGAAGGCCGAGAGTTGTCCTCATTCCTTTTCGGTATTTCCGATCAGTGGTCATTTTCATCCATTCAGTGAAGGGGGAGAGGGGTTGGTTCAGCCCTGTGGTGTCCTCTGCATAGGGCTAAGACTGATTACTCCAAGATTTCGCCTTTTTTTCGGAGGCTCTTTTGGAGCACCGTTTTTTTTGAGACCCCAGTGCTATACATCCGTTGCCACGGCACTCACAGCTTGGATTTAGGTATGTTCGCCAGAGCCCCGTTAGTCGAGTCGTGACCGCCCATGCGACCACACGAATGTCCGCAAACTGCCCAATTCGCCGCGCGGCCGCGACTCGTTCACGTGAAGGTGAGGATGGACTTCAAGGCGCATGCGTTTGCTTACTGTGGACGTAAATAATTAGTCGACAAACGCATGCCTTTGGCTACGAACAGTTTCGCTCGCTTGTCCCACTTACTCTCAACTAACTCAACATTGCCACATGTCCTATTTTTGTCGATGCAGAAAATCCTTCGTAACAATCATATTTCATTTCATAAATTTATGAATAGATATTTCCATCTTGAAATTTAATGGTGTTCCCTGACTATCTGTCCCCTTTCTAGAGCGATATTCGATGTATCCCATCTGCTTAACATTCGGAATTTATATTTCTGTAAACTGTGATTTTCGACGAATTTTGAAGAGAAAGAATTTGTGTTTAAATAATCAACATGCATTTTGCTACACATGAAGTTGCCCTGTAATATTCGTGAGAACATAGTGGTAGCCATGCAGGCTTGGGAAAAATTGATAAGGATTTTGGAAAAACATCATATAGGCGGTATAAGCAAAAAATTGATTTGAGGTTCATGGACTGGCGGGAGAGAAAAGAGAACATTAGGATTGGGAAGTGGGTAGGAAAAGGAGATATTTATCAACATTTATTTTGAATGTTTGAAAGTTGTAGTAGGTACTAGTTTTCAAAAATTTTACGCGAGACAAAAGATGATTCCTGATGAAGCGATGTTCAGCGAGTTCCGAACTTAACAATGCAAGGGTAGGCTGACTGAGTTTGTCTGTTAGAATTGACTCAAGGTGTATTAAGAAATGTGATTTTGGAGAAAGATCAGCCGTGAAATTATAGGTGAAACAGAGATATGTCGCTGCTGTGATGTTCTAAAGTCAATCAACCAAACTGCCCTTGGAATGGAATGGAATCCAATAGCTACAGTGTATGCTTGGGTGCCGACCCCCACTAATGAAAACAGCTTTCTAGAACATTGTGAATCCAAGCTTTATACATAGTGAGACGCTGTTGAGGTGTGAAATATTTTTTTGCGCGGAAGATAATGCTCAAGTTTTTGTAGAGCTCATTTCGCGATGGTACTGATTTGATCGATCCATGATTGATTTATTTAAAAAAAATCAGCCCCTCAACTGATAATTATACCAATTTACAGAAAAGCACGCTACATAAAAGTATTTCTAAACAGTGGAAGGCTATAAAGAGAAAATATTACATGATTGTGGATAACACAAATGAATGGAAAATCAGTATGAATAACTACAAAATATACCCTTACTATGAGATTTTGTTCGGCAAGATGGAAGTCATGGATGAATAATTTGCCTCAATTATTTTTTGAATGAGCTCAATTTTGTGCTGAATAAATTGACTTACAAATTATTTTTGGTGGCAAAATAATGATAAGCTTTATAGAAAGAGGAATTCAACAGTGAATTTGTGGAGCTCAATCCAATCACAAAGAGGTTCTTATTTCAACCATTATATGGTATACATTCGTGAGAGAGTTGGTACAATAAACAAAATCAATCAGATTATTAACTATCTCTTAAATATAAAAACTAAAAAGATAAAAAAAGGTCTATAATTATTTTGATTGTACCAGTTTCAAGTATTTTTTGTCCAACTCGAGAAGCTGTTTGGTTATCTTTGGCGATGGGATCAGGAGCATTTCAGCTTGTCTTTGATCTGGAACCTTATTCCAGTGGGTTTTGATTTCATCAGCTTCCCAGCGCCGGAATTCTCCCTTAATGTGGGCTTTGGAGAGACCACAGAAAGGTTATGAGCCAGGAAATTGAGTGTTTTCTCTACCTTGGCAAAGCCGTCTGCTTCCTCATTGCCTTTGAATCCCTTGTGACCCACATCAGAGTGTCTTGATTATTCACAAACAGTTGTCTCAGGGGAAGTTTGCAGTCCCAAGTCAATCTAGACTCACAAGTGTGTGACTTCAGAGCTTTTAGTGCTTGGATGACTGATAGGATACAGATTTATGCCCCGTGGAGCCTTGCAAGGTATTCTTGGAAGCAAATTTCTATAGCATGGATTTCTGCTTGAAAAATGTTGAGCTTCCTCTCCTGCCCGTTCGTCAATTTTGGATCTATCAGTATACCAAACTGATGCATCCCTCTCCAGTTGAGGCCAGTTTGCTGGGCATATATGGTAGTTGTACATGACCACTTCGTAATGTCCTTCGAAGTCGTGCCTAGCTGGCAAAATATCTTAATTTGAATCTGGATGTTCAGTCAGATTTTCAGCTTTCGAATTTGATGTACGGTGCAGTCTGAAGGCAGTAATTGTCACTTCCTTAGTACACACAAATGCAGTGGCGGGAGGTTCACCATCACTTCTAATGGTGCCCTTGGGACATATGAATATTCCCCCTGTTATTCCCAGACAGGTTAACCACTACACTTTTTGGACCTTGATTTCTGCTGAATACTGTTGGGTTCTTGGTCATCATACTAATGAGACATAGGGGACCATGGGTTTGATGATCGTTTGATATGACCAATATATAATTTTCGGCTTCAAACCCCATGACTCGCCAACTACTCTGCGGCACGTCCAGGTTGCCGCTGTAGCTTTGGAAAGTATGTTATTGATGTGGTCGATTGTAACTCCCAAATATTTGCCTCAGTTAGCTGAGTTCTATTCAGGGTCGGTGCTTTCAGTTCATACTTTCGTCCCCTTGTGAATGGAACCAGTAGTGTTTCGTTAGGATTTACATTTACATAGGGCTGTCTGCATGCAGTTGGATATTACTCCATTATGTCTGGCCCTAAAAGTAATGACCAGGTTATCGGCGTAATCATGAGTCGTAATTCCAGGGTCATTGTCAGATTTTCCACGGTCAATGACCACAGCAAAGGCGACAGATTCTTCTTTTCAGCTTTGCATGTATGCATCTGATTGGTGAGTTGTTTATTTTCGTCTCTTCTAGTGGTTTGATGGTGGAGTTATTTGGGGTGTTATCTAAATCACTCTCTATATCTATGAATGCACCTAGAGCCATTTCTTTGGCGAAATATGTCTTTTTAATGCTAGAGTTATATTGTCAACATTCGATATACTGGAGATTCAGCTTGGCTAGATAATCAAACAGAACTGAGGGCATCGCCGGCACCGGAACATAAGTTAATATTTCGTGAAAAAAAAAGGATAAAGTTATTCAAGACTGTATAGGAGGTAGTACATTTACCCAGCAGATATGTAGATACTTGCCTTTATTCAGGCCAGTGAAATCCATACATCCTCGACAATACCGGTTGGGTACCATTCAGACACCATGTTTGTTTTGAATTCATCAGATACTCTGATCATCATCTACCTCTCTTCTACTTGTCAGTATATTGCCATCATGCCGGAATACATTATAGACAGCTACGTTTCGTTGAGGCAAATAATGTAATAATCATAAGAACTAGTAGATTTGAAGTCCATGCTCTATTTGTATAACATATGCTCAAACTATTGAGTATTACCAGTCAAATCATACTACGTTTGTTGCTTGTTATTTCTAGAAAATTAGCTTATCCAGGAAGTTTTTGTTCCTGAAGTAGATATTTTAAAGAAAATGTTACTGTCCTTCATCTATATAATTATATTGTCATAGAAGAGTGCTAGCGCATATGGAAGAATAGACGGGATTGTAGGGATCTCAACGGCTCGTTTAATCTAGGAGAGAAAGTGCGGTTCAGAATTGAGTTTTGAAGCTTTGCCAAGAAACTATATAGCCAAACGTATATTCGAGGAGGCAGACCATAGGATGGGAGCTAAGACGTGAGATGCTGGTGCCAAACTCTATCTAAAGCTTTGGAGATATCTAGGGCTGCAGCAAGAGATTTGCCATGTTTTTCAATGGTGGCAGAAACTTAATCATACAAGATATTGATGACTTTTCCATCGCTTGATATGACCTGCAATTGTGCGATAGGCTTATAGTTTTGAGAAAGCTCGTTTTCTTTTTTGGGAATGGACTGTACTCGAGCTGTTTTCCGATTGGATGGGAAGTTGCCAACATTATAGTATAACCGGAAGAGTCGACACAAGACTGGATTTAGAGGAGCACATGTCTTGGGGACCATTTCTGAAATTCCGTCGGGTCTTATAGATTTATTGGTATGCGAATTGGAACTAATTCGTCGAATGCTTATTTCAGGCATTCTGATATCAACAGTGATAATGGTGGTGCTTTTCCTTGTGGATCTAGAGAATAATTTTTGGTGAACGTTTCAGCTAGTAGGTTGGCTTTTTCCTTAGGAATACAAGCAAGTGTTCCATCACTTCTGGTTGCCCAAAAATTGAACGAGACCCTTTTGAACAATACGTGGCAGTTTTGATCTTCTGGCATTGTGCACCCCTTTCGATGAATTGTCACAAAAGTCGGAGATTACCCTTATAGTTCAAGCGGTGACCGTAGAATATCCTTCGTCATCGGGTATCCTGAAAATTTGTATTATGCATGAATTCAAATGAACATATTGCCAGTTAGTTGCCTGGTTCAGGCTAGCCGAAATGTCTAGCAATTACGACATTTTGAGAATTATTTGCAGAAATCACAGAAACAACCGAAAGTGACGTATTTTCTAGGCATATCGGCCGGCCTGGAGTAGGCATCACAGTGGCGATATACTCGTCTATATTTCTGTTAACTCCCTGAATAAAAATGTTCAGGGCCGCTTAACCTACATATATTATGTATGCGAGTTATTTATACGACGACGAGTATTCTGTGAAAATTGGTTCGATTGGTTCAATGGAGCAGTTCAATTAGGAAAAAGGTAATTCCGAATCATCATCCTTATGACCAGAAGTAATGAAGTAGGACTTTCCATCGAGTTGGGGCATAATGTTTTTGCACATATTCCCAGATCAAGAATCAGTTCATCATAAAAAATTGTTCGTGGGTTAGAGGACAGGTACAAGACAAAACCCCATTTCGTTCCGACTATACAGGGTGTCCCTGGACTTCCTCTTTTCTTCTCGGGAATATATAGATGGGGTCAAAATATCACCAGTACTTCTGTTCCTAAAAGCCTTCGTTACCAAGGTACATGCCCTCAAAGATACAAAATGAAAAATATTTTTATTTGATAACTTTCAAAGAGAATATTCAAAATCATCTAAATTTTGGTGATTGACTAAACAAATGAATTCCTTCGATGAGCTTTCATGCAGGAGTCAGTTCTTTCGCTACAAAGTCAGGAACGGACTACCATCCACACCCCAAAACTTTGAAATGGACTGGGATTTGTCAATATGTTTTAACAAAACAAGGTTACCTGGTCAATTTCCTGAATAAAAGTACTCGTGTGGAAAATTGATCTGAGCAACGATTTTTGATAAAAATGCATTTTTGTTCGACGACATCCAACCTGAGATGCCTACCATTATTCGAAAAGATTAATTCGTAATGAAAAATGAAATTTTTATCATGCAAACACGTTTACCTTACAAAACTCATGGTGTAAATAATCAATCGCAAGCCTCAAGAGCAAACAGAAATGCAAAATCCGCTACAAAAACTGCTCGATATGACCCCCGTCTCTCTCAATACATTTTCTTAGTCGGCGCAAACACCCTCTCTGCACTTGAAATAGCATGCCAGGGTCGTTTCGTATGGCTTCACAATGTAATGTAATTATATTCAACAAGGCATCTCTGGTGTGAATAGGTTAGCGTAAACAAGGCTTTTTAGATGCCCCCACAGAAAGGAATCCAATGGATTTAAATCCGGAGACCGCGGTGGCCATGAATATGGCCCACCTCTACCAATCCATCTATTGGGAAAAATCTGGTTCAGATGGTCCCGCACGATGAAACTAAAATGAGGAGGAGCGCCATCATGCATAAACCACATATCTCTTCGGGTTTGCAATGGAACATATTCCAAAAGTCCATGCAAATCGTTCTGAATGAACTCCAAATAACGTTCTCCATTCAATCGGTCATGTAGAACCTATGATACCAGCCCAAACATTCACGTTGAATTTCCGTTGGTGTTTGGTTTGCAATATCCCATGGGGATTTTCTTCGGCCCATATGTGGAGATTATGAGAGTTGATTACTCTATCTCTACTGAAACCTGCTTCATCAGAGAATAAAACTGGAGTAATAAAAGTAATATCTTCTCTTTGCTTATCCAGGAACCAATTAGCATATTCCAGTCGTGCTGGAAAATCTTCAGGTGTCATGGCTTGTACCTTCTGGATGTGATATGGGTGGAGCAGTTGTTCCCTAATTATTCCATGAATGGTGGACTTGGATGTATGGAACTGTTCTGATAGGTTTCTGATGCTCATAGAAGGATCATCAGCGACAGCTTCCAAAGTATTTTCCTCCAATACAACGGTACGCACAGCCCTAGGAGCGCCCTCACCACCTCGTTTTGGCAAAACTGAACCTACAATAATATCGAAATAAAACAACAGGCTCCAATTAATTATCCATCAGACATACCTGTCTCCCTCAAGCTGCGATCGACACGCTCGAATGTTTCTCTTGCCGGTAACGTTCGATTGGGAAAATGCTCGGCATACAGACGACGGGCTTCTGCAGCATTACCAAATGCTCGTCCATACAATGCATGCATATCTGCATATTCGTTGACTGTAAACTGTTCGGCCATATCAAAACACTTCAAACTGTCGTATTAAAATATTGACAATACAATGACAACGCACCACTCAACAAAACAAAATCGCATTCCAGTTGTCATTTTTTATCCACACTAATTTTATTTCATTCTACAAGGTGTTTTTGTCAACATCTGTGGAAGAAATGGAACATAAATTTATTCACCGGATATTTTTCACCTATTCATGTGCAGCCGTTCTTGTAGTTTATTCGTTTGCTTTTTATTAGTTATATCTTCCAATGTGCGTTTTTTCAGCTAAATTTATCTCCGGGTTGAAGATTTTCTCCTATGAAATTATACTTATCAACATTTAAGCTGTGAATACGAATTTGCAACATCCAAATGTTGAGTGTCATGAGATTCAGATAACACAACACGAAACGTGCTTATTTCACGCGTACATACAAAATATGGACTGAATTCGATATTTCATAGTGGAGTAGCTTGTTAGTTCAAAAACACCACGAATCTACATAACTTGATATTTCATTTGAAAAAATATCTACATTGTGAATGCAACTTTCAACTAGGTACTGTACTTTTTGTTTGCGACTTTATTTTAGCATATTTTGTATTATCCCTGTTATAAATGTTGTTGAATTAACGTTAGCATTAATATTTCTACTGTGAAAATTTTTCATTTCAAATAATGGTGGACGATCGGGTTTGATGTCGTCGAGTAAAACTGCCTTTTTATTAAGAATCGTTGCTCCGATCGACTTTCCACACGAGTACTTTTATTCAGAAAATTGTCTACGTAACCTTATTTTGTTGAAAACTATTGAAAAATTATCTGTCATTTCAAAGTTATGGGGTGTGGACCATCGGGGGTAGTCCGTTCCTGACTTTGTAGCAAAACAACTGACTCCTGCATGAAAGCTCATCGAAGGAATTCATTTGTTTAGTCAATCACCAAAATTTAGATGATTTTGAATATTCACTTTGAAAGTTATCAAAGAAAAACATTTTTCATTTTTTAACTTTGAGGGCCCGTAACTTGGTAACGAAGGCTTTTACGAACAAAAGTTATATGAAGTACTGGTGATATTTTGACCCCATCTATACATTCCCGAGAGGAAAAGAGGAAGTCCAGGGACACATTCAGACTTCTTCATTGAGAGAAGCTTGCTATGAAACTTCTACATCAGAACAAAAACAATGAATTATTACAACAATAACATTCAATTACAGAACTACGAAACGTAGATTATAATATAATTTATCATTACAACACATGTTGAAATTTTTACTTTCATTGATTCCTGCAAGTTCTGGATTTGTTGAATTTTTCAATTCAAATGAACTTTCACCTTATTTCCGCATGGAAGGTTCTGTTGGAACTTCAGTTCAGTTCCTAATAATATCTAGACTTTTTATTGTACGAAGTACATACGCGATAAGTAAGTAACCGAACAAGCTCATTTAAAAGGAATTATGGGGATTGTGGCCTACTCTACAAGATACCTATTGTTAGATTAATACTATCTCGTCACGTTGCATACCATACATGGAAATATTTTTCTAGAAGATGAAGAACAAAATAATTTATTGTATAATCATATTCATATAGTACGAGAGCTAGCAACGTCGAGAAAACAAGAATTTCAGGTGGGCCAGTTTTTAGATATGCTATTTCTCTCACTCTCCCGGACGTCATACGGGCTACCTGGCTGGCGGTAGTGGTTGCGTTCATCAGTGCGCATCGTACCTGTACAGGTAAAATATAAATTTTTCAAATAATTTCAAGAAGGTTTCTTTTTTGTTTATTATTTTAATTGAACTTTTTGACACATGAATCTATTATTGCCAGATATTTTTATTGTTGTTTCAACTGTACCAAACGCTAATTTTATATTGAAAAAAAATTTTTTTTCAAAATACTTTAGTATGGCTGAAATTTTTATATGGTGCTATTTAAGTATCTAAAAAGCCAAAATTAATTTGCCAAACGATAATTCAATTGTTAAACCTTTAGCCAGACCGATCTACAAGTGAAAAGTGATGTTCTATCATTTTGCTTGGTCTAGAAATAGTTGTCAAATAAATTTCAGAGAAAGGACTAAAAACCATTGAATGAATTTGTGGATTGATACGGTATCAAAATAATAATTTATTGTTGTATAAAATTAAGATAATGATCAACCTCAAGTATGAAAATAAACAAAACTTTGGATGGTTACGTAAAAATCAAGGTTAGATTTTTTAATCCATAATTGTAGGTATCACAAGAAACGGAGGCATCTTGATAATCATCATCTTCATCACTGCTGTCATTTTCATTGTCATCATCGTCTTTTGAAAGGTTATCGTTTCGTAATAAGTTATTATCTGTAATAGAATGAAAATTTTTATAATCTTTCGGCAAAGAAATTTATTAGTATTTCATTTTCAATTTTTACCTTCAATAATAATGTCGGCAACTAATGATGGTAATTGCTCTCCAACAAACCAGATAAAATCATATTTATCGTCGTTTATGGTCCAGCCGGAAGCTTGAGGTGATAGAGATGTTGGGTGTTTTAAATGAGCATTTCTCCAAAACTTTGCGACGTAACGAACTCGTAGTGAATGTTGATACAATTCATCTTTACATGGCGGTAGGCTTGATGGGTCAAAATTACGGATTTTTTTCTCAAAATTATGGTCCGATGTATGGAAAGATTATACAATTTTGGGGTTTCTGTTGCCTTAATTTTGTTACTTGCACGGATTTTGGGTCACATTCCACACCAACTTTTTGAGCCTGTGTCATTATCAATTTCACTACTGATATCTCTGTTGGTGACAAATTGATTGGAGTAAGGTAGGATAGTTTTTGTTTTGGAGTATTACCCTTTATAATTCTACAATTAAATCCTGTCCACATTGGAGTGTTTGGCACATGTAGCCATATGTAATAAATCAATAGTTTGTACTAAAGAAAAAGTACTCGGAATAGATTGCTCTATGTTCTCAACAGGTGTTAATCGTACTAACATTTGGTTTAGGACCAATGGCTTCAAAGGTTCGTCTTCTTTTTGCTGGTGGTGGTAATATGTCGGACTGATCACTTCTAGAATCGATATCACTTTCATTAGGATCATCATTATCAATATTTTGATATATTATTTCTACGGTGTCATGCAAAGTTTCTTTTCTATCAAGAGTATCAACGTATCTATCGAAGTTATCGAAGGCTACACCTGTGCATAACGATGATTTCCGAATAATGTCAGGTGGACTAATTTCAGAGCGATGTACAGATGAGTACGTAGCTTCAGTTTCCAGCTCCTCCAGTGTAGTATAGTTGCAGCAATGTCCAAGACGATTAAGAATGCTAATGATTCTTCTACTACTTGTAAGACTTCTAACAGTCATACCAAGAGTTATGTGTTTTGATGGTTCAATAGTAGGTCACACAAAAATAGTATCAGAGGCCATTGAGCTGCTTAATCGATTACAGTTCACACCATTTCTGCGACGAATATCTTTGCCTCCAATCAATACTTTAAAAAATCGATCTAATTTTTCAGGAATCGTACATTTACCATTGATTAAATCACTTGGTTTGATTTTTTATGGTAATTCTAATGTATCCATTTTTAAATTGGTGTTCCGCAGGACTGATGCAACTTTATCAATAAGCTCATTTTCCTCGAGTCCCGTCAAATCATTATCTTCTAATAAACTACAATCTTTATGCATGATAACATTTTTTAATTTTTTTAAATAATTTTGATCGAATTTTTTAATTGTTTGAATATTTTCTCTTCACGATAATGATTTGTCATTGAATTTACATCTGACTGACATCATTGTACGTGTCACAAAGAGATGATAACAGCAACAATTTTTTTTTTATAACTTCTTTTTCTATTAATGATACAATTTGATTGAAAAGCACTGGTGGATACTTCGATTGTCATGCCAGGGAGTCTGTGGATTATCAGCAATAACTTTATTATAATCATTCAAATACCCCAATTCACACGAATGATGATAAAAAATAATTTCACTTTTTGACTAAATTTTCTTTTTTTTTCTAGAGACTCTTGGTTACTTAATATTTTCATCCACTCTGCTATTTTTTTATAAATTTTTGCATCATTTGAGGAGTGTAAAGTTTGTTGTTTACCTTTTGATTGCTTGCGATCTTTTCCACAAAAAAACCAAACTCGTTTGACATTTGAATTTGTTTCTATATTTTCCACACTTTTAGGCTCAATAATTGCATTAGAAGTGTCAATTTCTTGGATATTAACTTCTGTATGTGAATTTGGAGACGTATTATCTGGCAAAGGTTTTGCTAACATCTACTGCAGTATTTGATATCGGAGTTGAACTAGATGTGCTGGAAAGATCTACTGTTGACGAGAAATTAATTTCAGATACATTACGGTATTTTGCCATTAAAGCTGTAAAACTGATGTAACAATTTCTGTGATATCCATCAGTGTCATTAACTTGCTCTGGTAACTGTACACTATCATATTTAAGTTTATTATTTACACGTATTTGTAAAACTTCTTTACACTTTTTTAATTTATCTTCTACAAAAGTTATTATTTTTCCATTTTTGTCTTTACAAAAAACACATTTTAATTTATCACTAGCCATTGTAACACAATTTCGTTAATAGAACATCAAAAATAACAGCAATTAATACACCAATGTGACTAAACGGACGCCATCTTGAATACAAATAGCTGGTGTCGTCTATCTCGCTTGCGCAACTAGCGCGTGACAGTCTGTACTCTTCCAACATGCCCAATCACTTTTCACTCTTAGATCGGTCTGGCTGAAGGTTTAACAATTGGATTATTGTTTGGCAAATAAATTTTGGCTTTTTAGTTACCTAAATAACATCATATAATAATTTCAGCCATACTAAAATATTTTGAAAAAAAAAAATTTTTTAATTCAAAATTAGCGTTCGGCCCAGTACAACAATAATGGAAATATCTGGCAATAATAGATTCATGTGTCAAAAAGTTCAATTAAAATAATAAAAAAAAGGAACCTTCTTAAAATTATCTGAAAAATTGATATTTTACCTGTACAGGTACGATGCGCACTGATGAATGCAACGACTACCGCCAGCCAGGTAGCCCGTATGACGTCAGGGAGAGTGAGAGTGATAGCATATCTAAAAACTGGGCTACCTGAAATTCTCTCTCGAAAACGTTGTTAGCTCTTAGACTAATATCTTCACTCCTCATCAGCCTAATGATATATTTTTCATTTCTCAGGCTATCAATGTTATAATAATATCAATTTTCATTTCTTTGTAGCAAATCGAAAATATTGATATATAATTTCGGAATATTTAATAATAACAATAATAATAAATGATTTTATCGACAGGGTTTCTCTTACACAACATTATGAACTACGAGGTGAATAAGTTTTGTGGTATCTTGTCAAAAGGCAGAGTTCATACCACCTGACGATGCAAGTGTTCGCTCTTCCACTTAACCAAAGTTTACCCACACATCTAGCATGTAGATGAATGTGTTACAGAAATATTTACATGATTAACAATATATACTCAATTTATGTGTCCATGTTGACACATGCAGAAGCGACTATGTTGGATATACAAACTCAGAGACTGAATTCAAATTCAAACTGGCTGTATCAATAAATTCAACAAAATATCGTTTTTAAGGGTTTTTTCATGCATGAGAGTGATATATGTTTATACTTATAGGGTAACCAATTGTATAGCTTAGTTATGTTATATGAGAAGGAGCATTTGTAAAAGGAAATTGTGTGTTGAAGGAGACTAAGCCAAGCCTTTTCTTGAAGCGTACATCTAGGTTGTGGATAACAGTTCTAAATCTAATTTTATTATATAAATCTGAGGGCTTACCAGAGGTAATTATCTCATGGTGAAGCGTTCACGCGTGGGGGAGACTTATTCCTTCTAAGTTCAACTAATCGATGTCTCTAATTTTTTCTATAGCCATTGAAGTAAGTCAATACCCACTTTGTAGAGTCTCCATATCAGTGCAAAGAATTGAACCGAAAATACAGAGATATCCAGTCTACTTGCGATTACCTCATCTCTAAAGATTTTTAGGGATGTGAAATCTCGAGCAGACAGTTCATTTCACAGAATCCACTCTTTCTCAAGTCAAGTTATTCCGAATGCAGTTCTGAAAATTGCCTTGAGTATATATTCAACCTTTTGTTATATACCTAATAGAATATTTTTAAGGGAAGGTTTTCAAAACCGCCGGGATACGGCAGACATATGAGAGCGGCAATGAACTGTGTGCTAATGAGGCATTGGTGACCATGGGTTTGATAATCGTTTGATAGACCGGTTTTGTCTTGCCTTGCCAGAAACTCTGCGGTACGTCCAGGTTGCCGCTGTAGCCTGGAAATTATGTATTGTTATGACCGTTCCATGTCAGTGTTTGATCGATTATTAAGGGCAGGTATTTGACTTCCTTGAAAAAAGTTAACTGAGTTCCATCCAGGGTTGGGGCTTTCAGTTCGTATTCTCGCCTCTTTGTAAATGAAATCAGAGCACTGTTTTGCTAGGATTTATATTCATTTCCTCCTTTGCACACCAGCTTCTGATTATATTCAAGGCTGTCTGCAAGCGATTGGATAGTATGTCGTCATGTTTTCCCCTAATGGTGACGACCAGGCCATCAGCGTAACCTTAAGTCGTGATTCCAGAGTCATATTGTAAAAGAACTTGGAATACACTCAGATCTCTTGAAATTTCAAGGGATAAAGCCACCCCTGGAATCTCGAATGTTTTGAAAGACGTGAATCGCATCAATTCATACTTCAACACAATTCCGCAGCCTGACAGGTCTGCATACGAGACTTCTCTACTTGACCGCTACAATGTACAAGAAAAGTCCGGTAACCTGTTTTTCTTTTCTACCGTAACTGCACACACGATTAAAAAGTACATTAATAAGATCAAGAGTAACGCAACAGGTTCCGATAATATTTCCATACAGATGATCCACCTATTTGAAAACTATCTACTAAACCACATAACCCACATTATTAACTCAATAATAACTTCGGGACAGTTTCCTTACAAGTGGAAAAGCGGATTAGTTTTACCTCTGCCAAAATGTAACACTCCCTCTTACTTGACGGACCTCCGACCTATTTCCATTTTACCTTCTCTTTCCAAAGTAATGGAAATGATACTGAAGGATCAAATCAATGTTTTTGTAAACGAACATAAAATAATTTCATCCGTCCAGTCGGGATTCAGATCGCAACATAGTACTACCACAGCTCTTCTTTCAATTACAGACGATTTTTTTAGAGCGGTTGACGAGGGCTGTGTTTCCTGTTTAGTTTTGCTGGACTATAGCGAAGCGTTCGATACAATCGACCACGTTATCCTCTGTCAGAAGCTAGTTGCTTTCGGCTTTTCGCTGGATGCAGTAGGCCTGATAAAAAATTATTTGTCAGACCTAACCCAGAAGGTAAATCTTGATGGAACAATTTCAGAGTCATTATCTGTAACTAAAGGCGTACCGCAGGGATCCATTTTTGGACCCTTATTGTTCAGTCTTTACATATCTGACTTCCACCTTTTCGCCAACACTTGTACAATACACCACTATGCCGATGACACCCAGATTTATTTTTCATTTCCCATTCGTGACCTAGACTTGGCACAAACTCAAATCAATACTGATCTCCAAACCATCTTCGATATATCTACAGCCCATAAACTCAAACTCAATCCAAAAAAGTCTGCAGTGATGCTATTCGGCACCAAAAAGAACAGAGAAGTCTCAATGAACACCATACAAATTCGCCTAGACGATGTCTTTCTTCCAATTGTGAAAGAATTCAAAAACCTAGGACTCTGGCTTGATCCTGAGCTAAGATTTACTGAACACGTCAGCCACCTCAGCCAATCTTCCTACAACGTCTTAAGGCAACTTTACCCTAATAGGGACTTACTCTCAACGGAATTCAAGATAAAACTTTGCGAGTCGCTAATATTTTCTAAAATCTCCTACTGTGACAGTATATACGGTTCAGCTTTACTCCAAAATGATTGTCACCGCCTACAACGTATACAAAATAATTGCCTGAGGTTTTCTTTCGGCATTCGTAAATACGACCATATAACCGAGCCGATGAAGAAATCAGGTTGGCTGAATCTAGAGAAACTTAGGAAATTACACCTTCTTACCATTACCCACAAAGTCCTAACAATCCAACGGCCAGATTACCTCTTCAAAAGGCTGAAAACATTTTCGGACCTGAACAGATTCTCCACTCGCAATAGAACAACTCTCATCATTCCAAAGCATAAAACTTCATTTTTCACCCGTAGCTTCTCGTACAGCGCACCGAAAAGTTATAACTCACTACCCAGTGAATTTAGATCCTATTCATCGAGTAATTTTAAAAAAAGACTGAAAGTTCATCTTGGCAAATAGACTGTCTTTGTTCGAACTGACTCGGCTAACCTCATTCACTGGAAAGTTATTACTAGAAAGTTACTACTACTCTCATATTGTCAACATTTTGTCCATATTTATTCTTTTTTCTTTTCTTTTTTTTTTAACATAAGGTTGAGTTGAAAAACAGCTCTCGCTGACACTCCGCCTTTTCACCTTTATTGTTATATTTATACTTATTACTATATTATTATTATATTTTTATGGTGAATAAAGACGAATTATTATTATTATTATATTGCTTTACTATCAAATTATCCACGGTCAATGCTAAAACAAAGATGATTGGACCCCACTTTGGGGAAAACCTTTTTGCGCTGTCATTCAGACTGGTTTCTCCCGATTCTGGTTCGCAGCATTGCGTGTATCCATCTTATATGTATGTCTTTTCATTTCTTTCAACTAAGCATTGTAGAGCATTAATCGTTGATTTGCCTGTTTGATAGGCGCAATTTTTTTTGTGAAGCGATCTGTCCAAGATAATTTCACTTCTTATATAACCTACTATAATTTTCTCCATTGTTTTCAGGAGAAAGAAGGTGAGACTGAAGGGGCGATAAGACTTTGGGTCGTCTGCTAGACATGTCTCAGTCTTTGGTATAAACATCACTGTAGCCTCCCTCCAGGCTTTCATTTTGTATCCGAAAATGAAACTGGTCTTGAACAGCATTTTCAAGAATGGCTCTATAATCTCAACACCATTTGTAGTAAGGCGAGGAATATTCCATCCTTACCGGGTGATTCCAAAGGTTTGAAGTTTTTAATAGCCCATTTATTTTTTTGGGTGCTGAACATTTTTGCCGCTAGGCTCCTGCTGGATCTGTTGGGACTCGTAACAGCCCCTTTGAGTTAAGCGCTTTGCGATTCGTCTTCAGCTACCTTTGATCCAGGGAACTGTGTGTGTATGAGTACACTTATACTTTCCATCTGGTTTTCTACATATTCCCCGTTTGGCTTTTTCATTTGACCGATACAGTTGGTATATTCTTGGAGAGGACTTCATGGCACATTTGCCTCCATGTTCTACTTTTGCATTTTCTGATTTATTTGTGGTACTCAGTAGTCTTTGCTTTGTAGTCTTTTCAGTGTCCCAGACTTTTCAAAGAGTTTCCTAACTTTTTCTCTGTTGACTGTTATTTGTTTTCTTGGGCTGCTGATATCATATGTGTTTCTTATAGCATTTTGAAGCATCCCTATCTCATCCTATTCTATATCTTTCGAAGCGTGTTTCCGGTGACTCCAAGTCGAACCTTATGTGTTGATGATCCGACATCAAGGAGTCATCAGATACCTGCCAGTTGCGAATTTGGTTATTTATAAATGGATCTGCAAGGGTTAGGTCAAGAACATCTTTTCTGATCGCATTTATAAAGGTGGGTTTGTTACCTTTATTGACAATGTCTATGTTAGTAGCAGACAAATATTCTAAAAGGTACTCAATTTGTGCGTTTGTAACTGTGCTTCCCCATGTGAGATGGTGCGTATTCGCATTGCAGCACAGAATGAAGTGCCTGTTTCCTCTTTGACACCATCGGGTGAGGTTTTGTACTTCCTCTGGTGGTGGTTGTGTTGGTCAGTCACCTTGGAAGTAGGCCAAGGCCATAACGATCTGCCTCTTGCCTGCTGCAGCTGGCACAATGGCGGTTGCCAAATCTCCAGTGATGAACTCTGGAACAGGAATAAATTTAGTTTTAGGACCAAGCAATAGAACTGCTATCGGTTTTTCATGGGCGTTGCATGATTTCATAGTGAGTCCTTGTATACGTCCTCCATTCATCCAGGGCTCTTGAATCAGTCCTATATTGATATTTTCTTCAGTAAAATTCCTTATAAGTACACTAGTGGCTTCTTTTGGGCGACGGAGGTTTATCTGAAGAGCCTGAGTTTTGTTCTCATTTTAAGTTGGAAGTCCTTGGAGCTTTCCTGATCTCCTTCCTCCAGTCACCCCAGGCCTTTGCTTTTTTCTCGGTCTGAGGCACCTGTTTGCCTTTACCGGTGATTATTCACATAAAACATAATTTTTTCCCTATATAATGCTGGCTTCCAAAATAGCGTTCCACTCAAAATAACAAGACAAAATTAGCAAGAAAAATTACGATGTCATCCACCATTCATATCTAGGGGTTTCTGTGTATCTAATAAATGGTGGGACACGACCTTTCTTAAAAAAAATTGCTCCCAACTGAGATTAATGGTACCATAAATGGAAAGAAAACATCAAGCTACGGTGTATCTTGTTTCTAGAAGAACTGAAGTCTCTTGAAAGCTTTGATACCAAAATTCTGTTTGCTGATGTTACAACTCTTGATGGAAAAAGACCAAAGATTATCTTTGGATTTGATATTCTAACGTCCAGACACTACAAAACTAAAGTCATACCACACACTAGTTGTGTTTATAATGAATACATTATTGTACAATGACTGGGTATATATATATATATATATATATATATATATAAAAAAAGGTGAATTAGGAAATTTTTCAGTAACTGAAGATTATCCTTGGGGTTGCAGTCATATAATATATTGGCCTGATAAAGTAAAACTCTTGTTTAACTTGTCGAGCTTTCGAAAAATTCTTTTTTTTTTTCAAGACATTAATGTGTGTAATGTGTGTTTTCGAAAGCTCGACAAGTTAAACAAGAGTTTTACTTTATCAGGCCAATATATTATATGACTGCAACCCCAAGGATAAACTTCAGTTACTGAAAAATTTCCTAATTCACCTTTTTTTGTGCCAATTAATCCAGTCAAGATACTACCTTTCTCTCTCTATATATATATATATATATATATATATATATATATATATATATATATATACGTAAATGAATATAGAATACTTTATTCGGGGAAAAAATTTCAATATAGTAAGAAACAAAAAAAGGGTTATTAGTTATATTGTGGTTCGTTTGTAGATACATTAACAACAAAATAACTACAAACACGCCTGAACCTGACGGAGTGTTTATTTCTTTCTTTCCTCGAAATATCTACTTGCCTATTATACACTGAGCCTGATGGTGGATTAAATTCGATTGTTTTAGGTTGAAGTAATACGGCATCAATTCAAAATTCGTTACTGTGTGTGTTCAGAACTTAACAAGTGTATGCAAAATTTCAACCCAATCTGACAAGTGCGTCAAAATGGACTTGCAAGATTTGTAGCAAACAAACAGACAACAAAGTTCTCATAAATTTTTACTTCATTCATAAAACTACACTCTCCTATGTGTATTATATATCAATAGCGAATACATTATTGTTATACATTCTGCAAAATTAAAACAGCGAGACTATATTCAGTCATTTATTTATAAGTTGTTCAGCAATAGTAATGAGTTTCAAGTTCAATTGTATCCGTTCATTTACTTTTAACTTGTTCCCATGATATGAATCAAATGTAACCATGAAGAATTGTGCAATATCGGTGACAACTAAGAAACTGCGTGAGAAAATGAAGGTCATTAATATTAATCTCACATGCATCTGAATATATATCTTGATTAGCTCATTTTGATTCTTCTATGGGTCAATTGGTCCCTTTGTTTCAACTTACCTAGAACGGAAAAGAAAACAATAAACAATTAGCTGTTTGTCGGTTATGAGCTAATCTTTTGAAAGATTTGCAAACACTATTCTCCGCGAGAAATCTGGATCAAAAATGTAATGGTGGCCTTGAACTACTTTTTGGTGAATATATTTGAACTCGGGAAACCTTCAGAGAATTCCTTCACGTGATGTGATTGAGCTGTCGTCAATTTCGATATATTTGAATTTTCTTATAGATTGTGGCAATAGTATATATAATCGATACACTCTTAACAGGGACAGGGTATATGGTTCAAGTATACGCGATTTGGAGCCGATTTCTGAGATTATCCTCAGCAAAGCTTGACTCAGATTGAACGTCACTTAAACAATTTTTAATTATATACCACTTTTTGAGTTTGGCAACCGCTGAAGCTAGCACGAAAGAATAATGATAATTATCCAGAAATATATTTATTTTTCATACATTCCAACCTGGCAATAGAGAGATAAAAAGAGAGAACCTATAGCATGGTTCAGTGATGGCCTCGATTTGATTAGTCGCTGTCAGCTATATAAATGATAATAAGCATCGGTGGTTCCGTGGTAAAATGCTCGTCTGCCAAGCGGCGATCCGTGTTCAGAGTCAGCATATTCATCTTGCCCGTTTATAACATGATTTTATTTATTCAGTCTTGATATAAGGTTTGTACTGCTAACATCCATTTTCTTTTGCACTTGGTAATTTTGAAAAATACAAGTTTTTTTTAAGAGAAACTCGAAACGAGTTATAAAATTGGCGCAGTCGGTAGGATTGTTACAAAGGATCCATCGCGGATAACTTTCTATTTTTATAGTTTATTAACAATTGAGAAAGTTCCTACGTGTCCGTTCGTTCGATCGCCGAAAAGTGGATACCAAAGGACAATACTGAAGATACCAAGGATTAAGAAGCAGACCCAACCAGGAAATTTGGCAACCTTGAAATTCGATGAATGATGATTACTAAAAATCTTTGACGTTGATCAAACAAAACGAAAACCAAATATCAGATAAATTCGACGAACTCAATAAAGAGCTGGACAAAATTTCATTTGATTTCAATAGTTACCTCTCTGCAAAAATTGCCCTAGATAAATTGGGAGCAATATTGAATATTCTACTACAAATACTCAATTATTTGGAAAATGCTATCACCTTTGCAAGATTGAAAATTTTTCACACTAGTAATTTGGAAATTGAAGATTTGGAATTTATCATTCGAACACTTCGACGTCACCATCAACCAAATGAACTTTTATTTGGAAATGACAATTCTACTTTACATAAATATTACGAAATTTTGGAAATTGAATCTTACTATATGAACGATAAGTTAGTTTTAATTAATCACTTTCCTATAATGTTTCCTGAAACCTACTCATACTTTCACCTTTATTCGATCCCTACCAAAACCAATACTATTCTGATCCCTACCAAAGCTTTTCTGGCAATGAACGAAAACCTCTATCAGTATCAAGATACCGAATGTAGAAATACACATCCAATGAACTACTGCAACACTGAAAAACCTCAACAGCACTCCAATCAAAAGGACTGCATACACCAACTCCTACAATTAGAAGCGAGAGAACTAACATCCTGTGTGCAGGTCCCAATCGTGCTTAAAGATGAAATCGTCGAACAAATCAATGCCACCCACTACATAGCCATCACGAAACCGATCTGACAACTCTCAAAGGACCCTACTTCATTGAAGTTTCCTCTGGATGTAGTTTCCATACTCCCCGAAATATCTATGTGAACAACGAGGACATCATCAGCGGCTAACACCTACTGCTACCCGCAGTGAAAATTTCCAAGACAGCTCACCCAGATCTACAAGAATTAGGAATTAGTTCTCCACAACATACCCTTGGACCAACTACATCGAACCGAAAGGGAGAAGCAGAAGATCCACCAGGTTTCCCTGAAGAATCTGAAACAATATACATCTTATATTTGGGCCACAACCATCTTCAACGACGACTAATGATTTATCCACCCCTTGTATGGATCCTTCTGGGAAGGGGGGAGTTATATTACACAATTCCCAAGAAAGCTGTGAGAACGAAGATGCATCACCGATTCCACAACTCAGCACTTTGCTTCTCGTCGAGATTCAAGCAGTTCCAGGAACAGAGTCGGCATATTGACCTTGCCCGTTTGTAACATTATTTTATTTATTCAGTCTTGATATAATATTTGTACTGCTCCTCCATCCTTTCTTTTGTAATTTGTAGTTTTGAAAAAGAAAAGTTTTTTTTGAACCATACTCGGAACGAGCTATAAAATTCACGGTAGAAACAACAGTTGTCAGTAGGTACCCATTTTTTTATGTTTTAATTGTGTTTTATGTTCAATATTTATTTTTTCTCCCTGAATGTTTTCTATTTTCAGTTCGTTTTTATCTCAAGTTAATGTTTAGATAAAGGAATACATTTTGAATGAGAACACATATTGAACTTTAAATCTTTCCATATTTGTAAAAATATTTTTCATACAAATGTCCAAACTAGTTCAGGACTCATGATGTCAAAGTATATTTTTTCTATAATAAATATTAATACGATAAAAAAACCTTTTTGTTCCTATTCACCTGCCATTGTGGTGAAGCACTGTTTCGTACGTTTGTTCGGCTGAAGGTAAAAGGGAACAAAAGAGGAAAAAAAATTTTGAAAATTTTTAAACGAAAAACTATTAAATTATGTTTTATTTCACTAAAAACGCAAATAATCAAAATATAAAAACACCTAAAATTAAAATTATTTTACAAAAACATTTTGATAAAGGAACAACGGAAACGCTTAAACTAATAAAACAAATTTTTATAATCTTCGGTGTTTAAGTTTTTGAAAGTCCCCTTCTCTCTGTGCATGAGGATAGTTTCATTATTATCTGGTCTTCACCAAACTTCGATTCGTCAGATATGGTTGGATAATAGTATGTAGGCCCAATTACCTCATCGGTTTTTCTTATATATTTTAATAATACTTTGCCGACATGAACTCTTATAGGAGGACGGAAGAATGCCACGTCCAAGGGCTGCGTAATATTTGTGGAATTAGCTGGTAAAAACACCAATATTATATTTTGTCAATTCCTTCACCATATTAATGGAAATATGTGAGGATAGATTGTCGCCGATTACAACTTTTCGACCTTCTAAACTTTTTAAAATATGGTATCAGTGTTGTTATAATCCAATCTTCAAAACAATTCATGTCAAACCAACCGGAAGGTGTGCGGTTGTACCTCGTGTTACGAGGTCCGCCTTCTGTCTACGAAGAATAAAGGTTAGTGCCTTGTAGACAACATAGCACTCTAATACGTGTCCATCAGCTGTAACGGCAAACATGATTGAAGTGCAAGACTTGGTCGTATTCATAACTCGTTCAGGGTGTTTGCAGCCTCTTCAACTTAGAACTTTTTTGCGGCCTACGTCATCTGCCAAGTTAGTCTCGTCGTGGTTTTTTACTTATGTTGGAGGTATTTCTTTCAATGTCTGTTAACAAAATATTCTTCGACTATTTTTCTTGAAACTTTAGCCCTAGATCGTTTAGTATTCTCACACATGTTGTTCGTAATTTGGTTTTTGTGCCTCTGTTAAAACAACAAATACCTTCCCTGGCAAATTATTTTTAAAACTACTAACATTCCTGCCCAGCTTGTCAAAATAATTTTTCACTAGTAACTGCAAATCATAAGTATCGATAGGGTATCCCCAATCAGCACAAATGTTTGTATTACTTATTAGTAAATTTTCCTCCTCCGTTAAAACGGTTTGTCCCCTTTCCATTTTGACGTTACCTTTCTTGTGCCGTGCGAGGACTATAGTGGGAATTCCATATCTTGCTGATACGTCAACTGGTGGTTTCTTATAGCCTCAACTGCTAGACGTAATATCTCTGGATCGTGAGACTTGAGTCACTTTTTTTGCTTTATACACATATTTTCGAGGCATATTCGAGCTTTGGGTGTTCCCATTCACCACCGGTTACCCCATTTATCTTTATTTTTTTATGTCAATTTTTAAGCAAAAAGTCAAAATGATTTATTTTTAAAATGTTAGTAAAACAATTTATATATTATGAGTACTTACGGTTTGGTGCCTTTTCAGCCAACACTCTCAGAGGTACAAAATCAGCAGTTTTTCAAAATAAATTTTAAGGAAAAGTAATTTCATGCATATATTAATACCCGATGCTGCCATCTTGTAGGTACTGTCTTGACTATGATCCAACAAGAAGTTTTCTGGGTATTACTTTAATTAAGAGGTATTAAAAGGATTAGGAATCTATAAAGTGTTGTTCCTTACGGTATATATATATATATATATATATATATATATATATATATATATATATATATATATATATATATATATATATATATATATATATATATATATATATATATATATGCGTAATATTTGTGGAATTAGCTGGTAAAAACACCAATATCATATTTTTTTCAATTCCTTCCCCGTGATAATGGAAATATGTGGTATCAATGTTGTTACAGTTACAAGTGACATTTGGAATAAATGTAATATAAATTGTTATCATCCAATAAATGTATGTAGGTTTCGCTGTGAAAATCGAAACTTGATTTGAACCCAAACTAAACCACTATTCGTATATGCTTGTAAGTGGATTATATCTTGTTCGAATTTAATATAATTTTGTTTGCGATTGTTCGAAGAAAAAAGTATAAAAGTCATCATGTCCGTAAAAGTACAATTTTACGGATTGTTTTTTAATTCCCAAAGTTGCCGTTTTGAGGAGAGTATACAAAAAACCTGAGAGTTAGTACTGTTTGAGATTTCGAAGTTGAAACTTATTTTTATCAAAAATTGTGGCATATGTTACTCAAGGATAGTTCAGCTTTTCATTGGTGAATTTTCAAAATCGGTTCAGAAGTTCCAGATATTACCCTCTACATACAAACAGACAACACATTTCACCTATTTATAATATAAGTAGTATAATAAATATTTTATTATTTTCTCGAGTGGGAATTGAACAAAAAAACATTGCATAGTGCATTCTACTTTGCTGAAACAAAATTCTATAAATTATCAAGCTTGTTTTTCTCTTTTCAGATATCAGTTAATTATTTTTCACGCAATCGGATTTTCTGTTTTTTGAATAATTTGGTTTATTTATGACGATTTGTATGATTCAAAAAATCATATTATCATACTAGTACCCTCAATTGTATACCCCCCTTTCTATATTTGGATTTTGTCTCCTGTGGAAAATATATTTATCATTCGTGGAATCGTGGAGATCCTATATTAGCAAATTTGAACATGAAAGTATTGATGTAGGGAAACATTCTCAGTTGAATATTGAATAGAAATATTTTTCCTTTGAGTCTGATTTTATGAACACCCTGTTCATATTTTCAAACAAATCAGTATTGAAGTAATTCGTACGAATCCTCTTTGGGTATATATCACAATACAACACCATCTATGTTCAACCATTTGGTTCTGAGAGAATAAATATAGGTGTGAAAACAGCCACGGTTTTCGATCTGGCACCACCGCGTGGCCCTATCGTATCGACGCCCGAATTGCAGGCTTTCGGAGTTTTCAATCAGTTTGGTCATTTCTTCAGCGTCTTATTCTTCAAACTAAGAGCCTGTCCAGATGACGCGTTTTACGCGCGAGCGGGCTCGCGCGTTCCCGAAATACTAGAGCTACATACATTCCGTCCAGATGATCTCGCGCGTTTCCTCACACGCGCGTAAAACGCTTGCAACGAGCGGGACTCTCGACTTGCTCGTTTTAGGCGCGAGCGCCGCGCGAGTCGAGATACTCCGGCGCCATTGCTGCGTCCAGTACTACGCGCGTGTCCGTGGCGAGTGGACGTATTCGGTTCAGAATGGAGCGTGATAACTTTGATACTGAACTTTTTATTGACGAAATTGAGAAAAGGGTAGCTATATGGGATATGGAATCATCAGATTATTCTAATAGAATCACAAAACGTAGGAACTGGGAAGAAATAGTGGAATTTTTTAGTGAAGCTGGTGATTCCGAAGAGAAAAAAAAACTTCAGGTAAGTAAATAATAGTTTATTAAATAATATTATTTCTTAAGACTACATACATAGATTCTACATTAATAAACTATATCATTTTATCTTGCCAAGAGAGTTTGCCTTCGTCAACAAAATAATCAGCAAATCTATCTCTTGTATTCAATGATCTCGCATTAGGCCTCACTGCCTCAGTGTTCACAATAATCAGAGATGTTTCGTAGAGAGTGTGATCATACCTATAGCCATCCCTTAACATTACGTAGTTATGAAGAACACAGCAAGCTTTAATGATGTTTTCTGCAAACTCTATGCCTACATTCAACGGTCTATGAAATATTCTCCATTTATTTACCAAGATGCCAAAGCAACATTCAATGTAACGCTGGGCCCTGGATAAGCGGTAGTTGAAAATTCTTTTTTTGGTTGTTAGAGATTTACCGCAATAAGGGCGCATTATATTTTCAGACAGACTAAACGCCTCATCTCCTACTATGACATGGGGTAAGGGAGTTCTATCTGTTTGTGATATTGGCTTTGGATCTGGAATACCAAAAGTTTTCTCGACAAGTTTTTTATATAAAACAGAGTCTTTAAAAATTGTGGAGTCATTACTTTTTCTATATGCGCCGATGTCCACTGCAATAAAACAATAATTTGCATCGCATACGGTCAACAAAACAGTTGAAAAATTACTCTTATAGTTATAAAAAAGAGATCCAGAATCGTTAGGTTTTATAATACGGATATGCTTGCCGTCAATGGTGCCGATGCAATTTGGAAAATTTGTGTATTTTTGAAATTGTTTTGAAATTTCTTCCCATTCAGCCTTCGTTGGTTCTCTCATTACTATATTTTGCAGTTTGTTCCATATGACGTAACAGGTTTTCTGTGCTATTTTGATAACTGTAGACTTTCCTAATCTGTAGGCATAATGTAGGTCCGCAAAATAAGATCCTGTAGCCAAATATCTGAATAGAAAGTTACATGTGAATTATTATTTTATTCCAATCTTTTTATTGTTTACAGGTACTTTATTGCAGAAGAAATTGAAAGGGTTGCGTGATGGCTTTGTAAGAGAAATGAAGAAGAAGAAAACCACACCCTCTGGATCAGGAGCCTCCGGCAAAGCCAAATATATTCATTTTGAACGTTTGATATTCTTCGAAAGATCGACACTGAATAAAATAACTGACAGCAACATCAACACCGCGTCTGTTGCAGCTGAAGAACAGGACTTTTCGGGCGATGGGGAAGATGTAATGAGACCTCCACGTAGTCAGGCGAAAAAGAAGAAAAAACTAAATGCGGCCGACGAAGAATTTCTCTCCATCATAAAAACAAATTTAGCATCTGGAAATCAGCCACAGACATCAAACCAAATGGAGTCAGATGATGACAAACTATTTTGTTTGTCCTTACACAAAGAGCTTCTTAAAGTCCCAGAGGAAAAGACTTCAAACAAAAATTGAATCAATGAAGGTACTTCAAGCTCAACAAGCTCTGTGTCTTAAAGCTGCTCGTTCCGCCTACCAACCTCCGACACAATATCATTACCAAATGGAAATGACACAACGTGGACAGAGAGAGTATTTTGGAGAAACAGGATATACCGCAATAGACCCTTCAACATCTTCGTTTCCACCTGCAACGTTTTCGACTTACAATCGAGGTTATTGCACTGCGTCTACCCCACCAACGACGTCTTGCTACAAAAACCAAACAACCCCATCACCGGCATCTGCACAAGATTCCAATGAATCTGAATTGATGGAACTGTACGATAACTAAATTAAATGTTAAGTACTAAGTTCAAATTCTTTATTTTTGTTAAATTGGGTCTCAGTTTATAATTACCAAAGCAATAAAAAATACTACCTCAAAGTAATCACGAGTTTTTCTTCTGCAGAAACAGTATCCCGTACCACATAATTTTGACATTGAGTAAAATCTTCTTTAATAATTTCTAGTAAATCATCAAACGATGCTACTGACATCCGAAAGTAGTTGAAAAACTTTTCACTATGTTCTCTGAGTTTTGGGTATAAAGTTATAAACATACTATGCGTCATTCTGTCACGTAGAATGGGATGCACGTTAAATCGTCGACTTTCTCTTCGTTTACGACGTCTCCATCGACGGTATGCAAGCCACAACACAACCGCTGTATCCGAGTCCATTTTTAATACTGACCAGATCCGTCTCACGTCTCATCACATGCGCGCGTAAGAACGCGCGTGAAACGCCGCATGTGGACGCAATACAAATCAAAACGCGCGAGTGGACACGCGCGTAAATTGCGCTTTCTGGACAGGCTCTAGGTAGGTAGTAGGCAAACAAATGATGGCGCAATACAAAAATTATATGCAACATATGAGGTGAAAATTATTCTTCTAAATTAGGAGATCATTCGTATTTTGAAAGGCATTCTGGGTGGGAAGAGAATTACAATCATCTTTTTTAATTTCTGAGCGGTGTGTCGCACTCTGAGTGGGTAGACAATGTGTATACAACCTTTTTTCTCCAGCTCTTGCAGACAGAATCATTTGTAGGGCCGTAGTAAAAAAGTTGGGAATTTACGAAAAAAATCAAAATTCATATTTTCTACTATGAGTGAGTAGACAATGTGAATACAATCTTCCTCCTTCAGCTTTTGCAGGCAGAATCCTTTGTAGGAAAAATATAAATTTTTATTTTTTTCGAAAATTCCCAACTTTTTTCCTATGGTCCTACAAACTAATCGGCTTTCAGAAAGTGGTGGAGGAAGTTTCTATAAACACTATCTACCCGCTCAGAGTGCCATACACCGTGCTATTTGGAAAATATGAATTTTTATTTTTTTTCGACAATTCTCAATTTTTTTACTACGGCCCTACCAACGATTCTGCCTGAAAGGTTGTATACACATTGTCTACCCACCCAAATGCGACACTCCGCTCTGTTTGGAAAATATTAATTTTATTTTCTAGGAAAAATAATTTTTAAGAATCTGAAAAGTAGGAAGGTCTCTACCCACTCAAAGGGCGATACGGCGCCTGTTGAAAAATATTAATTTTATTTTATTTCGAAAATTTCTATTTTTTTTTCCTACAAACGAATCTGCTTCCAGAAAGTGGTGAAGGAAGGATCTATAAACACTCTCTACCCACTCAGAGTGCGATACACCGCGCTGTTTGAAAAATATGATTTTGGTTTTTTTCGAAAATTCTCAACTTTTTTACTACGCCCTACAAACGATTCTGCCTGCAAGAGCTGAAGAATAATAGTAATTTACGTAACAAGTCCGGAAAATAGGGTTTTTTTGGACGAATAGACAAAATTCTAGGACGAGCCGTAGGCGAGTCCTGGAAGTCTGTGAGTCCAAAAAAACTATTTTCGGGCGTGTTGCGTACAATATTTTTTTCGGCAACCATGTAGAATAACAAATCAATGAGACGACATATTTCTTTATTTCTTTATTATACATTTTAATTCTTATTTGAATTAAACGGAACAGAACAGAAAATACTACATATTAACAGAAACATTCTAATTCTTATTTATATTAAGATATTTATATGTTTATATATATATATGTATATATATATATATATACATATTTATTTATATATAAATATATATTTATAAATATTTATATTAATTTCCCAAGGCACATTTTCAAAGTCACTATCGCTGCACATGCAAACTTTTGACAACTAATTTCATATGAACTGTCAGCCGTTGAACAGGGAAACATTCTCAATTAAATATTGATAAAAAGATTTTTCAGTCGCAGATGATTCCACATCTGATTTTATGAACATCCTGTTTATATTTTCAACAAATGTCAGCCGTTATTTCGTTGCTATGGTAATGATCAACTGCATGTATCAAAACCATACCTACCAAGATTTTCATATTTACAATGACAACAACGACGTGATTCTTCCCAACCTAGTCCGGGAAGTACGTACTTCCTGGACTAGGCCGGAAAATGCTACATTCTCAAAGAAAAAGCGTCCGGGAAGTGGGTACATCCCGGACGGTTGCCGAAAAAGGTTTTATACACATTGCCTACCCACTCAAAGTGCAACACTCCGTTCTGTTTGGAAAATATGAATTTTTATTTTTTTAGAAAACATTCTCAACTTTTTTCCTACAGCCCTACAAACGAATCTACTTTCAGAAAGTGGTGAAGGAAGGTTCTATAAACACTATCTACCCACTCAAAGTGCGATACACCGCTCTGTAGAAAAATATGAATTTTATTTTATTTCGAAAATTCCCAACTTCTTTGATACGGCCCTACAAACGGATATGCTTTCATAAAGGGGTGAAGGTTCTATAAACGAACGCTCTCTACCCACTCAGAATGCGATACACCGCTCCGTTTGGAAAATATGAATTTTTAGTTTTTTCGAAAATTCCCAACTTTTTTGTGAAGTCAAATTTTGGCAATAGAAATACCAAGTAAAAATATAGACCCACCAGTCGTTTACTGACAAACGGTCAGACACATCATTTTACAAGCTTTTATTTAGTTTCACTTGTCAGTTCGTTAGGGTAAAATCTTGCAAGTGAATTTTGATCGACTTCTAGTCGTCCGATTAATTTGAAATTTGGCAGATGTTCATAATTCCGGTGACAATGCAGTATGAAAGTTTTGTTAGAGAAAAAAACAAAATGGCGGATCCAAGATGGCGGACGAGTTTTGTGATTATGGTCCGATTCGATTCAAAATTGGTATGTGGGGGTTTTTGGAGTCGCAGATTAGGAAATTTTTGTCAAAATTAATAAACTCAAAATGGCGGCTCCAAGTTGGAGGACGAGTTTTGTGATTACGGTCCAATTCGATTCAAAATTGGTATGCGGGGGTTTTCGGGGTCGGAAATTATGAATTTCCTGTCGATTTTCACACATCCAAGATGGCCCGCATCAAGATGGAAGGCGAGTTTTGTGATTATGGTCCGATTCGATTGAACATTGGTATGCGGCAACTTTTGCGGTCGGAGATTTTGAATTTTTCGTCAAAATTTATAAATTCAAGATGGTGGCCCCAAGATGGAGGACGAGTTTTCTGATTATGGTCATATGTTATTCAAAATTGGTATGACGGGGGTTTTCAGGTTCGGAGATTATGCATTTTTTTACAAAATCTATATATTCAAGATGGCGACTTCAGGATTGTTGACGAGTGTGATTAGAGTCAGATACTATTCAAATTGGTGTGGGGGAGTTTTTGGGGTTGGAGATCATGATTTCTTTCAGTTCAAAACCTACAGGGAAGAGACCTTGTAATAATGATGATCTACTAGAAATGAACAGATTAAGGCGAACTAACTAAAAAGCAAAAAATAAAATAAATAATAAAAAACATTTTCAAAGGCAAGCATCAATTTGAGCAGTGTACTAAAACGTATTAAATAAGTTTAAGTCATCGCTGAAAATGATTTAATATTTTTTTTTATTATTTGTTTGTAAAAAGCTTGTCGCGCGAATTGTAATAAAACTGATACTTCGACTAGTTGTTACTAACCAACCAATCATTGTCCAATGAAATTGATTGGTACCTACTTTTATGAACAGTTCGCACGACAAGCTTTTTGAAACCTAATAATTCAACAAAAAAAAATTAGTGCAGGAAGCTTAATGAGGATGATTTTGACCAACGTTCACAAATTTGCGAAATAATAATTGAGCGAGTAGTGAACGATCTACAGTTCCTTTTAAATATCTGTTTCTCCGATGAGTGCAGTTTTTCCTCAACGGTACTGTGAATCGTCACAATTACCGCAATTGGTCTGATTCAAACCGAATAATTTTCCACGAGATACATACACAACATTTGCAAAAATTAAATGTTTGGGCTGGCATTTTCGGTAACCGACTGGTGGATCCAATTTTTTTTTACCTGGTAATTTGACTGGCGAAATGACAAAGAAGCCGTTATCGGTAAGATTGAATGAACATAAGAGATGAACTCAACGTAAAGAAACGTCAAAATCGGGAATTTCTGCAAATCCTGGATTGAATTATATGGGACAACGCAAGCGTTCTACATAGAGAGGAGCATTGGTTCACACGAAAGTTCAAGGAGGCTGCCTACATCGAAACCAATAACGGCTTTAGTTAAACAAGCGTTGCTCTTTCTGGCTCACTGCAGAAGCGTGAAACTTCACGTATCACTGCACATGGTGGAATTACACGCACCACTGCACCGACAGACATATAAATTAGTAAGTTCGTCAGTATTCACCTGAAGACGATTGCAGATACAAGCAATCGAAACGTCATGAAAACTTTCAAATCCATTAAGACGTCCGAAACGAGAATAATCAAATTACTACATCATCTTCAAACAAGACGGTGCTCCTTCACATTATGCTTTGATTGTTCGACAGTATTTAGACCAACATTTTCCATGGAACTGGATTGGGATGAGAGGCAGCATTGAATAGCATCCACGGTCACCAGATTTGTCCCACCTCGATTTCTCTTCATGGGGATATCTAAAAAATAAAACCTACAGAATACAACAAGTGTCTTCAGAAGATCTGGGACAAAGAATTGTCAAATTGTGCCGTCGAATGACTCCAGTAATATGTGTTTCAACATTTGATCAAATAAGTAGTAAGTAACGAAACATGAGATGAGGTCAAAAACGTCATTGAAAGCTATAAACTTAACACAAAATGAAGAGGAATTATACCACTTAGGAGACGAGTACAAAGTAAAAAAAAGACGAATTTCTGAACGGTCGTTGGTTTTCGAACAGCTCCTCGAATTCAACTTGTTAAAGGCTCATTACAATCACTACAAACCTATTATTTCCATTTTAAGATCCTCTGGGAGTAATGAGAAACTTGAATCAGTTTTAATTGTTGCTGTTTTCCGAGAAAGGGAAAGCTCATTATGGAAATGGTGGAATGAAGTATCGCGTGTTAGTCGTGACAAATGTACGAATAATGGGAATAAGGTGTTGTTTTTTTATGATAGAGAGATTCATTTCACAAGTAATACAAAGATTATATATATATATATATATATATATATATAAATATATATATAAGAAAATCATCAAAGAATAGATAGTGACACCTATAATATGTGCGGCGAAGCTCTTATTCTCATTATATATATATATATATATATATATATTGTTGCCCACTTGGATTATCTAGAATATCCAAACATTCGTTTTGATTTCTTTTATGACTGCTAAACATAATGGATTAGGAAAATCTAAATGAATCATGATCAATCAGGGACATGTCCAGAAGTAATTCTGTCACTACTATACAAATATAAATTCTATCATCTGAAAACTTCTTGTCATACTTAAAAAAAGCGTGGGTGCTTAATATCAATTGTCTTAAATTTTGTATCGCTAGCTATTCGTAAAGGTAGAGTCATTATGAAAAGTAAGTAGAGAGCAACAAACACTTCTTTTCATTAAAGGTAATTTTTTGGTCAATGACTTTATTCTTATTACTTTCGACTTTTTAGTACGTAGGTATTGCTACTAAAACGTTATTCTTTAGTTTTTTTAAACTATAATTTTAGTTTTGATTGTTTAGTCCATATTGCCGGAAAAGCGTGTTCTTAAACTTTCCAACTATGGGAGAAAAGAGATTAATTCATCCACATGAGAAGTTTTAACTAACTTCTGGTGAAAGAAGGTTGTGAGGGGATCGATAATGGTTCCTCAGCCTCTCCGTTCCTCAACCCATAAGGTCTTTTATACATAACTTTTGGTGAAAGTACTAAGACCATACCAGTGAATTCGCCAAATCTTCGAAAGTTAATTTAGGCCTTTTTATCAGTGAATTTACCAAATCGTGTAATATTTTTTTCACAATTTTGGTGAGAATACCAGGTCATAGCTATCAAATTATTGTATCATCATCGGTTCTTGATACGCGTGCAAAATTAAAGATCGTGATTTATCAGAAATCAGTCGTTCACTCGAAACCACTAATTCAACCGTCTTGCTCAAAAACTGAATCTGAAGAGATCGAGAAATATTTTCCGTCGAAAACGATAGCTTACCGAAAAATTCTCGCATCGACGCTTTGGTAATCTTCGTAAGTATAGGTGATGAATATCTAAGCACCGGGTTTTCTAGCTTCGGCAGTGACTAATGGCTCGTACCACCGGAAAAATTAACGAGAAAATGATTTGAAAACTATTTAATTTTATATGTATTAGAATGTTCGTTACAAAATCATAACTTTTTTCTCTTTATATTTATCAGTGTATCAATTTGTTAATTTCATTTTTAACCTCCGATATGATTTTTCCCCTAAATTAGCCGTCGCCAAGATACCCACTTTACTTGCGTTTACCATTCAATCTCCGTTCCTGGAATAATCACTGCCCGCTCCAGGTCGCGCTTCTTACGCCCCACCGAAACTGCCTCCATATCAGGGTTTACCTTTACTCTCCAACTCGAGCTTCAACTCTGGAAGTCGTTCATTGCGTTCTGCAAATAAACGACACTCTTTGCATTTGCATTTTCGCTCCTTCGTATGTCACAGATGGAAAGGCAGTATAGCCCCCTGAGGGACACCAGCTTCAATCTCCCTCGTGTTTGAAAGGTTTTTCCCAGCTTTATGTGAAATATCCTGCCAAAGAGAAATTATATTTTCCATTTCATCAGGCCCAATGGCACCTAGTCGTCCCTCGTACCAGACCCTAGCGAAGGCTTTGCTTATATCCAGCAATACTTATTTTCCAGTGTTCAAGGCAGAAACCAAAATATTCATTTGGCAAGACATTTCTATCCTCCACTTCTTCCGCCCGCGACCATGAAGTGGGGAGAGGTTAGTTTTTTTTTTAATGTTCCCAAAGCTGATCATTGTTTTCTAAATGTTCAAGATTTGCAATGCCCTTCTGGCACTGGTTCGTCCTCTCATTAGGTTCACAATCCTCATAGGGAAACCATAGTAATGATTAGGAGCCCGATTTCTTTAATAGTGATAGTGAGTTCATAACATGCTACGGTAATCAAGCCACTCAGGAACGCAGTATGCTATCACCAGAATCGTTATAATTTTCTCCCAGTCTACCTCCTCACGCAGAGAATTTGTGATAGAGGAATCACCACCCAGTGATATCATCACTGGTTGTGGTCTGAACTCAACTCGGAGGGAGTGTGAATCTCCTATTCCCAGGTGATGTTCCTGATCAACGCAATATCAAGGAATGTCCGGCCTAAGACATCCAAAGAACGTCAGCTCACCAGGAGGTAGCTCTTTGTATTCAAACCTCTTACTGTGCTGCTACAGAGCCCCGTCATTCGTCTTTGAAATACGACGACTTCAATGCACGTGCTTGGCGTTCAGATATTCCGCTATCATAACAGATCCATTTCCATCAAGAGCTTCGAGTTGTATTCGATTATTTGGTGGGTTGTACGCACAGATCAATCTCAGAGGACCACTCTTCATTAGTAATACTATACTCATAGCTTTTATGCCACGAGTATTACCATTAGAAATCCCAAACTGCACGTGAGAACGACAACATTTCGCTAAATTGGCAATGCGACCACCTCGACGCCCAATCATTTGAACGTTTTGTAATTATAACAGACTGCCTATTCAATCATTATACCCTGAATCTCCAACATATTTTGGAGAAATCCGTTACAATTCCCATTAGTTTTCAAAACCAGTGGAGAACTTTTGAGCAGTCTTGGTGAATTTTGCGAACAGCTCTCGCATTTAATCGTTTTTTTAAGTATCACCTGAATTGGATGGACTGATGTCTATTGTTTGCGAGTTGTTTCTTTGCCTAACCGCATCATACAAGACTCTCGCATATGTTTTACCGGGAAAATATTTTGTGTTCAGATTATCCTTGTTACACGGGGGCACTCTGGACACCTTCGGTCACCATTTTGCACACTAATAATTTAAAACTGTTGCTGCAGCACAAAAAGGCATTTCGATGTGTAGTATCTTTTTTTGTTTTAAATGCTTACAAACCCCGATCCTATATATTTTAATTTTGCAGTATGAATCCTAGACTAAAAAGTTACACTTTTCCTCCTTGGCACATAAGTAAGTATTATCAACTTAGCAATCAGATTGTAAATATTGCTTAATGCCTTAGCAACTGAATCGTAAAACATGAAAAACGGGCGATTGTGCACAAAGTACATTTACTAGCCTTTACAGCGGAACATAAATAAGTAATTGGAAAATGTCTCCCCTTACTTCCTCATGCCTGTAAACATATTATCAAATGATGATTTTGCAAAATTTCATAATGATGGTTTTTTGCAGGTGTTCGTTTTCAACAAAACCAATTACAGACAAATAAAGGAAAGGCTGAAAAAACAGGGTATTGCACACATTAGCAATCTAGAACTATCGCAGTACTTCAGCCCATGGTACGCCGAGCACATGGGCACCATCAAAGTGGCCAGTGGAAACCGATCTGTTGCAAATTGGACCTCTTACAAGCTGAGGAACAACTATTATATTTTTACATATCCTTCATTATTGAAAATACATGGTGAGTATAGACGAAGTAACTTCGTCAATATGATTGGTTCGTACCTAGATAGCACCAAATCATTCTGGTTATGTATTGAGGAACTAAATTAAGGAGAGACAGGCGTACTCAGTATGGTCGTTAGGTATTCCTTACTCTAGGACTGTTCGCAGATGATATACAAATAAGAATTATTGTGAACGACCTTAATTAGGTTTTTGATCTGGTGCTCCAGGAGAAAGAAATGGGTTCTAAATTCCGGGTGTTAACAGTTTCACTAGCCTACACTTTTTTACTCTGGATCAAATCTGGAGGGATTGGAGATAAATAAAACAATTCTGATATTTTGTAATATCTTTGAAATTCTCAGACAAGTATGAATCCGATGTTAGTTTTTTATAAATTTTTTACTCGACATATTTTTCGTCAGTTTCAATGACGGCATCTAGAATATATTTAATGAAATCAAATAATCCTTAGCAAAGGTCATAAAAATTAAAACATTTTCTACAATCCTATCAACTAATTAATTACAACTAGTTGAATCTGACTATATCTCTTTTCTACTAGTAGCATAAGAAATCGCTTATTAGGAATCCAAATTTATCTTTATATACAAAATTCCATAAGTAGTAAGCTGGTTTTGCTGGTAATATGAATTTCCGAAACAAAACCGTAGGCTCGATGATGCATATGCTATGTGTGAAAATGCACTTCTTATGCTTAAAATAGTTCCCATACCTCTAAAAAAACATTGAATCAGAATACGCAATTTACATCTTACTATAGTATTTGTAGGATTTGATTGATTTGTTTGAAAATATTAACAGGGTGTTCATAAAGTCAGATATTATGGAATTATCTGCGACTCAAAGATAAACTTTATTCTTCCATAGTTCAAAATGACTTTCAAGGTCAAAATGTTTGTATATGTTACCAAGTTACCAAGGCATTCGACAGGTATATTAGCACCTTTGTTAAAAACTGGCATGTGTCTGATGTAAGCTGTTCAGGCCATAGACACATCCAATTCAAAATTTCGGGGAGTGAGACCGAAAAAGAAACATATTGCAATCCCCGCAGAACAAACTGGGATGACTATAAGGTGGAAATAGAGAATGGGCTGAAGGGGATAGAAACAACAATATCGAGCACAAATGATTTCGAGCTGGTTGCGGGACAACTACAGGACGCAATTACCTCAGCATTTAACGACAACTGTTCACCTGTAAGCAAGGAAGCCACCAAGAACGTGCCCTGGTGGAATGAAGAACTTGCTAAGAAAAAGAAAGTGGTCAGGAAACTCTTCAACAAATCCAAAGTCTCAGGTGACTGGAGGGGATATAAGAACTCCCTCATCGAGTACAACAAAGCACTAAGGTAATCCAGAAGAGAATCGTGGAGGAGGTATTATGAGGAAGTGGAAGGCACTCAGGAGGCAGCAAGACTCCACAAAATACTCTCCAAAGAACCCTTAGAAATGCCCCAAACCATTAGACAGAGTCAGGGGTCTATACGCAGAGTGGGAAAGATTCCCTGGTACTGTGAAGGATACACTTCCCAGGATCAATAAACACAAAAATATCACCTGAGACCTGGAGACACTCAGAACTGGAACCCCCCTCAAGGGTCTCCAGGGACAAATGGTAGATCTCAAAAAAGGAGATAGACGTGGGAAAACGAAAGGGGCAATCAACTCGTTCCAATCGTATAAATCGCCGGGTGCGGACGGCAATTATCCTATTATGCTGCAGAAAGGAATTGACCTACTAGCACACAAAATATGCATGATATTAAGGGCCACTCTTGCTCTGGGATACATACCAAAAGCATGGAGAGCAATAACAGTAGTCTTCATTTCCAATCCTGGAAGAACTGGACAGGATGGGGCAAAGGCACTGAGGCCAATAAGTCTTATGTCACTCATGCTCAAGACCTCCTGCAGGTGGATATATTGCATGCTAAGAGAAAGTAAAATCTACTCCTCTCTAGTGGGAGAAACACTGGCAGCTAAAATCACCAGGGTTTGTCCGCAAGGGGGTGTACTGTCCTCACTGCTCTAGAACCTGGTGGTGGAAGACCTGCTAATCACACTAGAAAGAAATTGACAAAAAACACTTACTTGGGTACGCAGACAACATAGTCATCATAGTCCAAGGAAAATTCAACACCACAGTTAGAAAGAGAATGCAAAGGGTCCTAAATCTGGTCAGTACATGGATAAATGAAGAGGGTTCAAATATCAGTTCCTCTAAATCAACCATAGTAGCTTTTACCCGAAGAAGGAAGCTAGAGGGCCATGGACCCCTAACCCTCCAAGGGACCAACATCCAGTTGTCGGGGGAAGTTAAATACTTTGGTGTAATCCTAGATTCCAAATTAACATGGAACCAACAACTGGCAAAAGTAAATACAAAAGATGAGGTGACACTAATGGTAGCCAGATGAGCACACGAAAAAACATGTTTTGTCTATAACGAACGCTCTAATAATATGTGAAGGTGTGGTCTGAAATCAATGAACTGCTAATCAATTATCCATAATAACATACTTATGAAGGTTCTATAGAATTATTGCCGTTTGTTGACAGTATTCAAATTCCCTAAACAATTATCCATCAATACAATAAAGAACACCTTTATAAAATGTAGAGCTGGCAAGGCCTCGAATAAAAAAAGATCACCTCCCCAAACCGCCTTCGATGATCGGAATATGAATCTATCATACATCAGTCCCCTATCGATCGCACTGTTGAAAATTGCTGAAGTATGAAAATATTTCTGGAATATATTGGTAAACTGCATCATAATAGGTAACAAGGCCTCTCTCTTTCCTTTTCACTATATCAAAAAGATTGGAACGCCGATTATCATTATCTAATAGCACTTTCAGTATTCGAATAGTACACTTGGGCAACGTTGAAATTGGTTAAAATTACCTAAAGTAAATTGTAAAAGAGTTTCGTAAGAGAACGCTGCGAAATAAAGTGGAGTAATTAAAGTTCAGTGAAAAATTGCGTGAATTCAGATGAAATATCATTTCAATACAGATGATCAGTAAGTAAAGACGAGTCTTTCCGGACTTCTAGGTGTTGCGTAAAGTTGATAGTTCTTTTATAGATTGCAGGACCGACTAGCTAAATATTCAGAGTTCTCGCTGGATATTCTTTAAAAATGCTGGTAACTAGAACGCATTTCCCCCCGCAATCCAGTATCGTCTCTATGTAAATCGGCTAATAATTTTTCAATGCATATTTATTTATTTTCATCCAAAAGCGTCTTTTATTTTCTCGGCGACAACTTTGAAGAAGCAAAAAACCAGAAGCAGTCATGATGAGAAAATCAGCTCGTTTTTTCCTTTCAGCATTGAAACGTCACATATTTTCACCGTTTGTTAGTTTCTAATACAGAAAACGTGTGGACGACATGAAAAATTACCAAAAAATTGTTGACATTTTGTGTCTTTGTAGAGTGGACAACAAGTTTTATTTTTGTTTTGTTTTCAGAATGTTGATAATGTATCGTGTTTCTGTTTAGGTAGATGATTTTGTTTTGTTGGTTTAATGTGAACCATCAGCATTACAAAACTGGGGTCCGTGACTATTGAAATACAGGACTAGTTATTGTCCGTTTATTGCACTCTACATTTTACAATTATAACACAATAGGTAAATGAATCAGTCTCACGAGATAACTGTCCGACCCCAACTGACTCAACTATACTCCAGCTGATAAACCATATAACTCATCACACGAATATCTGTCTATCGCCTTTTGTAGTCGTCCTCCATATGGCCGAATATTCTCCTTCCGTCCGTCAGTTACCTGCTACGCATTTGTTTACAAAGGACATTCCGATATCTCTTTGTTGGCTTGTGATTCCGACAGTAGTCCGGCGTAGTGTATTCGTGTATTCGTAATACTATCTTCCCGATCAAAAGCCATCGATTCACCATGATAGGGTGCCAGTCTTTCCAGATGAACAACCTTCATCTTAGTCCTAGGACTAATTCTGAATTCTGTAAACCACGTCGTTGTTCGTCCCAAAACGGTGTGGTTTGGGAAATACACCATTCTTCTGACATCCAAACCTAGTCACCTTCTTTGAATACTCTTGAATTTGCTTTCATTTCCTAACGAGCTTTCATCCTGTCACTTGCCAGTATCAACCTTTTCCGAGCTGTTCCGGGGATTTTCAACAGGCTGTCTTTGAGTTTATCAGCATAACGATAGGCAATATGGCTTCCGCCATCAGAGATCAACTGGTGACCTGCTTGCTTACGTCTCACATATATGGCAGCTATCTATTGAAAAGTATGGAGAAACTTTAGCTGTGGCATTAGATATCTCCAAGGCGTTCGATCGAGTTTGGCACCAGGGACTCCATGGCTTGCCCCCTCAGCTGTGTTCTCTGCTTGCTAGTTTTCTCTCAAACAGGTCTCTCCATGTAGTGGTCGATGGAGTTTCATCTGACACTCTACTCATAAATGCTGGTGTTCCGCAAGGATCTATTCTCGCACCAACACTATTTCTACTTCACATCAACGACCTGTTGAAAGCAACTTCATGTCCAGTACACAGCTTTGCCGATGATAGTACCCTCCATACCGCTTTCTCTTCCAGGGCCCCTATATCAGCCCGTGAAACCAGAAATGAACGAGGAAGAAATGTTAATAATATAAATATGGACTTAGCAACAATTCTCGAATGGGGATCTAATAACTTGGTAGAATTCAATGCAAACAAAACACAAGCATGTCTTTTCTCTAGAAAAGCCGATCTCACTGTGCCTAACATAACTTTGTCAGGAGTAACCATACCACTGAAGTCATCCATATCGATGCTTGGTATTACTATCAGCAATAACCTTTCCTGGGAAAATCACGTGAGGTCCATTGCCAAAAGTGCATCCCAAAAACTTGGTTTTTGTTTCGTGCCAAGAGCTATTTCACCCCCAGTCAGCTGCTTATGATCTATAAGGCACAGATCCGACCTGTCCTGGAATACTGTTCCCATATTTGGAGTGCGGCACCTAAGGGCAATTCGTCTCGTCGGTGATGCCTCGCTTACTATATGCTCACTTGTCTGGAACACCGTAGAAAAGTTGGCGATTTGTCTCTATTTTTAGATCTTATCATGTGGGTTGGTTTGACAAAAAGGGAATTGTCTGGTGATGCTTTAAAACGCACTTGTCTGGAAACCGTAGAAAAGTTGGATTTGCATTTTAATTTTGGGCGATGCTCTTCTGAAATATCAACAATCGTTCCTGCTTTGGCAGTCTCTTCGAGATTAACCCGTCAAGTTCAGTCATCACACCCCTTCGTGGTCACTTTGGAGACCTGCAGAACATCACTTTCCAAAGACTCGTTCATCCAACGAACAGCGAGGCTTTGGAACTCATTGCCTAGGGAGGTGTTCCCCGAGGCATACAACCTTCAGAAATTTAAGAAGAACACCAACTCCTACCTTCTTTCCCTTGGTTCCCACGATGTTCTCTGAACATTACAGGATATCCCTTTTCGTGGGAACCAGAACATAAAAAAAAAAAAAAATTGCCGTGTACTTCTACCTCTTGGGTCCTCTTCCAAAGATAATGCTAGCCGGGGTACGCTTGGTTGAATCGTGGACGGCTGCCATCAGAAATAGTCTCTGTCCAGTCCTTTAATGAATAGAATAGAATAGAACTTTATTAATCCATAAAATACCATAATTACATGGTGTTGGACAAGTCAACTATAAAGTATCATAAAAAGATATTTTACAATAAAAGCATGTGTAAAAAATAGTCAAAATACAATACAATAAATATCAATATAGTTAAAAGCTCATTGAGTATCAGAATAAAAAGAAAAAATAATTAATTAGGATCTATTCCTGCTCAAAAACTCATTCACTGTGTAGAAAGTTTCAGATACTAAAAAATCCTTGCATTGTCTTTTGAATTTTTCGTATGAATTAATGCTTTTCAGTTCGCTGGGAAGTGCGTTAAATATTTTTATAGCAATGCAGTGGGGCGATTTCTGGTACATTGCAGTTTTATGCCTGGTGTTAATGTGGCGTGTTTGATATTCATGCTGTTTTTGGGAAACATTATTAATATCGCTCTTAATAAAAGTGAGGCATTTCAAAATAAATATTCCTGAAAAGGTTAGAATTTGTTTCTTTTTAAATGTATTTCTGCAGCTTTCCCTATAACTCAGTTGAAAAATAAGTCTGATTAGACGCTTTTGAGCAATGAATACTCTTTCCCAATTACTTGATGAACCCCATGCTATAATATTGTATGATATATGGCTATATGCAAAAGCATAGTACAAGCCCATTAAACCTTTTTCGTCCAAATATGGTTTCATTTGTAGTATGGCGTAATATGCTTTATTGAGTTTCGTACAGACATGATTCACTTGAGTACTAAAAGAAAGCTGAGAGTCAAGATAGGTTCCTAACAATTTTACATCATTAGTAAAAGACAGATCCTCAGGTAATTGGAATAGTGAGGGAATCTCACGACGCAAATAAAAATTGATACATTCTGTTTTACCTTTATTCAATATTAGTCTATTGCGTGAACACCAAGCCGCCATCTCATTATAGGTAACTCTAATGTGTTTTTGTAGCTCCTCTGGGGTAACTGCTGATACAGTTATGGTTGTATCATCCGCAAACATGGTAATTTGTCCTATGCTGATATTTCTCGGTAGATCATTAGCAAAAATTGAGAAAATAAGTGGTCCCAAAACTGATCCTTGGGGAACACTCAGGGGGACTTCATGGCTTTCTGATAATTCATTTTCACCAATAATTTTCTGTTGGTTAAATAGCAATGTATCCAATCCAACATGACTCCTCTAATCCCGATAGAGTATAATTTTTCGAGAATAAATTGCAAATGTATACTGTCAAATGCTTTGGACAAGTCAAACATCAATGAAGCAACATACTTCCCACAATCTAACTCGTAATATACGTAGTCCAAGAGGTGGTGTGTTGCTGTTCCTACAGATTTAGAATTTCTAAAACCGTGCTGTGATACAGATAAAATGTTATTCTTTTCAATGAAGCTTATTATAATATCATATGTTCTTTCACTACCTTGAAAAACGTATATTAACAGAATTGTTAGATTATAAAAACTGATAAGTTTAACAATATGTTCAAGAATAAGTTTGATACGTTTATATGATTTCTACAGTTATTTTTAACAACTATGTCACAAGCAGGATCTTTTTCCATATGATTTTTCAACATAAACACATCTGGTTTTCCATTGTTCATCCGAAAATGAATTAACAAATTGACCACACTACGTATACCTTCATAAAAGCCCACGTTAATAGACCTGGAGCTGATGCCCAAAAAGGCCAACTCATTTGCTACAAGTATGGCAACCCTTGAAGGGTCGAATTACATAATTAATGAAAGGGAAATGTCATAGCCCTGGTAGGTAGTTGGGAAGGACCAAGTAGCGAACTTGTCGGAAAAATTACGGGTTTTGAACGATTTCTTACAAAAAATTTTTGCATTTTTCGGTAGTTTATGAAAAATAATCCGGTGTCGCTTACAGTCCGCCATACCAATCAAAACAGGTAAGTTTTTTTTTTCTAAAAGATTTCCTAGAGGCTCATTTTTGTTTCAAATCATTCGTTTCAAGTACACATCCACGAAAATCGCCACGCCATACCGTTTTGGCGGGTATAAATAGTCGCCATACTGCCGTAAAGAGGTCGATGTTTTGGAAGCTAAACGATTTCCTACAATATGGCATTTCCATTTTTTGAAAGTTCATGATACAATGTGACAGTTAAGATATTATCCATACTTCTGGTCAACTGCAAAAGTAGCGCCAACATTTTTAGAATACGACTGGGCAAGACGTAACATTATTTACTACAGTATTGCATCAATATGATTGTACCTAACAAAAATAACCCATACTGTGACGATGATGCTAAAGACTGCCACACTCGCGTAAAGATGTGAGAACAAAAAAATTATGAAATGATTCGCTACAGTATGGCGTTTTGATTTTCCGAAAGTTGATATAAAAATGTGCCCCGAAAAAATTGTGCCATACTTATGGTGATAGAAAGAAATTTCAAAAAATCGACTTGTTTACGGCAGTATGGCGACTATTTATACCCGTCAAAACGTTATGGTGTGGCGATTTTCGTAAATGTGAACTGAAACAAAAATGAGCCTGTAACAAATAGTTTAGAAAAAAGAATTACCTGTTCCGATTGGTATGGCGGGCTGTAAACGACACCGCTTCAGTCTGGCATTTTGCTTTCGCCGGATTATTTTTCATAAACTACCGAAAATGCAAGATTTTTTTGTGTACGAAATCGTTCAAAACCGTTATTTATCCTACAAGTTCGCTACTTGGTCCTGCGATAACGTATCCACTATCAGCGCTATTTCCCTTTCATTAATTATGTAATTCGACCCTTCAAGGGACGCCATACTTGTAGCAAATGAGTTGGCCTTTCTGGGCATCAGCTCCAAGTCTATAACTCTATTGGATTTATAACCGGATGAGAGGTAAATCTGAATGTTTATCGGCAAGCCTTTTATCGATTTCGTAAGTTTTAAACCGAGGTTTATTTAACTTAATAAGGTTGTATAAATCTGCTTTCAACATATCTTTCGTAAATCCAATATTTCGGTTAGTCAACCACCGCTGCATTTCTGCTTTTCTACAAGATATATTTGTAACTTTTTCATTTTGTACTTTATCATAAGACGCATTATCGATTACTAAAACGCTGTTCGGTGGCAAATTTGGTACCAGCATTTCCTGCAGCCACTTTATGTAGTTCTCATAGTTCATTGCCCCATGGTAACTTCTGGATTTAATAATGGGTTTATATCGAAGGTAAGCGTTTCTAACAAAACCATTTCCACCGCCAGCATTCCCTATTATTACAGGCATCTATCCTTTGACTTTTGACACCAAGGTTAATAACTTTTCGTGGGCTTTCTCGGAACATTTTCTATGAATCCGCCTCAAAGCTGGAACACCAATATTTTGCAGACCTGTACCACTGTTTATAGTTAAAGAAACAGTTCGCTCACTTGGCGTCGGCACTTTGATCTTTATGTTCCCGTTTGTACACTGCGCAACTCTGATTTTTATCCCTCGCGCATACCGCGTGTTACTGTGTTACTAATACTGACATTTTTCGTATACTTCGAAGAGCGATAATCGCGTACAGTCTTCTGCGCATCCTGAATTCTTTCCCTGGAGTGGATGTTACCTTGGAACATGCATTTGGGCCAAGTGAGCTAACTGCTTCTTTAGCTATAAACTGTGCCTGTACCTAGTTGTTTATTCGATAAAAGTTTCACTTTAACTGCCTTATCTCCGTAGTCCGTCGTACGACTAATGCGCATCATGGGCGTGGACATTTTCAAACTGTAAAGGAGAACCCTTCAAAGATTGCCAAGCTTTCACGAGATATTTTTTGTATCATCAGGGAAACTAAAAATTACAATAAGTTGTACATTTGAATATGATATTATGTCGTTTACCTGAATCTTCTTGAGAATGGTTAACATTAAACATGTTATAAGTTTTGAATTAAAACACATTGAAAGGACGTAAGATTAAAAATTTGTGTAAAGGTTATGCAACTCCACCCAACAAAAATATAAGTAAACGCCAGAATATTATATTTACGTGTACAACTTATTTTGATTTGTAGTTTCCCTGATGATGGCATACAATTCTTCCGACAGCTTGGGACAACCTTTAAAGAGTTATTTTTCACTGGCTGCATATCCTCAATATTTCACGATTTCTATTCTCAACTAGCCAACCGATTGGAATTTGGCACAAAAATGTTTTGTACCAATATTTCGCTCAAGTTAGAAGATGGGCCTAATCGGTCTAGTAGTTTCAAAACGATGGCTAATGAAATATTGGAAAAAATCTAATGTTTATTTTCTTGTCAATATTGTTAAATTGTATGTCGTTTAAATTTTTTTGAGAACTTCAACTTTCATTTGAATAGTTTTTCTCTAAAAGATCTACACAAAGAATGAACTATCAGGATCAATTTATGCAATATTGTCCCCGTTGTAGTCACATTGACTGTCTCGATCCTAGTCACAGTCGTTGTCTTTTTTTATGTGTATGCATCACATTCTTTTGAATTATTTTATCGATCGTTTTTCACGATTCCCCAATGGCGATTTTGTTTTCGAAAGAGGAATTTTTTTTATACCAAAAGTGGCGAAATTTTAATCATCAATAAAAGTACCCTCTTCCTGACTGATTGTTTTCAGAAACACAAATTTGTATGTAATTTGTCGAAAGGTATATGCGCGTTCTATATGTTGACTAAATCATAAGTATACAAATTGAAATTTGCCAACTCTTATGATAATGATTGAAACTAAAACTGAAAGAAATAAATGCTCCCCATCACTGTTTAATACTAATTATATAATTTTTCTTCGCCTAATTCAGGAAACTGAAACTATTTTTGAATATTGTAATCTACAGGATTCATGCTGGGAAAATTTCTTCTACCCAACAGCGCCAGTTGATTTAAATTTTCTATATCTGAAAGTTTTTTTTTTAGATATATCACTTATTGAAATTGACTATTAGCTCAAATATTCTGGTTTCATTTTAAAATATATTAGTCTTCAATCAATTTATGTGAGCTGTCCAGTACTACTAAAATATCCATTCCATTCTCAAAGTTGGGTCGTAAAGAGCATCGCAATACGTCGCATCGGCCTAAGATTGCGAGTCAATTTCCTGAAAGGTGTGATTTCAATCTCAGAGTGCGTTAGCAAAACCCCCTCCAGAATTAGTAGAAACGTGTCTAGAATTCGCAAAGCAGGTATTCTGCAGTTTCATCGCAATATTAACTGTTCCAGAATAGTCGCTTTAATTTTTCGTGCGAGATTTAAATTGATCACGTTTCTTGCGTAGACAATTTTAGTTTTTTGTTTTTTTCCAAGGTCATCTGCTTTATCGCTCCGTCACATAAAGTGACCTTTCTTGTTCCACCACCACCAAGTCAGTTGGTATTCACAAGTGTGTGAATCGACTTGAAGTGCTTCTTGACTGTCTGATAATGAATTGAAGAAAAGTTGTTTGTGAGCATGTATCTTGCGACTCACATCTCAGCCCAGTCATCTGAAATCCATCAGTAGGTATAACACATTGATGCCTATTATGCTCGTTTGCCTGCATATTTGGTGATTATTTATAACCACTTGAAACTGCATTTCGAAATCATATATCTGTCGGTTTGTACATGTATTCTAGGGAAAATGTTTCAAAAATTTTCAAATATTCAATCAGATTTTCAGATTGCTGTTTCAGGTTAGAGATTCATCATCACCTCTAAAGCATGACCCTAATATTTGGTCGATTAGGTACTATGCCCAGAAAGTTTTCAATCGATACTTTCACCTCCTGGTGAATTGAACTAGCACCATTATGCGGATTGAGTTTTTCCTGTAGGCATTCTTGTAGGCATTCAGAAGTTACCTCATGTTTCTTTCTGGTGATAACTTTGAGTACTGAATTTAGAATCATCTACCTTCACTTTCAGGTTGTCGGCAATTAATTACCACAGAAAAAACGATAGACCCCATCATGATGCCATTTTCTTTTCGCTATCATCCTGTGTCTCCTTCCAGAATGGCCACAATGATTCTGATTTTCAGAATTGACTATATCCGTCCTATCTAGTTATCTAGTTATGGGATGGGTGCATTAAGATTAATAAAGCCACAAAGAGCTAATTTACCACGCATGTTCTTTCAATGAATGCGTTTTTTAACCATAGTCTATTATGTTTTTAGAAGAAAGTAGGTCTTTTTATATCTTTGGTATGAATAATGTCTTGAACGGCCCTTCGAAGAAGCGTCCTCTCAAGACCATGTTGAAGCGAGACGGAGGTGATTTCGACTTTACGGGTTTGAAAAGCCTAACTAGACTATTTTATTCTTTTAGATGTTCCGATTTTGATAACCCTTACTCCTGAGCGGAACTATAATAATAATAATAAATACATTTTATTTCAAGGAATGTCACAATATATATAACAGACAATATAAGGCAAAATTAACTGAAACAATCGTCACATACATTTTCGATTACTGAGATAAATTGGCAGAAAGGTAATCATTGATTGAGTATGGTTCCTCCAGAAGTAATATAAAAACAAATCTTGAATAGAGACAATTTTTCTATAGTTCTTATGTTAGCGGGTAGTTTGTTGTAAAATTTTATGCAGTTGTAGAGAGCACTTTTTTAGTGGATGCCAATTTATGTTGAGGATAGTTGTAGAAAGTATTCCTTGTACTGTATTTAGACTGTGGCTTTAGATACTCAAACTGAGATTTGTTTTTGAAGGTTAAAATTTTACTAGTTCTGAATTTTCACCTGCAAGAATCGCCAACTTTCAGTCTCCAAAGAGTCCTTAGAGATCTTTTTTGAACTGTAAAAACTGTGTTTGCATCCCTGCTATTCCCATAGATAATTATACCATACCGTATTACAGATTCTACAGTTGCGTGATATATAGTTTTGATAGTGACATAATTCGTGTAGTTTGCAATAATCTTCAAGCTGTAACATGCCGAATTCAGTTTGGTGGTGATATACGTAATGTGATGGTCCCAACACAAGACGTCGTCAATTTGCATTCCCAGAAATTTCACGTTTTCTGATATGTCTAAGGTATTGCCATAGCCATGGCAACACTTCACGGACAAGTTCGTAAAAGTTGCAATTTTGGAATTTTTTTCAGTTCCTAAAGTTGCCATACTTGATTGATTATTGATATTTCTTCATTTTGATGGCAGAAATAAAATGCTTTTATATGAAACATTCTTTGAAAAACTTGTAAAACAAAATATTGTATGTAGCACGTACGCAAATGGCTTTCGCGGACTCATCTTCATATTACGGACTCAGATAGCACCTTACGATTCGTCCGCGAAAGCTTCATGCGTGCTTGTTAAAGTTTATCCAATGTCAGTTGAATATGTACAGGGTGTTACAAAATTCAACACAAATATTTTGAGGGCGCATTCCTTGGGTCAAAATAAGACTTTTTTTCTCAAAAACATGTGTCAAAAAATTCACCCCCTCCAAGCTAAAGACATCGCAAGTTGCGCGAAAAAAATCGTAAATTTTGAATTGTGGCTACAATTATGGTTCAAATGTTCGGAAAATTCACAAGCTCTAGGTTTTTTGGACGCTCTATTCATTTCTTTCTTCAAAAATAAGGTAAATGATTCAAAGGGGTGAATGAGGGTTGCCTACAGTTTTTATAGCCAACATTTTCTATTTTCGAAAAAAAAACTATTTGAATATATCAGTTGATTTGGCTATGAAAAAAACTGAAATTTTGGTCTCTTGCATTTTTACACGCTTTATATTAGCTTCACTTGTATGTTTGTTTGTTTGTAACCGACTCCTTTGGGCGCGATTTTGACCCACTTCCAGAAGTCCGAATGATTTGAAATTTGGCAGGTGTACATAATACCGGTGGCAATGCATTAAGAAATTTTAGTGTGAAAAAAAAAATGGCGGCTCCAATATGGCGTACGAGTTTTGTGATTATGGTCCGATTCGCTTCAAAATTGGTATCTGAGGGTTTTCGTGGTCGGAGATTATGATTCTTTTGTCAAAATTGAAAAATTCAAGATGGCGGCTCCAAAATGGTGGACGAGTTTTGTGATTATGGTCTGATTCTATTCAAAATTGGTATGTGGGGGTTTTTGGGGTCGATTATGATTCTTTTGTAAAAATTGAGAAATTCAAGATGGAGGCCGAGTTTAAAAGTGATTATGGTCTGATTCTATTCAAAATTGGTATGTGGGGGTTTTTGGGGTCGGAGATTATAATTACCTAATTTGATAAGATTATTACATTTTTTTATTTGCAAAAAAATAATAAAAATAATAGTTTAAAAAAAAGAAAAAAAACACGCTTTCATAAATAAACCACACTAAAAAGTAGGAAATAAATAATAGTTTAAAAAAAAATAAGAAAAAAATCTATTTTATTTAAAAAAAAAGCGTGGGGTGCATGGTATCAATAACTATACAGTGCTAGTCAAAAGTCCCCTCCCCCCCCTCGTATCTTTTGAACGGGTATACTTATAATAATGAAATTTGGAGGGTGGAAATAAACGGATGTAGGCTTCTCAACTGGTCATAACAGGTGACGCAATAGTCATAAATGACGTCACAAGGCCACTGTGACCAATAATTTTAAATGGGACCCTATGGCAAGTGACAGCTCGTTTGAAAGGTATTGAAAATACCTATTCAGTCATACCAATTTTGTTTGGGTTTCGGCTGATTTTGATTGATAAATTGAAGAAATACGAAAATTATAGTTTCGCATTTAATTAATAAAGATTTTAAAGTACGCCTCTGGTTAATTGTCAAAAAGGTTGACATTTTTGAATTCTCTACTTGTCAAAAGTGTTTATACCTTGAAAATTTACCTAAGCTATTGTTTAACGAGACGTTTAAGTGTTTACATAGGCAAAATGGTACGTACTGTAGCCGACAAAGTAGCAGCTATCTTAATAATTGGTGAATGTAGAAACAATTTTCATGCAGCGGAACGACTGTTTAATGAGAGGTACCCCGATCGCCCTATATCGAGGGTTTATTTGAGGGAGCTTTTCGGAAGTTTGAAGCATCAGGTAGTGTTCAAGATGCCAAACGATCTGGTCGACCAACAATTAGTGATGACAAAAAATTGACATAATTGGAGAAATGGTAGTAAACCCTACTTCTTCCACAGCCCAAGTTGCGTCTATCTGTGAAGTCAGTCAAAGGACAGTACATAGGGTGTTGGCTAAAACAAATTTCATCCATACAAATTAAAAATGGTGCACCAACTTTCAGATGATGACCCGACCGAAGACTAGAATTCTGTGAAACTATGTCCAATAAAATGAACCAACAACCAGGCTACATACAGACAATTTGTTTTAGTGACGAAAGTACTTTCTTTCTCAATGGAATGTTAACACTCAAAATGTGAGGTATTGGAGTGACACAAATCCTCACATCTTTCGTGAAAAACATACTCAATTTCCAGAAAAAGTAAATGTTTGGGCAGGTATTTTGGGAAACCACATAGTTGGGCCTCTTTTTCCCAATGCTAACTTAACCGGTGAATTGTATCTGGAGATGTTACAAAATGATATTGAGTCGTTAATTCTTGAAATTCTAGAAGATAATCCAGATGAATTCGACAACTTGGAAATAACATTTCAACAAGATGGTGCTCCTGCACACTATTACGGTGCAGTAAGACGTTACCTAGATGAAGAATATCGTGGTAGATGGATTGGACGACGAGGTTCGATCGAATGGCCAGCTCGGTCACCGGACCTTACACCATTAGATTTTTTTCTATGGGGGTACTTGAAATCTAAGGTTTACGCTACAGCACCTGACAGTATTGCCATTCTGAAACAACGAATTGTTGAAGAATGTAGGGCATTTCCGCTGACACACTGGGACGAGTACGACAAGAGTTTAGCAATAGGATGCATTACTGCCAGGAAGTAGATGGAGCACATTTTGAACACTTATTATAAGAACTGGTTCTTAAATCTTCATTAATTAAATGCGAAACTATAATTTTCGTATTTCTTCAATTTATCAATCAAAATCAGCCGAAACCCAAACAAAATTGGTATGACTGAATAGGTATTTTCAATACCTTTCAAACGAGCTGTCACTTGCCATAGGGTCCCATTTAAAATTATTGGTCACAGTGGCCTTGTGACGTCATTTATGACTATTGCGTCACCTGTTATGACCAGTTGAGAAGCCTACATCCGTTTATTTCCACCCTCCAAATTTCATTATTATAAGTATACCCGTTCAAAAGATACGAGGGGGGGAGGGGACTTTTGACTAGCACTGTATAGTACATTACACACCTAGGGTAGTAAAGTAAGAAATGTCTCAGATCACAGGTAATTGTTGGCCGAGGCGATACCACGCTTTTTTTTAAATAAAATACATTTTTTTCTTATTTTCAATTTTTTTAGTCTGGTTTCCTATAAAAGCGTGTTTTTTTTGCCGGAATAATGGAAGTCGCTAATCTGTAGTCTTTACCCTCCGAACTGACTTAAATATGTACTGTGTACTACACACTACACTACACATGTCGCAGCACGTCGAGGCCTTATATTGAATTCCTGGCTCTAGTAAGTTCCGCTGCTGGAATATTCGTGAACATTTCGAATATTCGCGCGGCGTAATGTTGGTTCTCGATTCGTTTCCGCTCTAGACTCGCTGTGTTTTCTTGGAATCCTGGCCAGTGGCGTTTTATTTTCCAGGGGCGTAGTATGAATTCGTAACAATACATCCGTGTATGTTTAATGCACGGAGAACAAAGAACAAAATCAAAATAGATAAAGATCTATGTTCGTGTTCTTCAAATAAAATGTTCATCTTTTTTATTTTTCAGCTTTTATAACTTGGCAACCACGCATTATAAAATTATAATTACCGATTTGGAAAAAGATTTATACTCATTTTTTATCTAAAATTTCCTTTTCGCAAAATTCACTTGATTTAATAGATATAGTATCCACTTTGAACCATTCCCATTCCAGATTTCCAATAATCCGAAGTGACCAACTTGGCAACAACGCATTTTCTGGAGACGAAAATTACACCAAAAAAATTGATTGAGAGAAGAGTTATCTCGATATTCTCCAAGCAAAATTTCTATAAAACTTTACCAAATGATTTCTAGCGTCCAGAACTTGGCAACAGCACATTTCCGCAAAGTTCAATATCATTTCACGATTTGCCTGATTGATTAGTATTAGTAGTAGTATTAGTATCATCCCCATATCAGATTTTCAGTAAACCGAAGTAACCAACTTGGCAACAACGCATTTCTGCAAAACAAAAATTGTACCATTAGAATTGGTCAAGGGAATACAAACGCGATTGTATTTTTTTTTAATAAAGTATTGCAATTTTTTTATTGCTTCGGAGAATTTTCCAAGATTTGACATTCCGAAGATTTAACTAGACTAATTTTGCAGATTAGATATATAAATGACATTATCAGCAAGTGTATCCAAATACAGTAATCCTATCTAATTGTTATTTTCGATGCGTATATATACGTCTAGAGCAGTTAAGCGGCTAGCGTATATATACGTCAAGAGCATTGGAAGGGTTAAGGGTTAGATAGAGAAACTTTCTAATTACATTTATAAAGATGGTTTATTTCCTATACTGATAATTCGTGTAATAGACATATTCTGTACAAGATACTCATCCCGTATATGTGCTTACCATTAGAATGAAGTCCATTTGAATATAATTTAATAAGGATTTGGACTTCCTCTGACGGTGAATGTGCTAGTACTGGCCTAGGTTATCCCACTGTCTATCTCTTACCCACTACTATTGACACTTCCACGATGACGGTTTTCAAATCTCCATTGACAAATTTTGGAACTGAAAGGAATTTAAGATTAGGTCCGAGAAATATGGGGTTGCTCGTAATTTTTCATGAGTACTACAAGTAACTTGCACGATTTACTTATGAGTCTTTGTATTGATCCCCTATTTATAGACCATTGAATGTTGAGGGTTGATTTTAAAAAAAGAAGAGCATTCTGCTTATTTTCCTAGGGATCGGTAGCTTTTGACTTTCCCTTTCTCCTATCTTCCTGGCCTCTGACCTTTGTCCGGCAGATTTTTTTAATTCTTATCAGACTTCTTTGCACTTTCTGTCTTGTCCTTTTGCCAGGTTCTGAAAGAGTGTCAAGGGTTGTCTACTACATAATTTGTAATTAATCATGAATCTTTTGTTGCCTTGGAGTTTCCATTTTGCGGGTACGATCCTCAACGATGTACCATCGTATTTTATTTCTCATTTTTGAAAATTTTAATAATTGGATTTTGTATTTTTTTTTTTTTCAGGTGATCCAAAGTTGCTAGCCAAACTCAACAATATGCTTGGCAATGAAGCAATCTTGGAAATGACCATGAAAACCCTAGCACCAGCTTTCAAAGACCCTGTAAAGAAAATGTGGTTCGAAGAAGTATTAGACAATTATTTGAAATTATGGGAGAGTAATTTATAGGTCCAAGTTCCAGTCTGGTTTATAGGCTTTCTTTCAAATATGATAACCCTGTATAACAGAAGTTTCACATGAAACATTTGATTATATTCCAAATTCATGATGGTATAAATAATGGTATGGATGAATAAAGTTCAAGACTTTCGAATGAAGAATCATGAAATGTCAGAGGGATTGGCAGTGAACTTTTGCATCAATTGGCAAATCGATAAACACGCCTGAATACTTAACTGATTGCATGAAAAAAAAATGGACAAAGTCGATTTGCCATATGCAATATGCATGTTTTGCTAACAAATAGCAAGTTGTGATAAAGCCCATCAATGACTTTTCAAATGAAATAAAAAAATATAAATATCAATTACTTATAACAAATTACATAGTCTTCCAGATGAACACTCACGAAAATAGTCTTGGATGCCAAAAAAAAATAATTCTATAGTTACACAAAATATGAATATGTACTATAGCATTTTTTCTCAAAATGAACACCCGAAATATATAAACATAGAGTTTAATATTAGGGTAGAAATATCGAATTAACAATTGAAAATGTTCCTTATTGTCACAAAAATGTGCCATAGTCCACATTGTATTGTTACTTATATGTACAATGTTCATAAAAAAAAGCCAATTTTAATTTTGTGTCCAATACAGTTCAATTCGGGAATTTGTAACGAATAAAGTAGCTAATAATGTAGCTAACGAATATAATGTAGATGTCTTCCTTTTTGACATTTTTAATCACGACAATTTTTTATGATATCAAAACTTCCATTTTTTCCTGACATGCCAATTTTTATTCATCTCTCATTTATATTTTTTTTGCAATTCCACAAGAAACATATTTTATATTTATGTTATACTTTTGAAGCCTATGGCCGGTTTTCATATAAAGTTTTTAGAAGTTGTATGTATTCATTCGACTTCCGACTGAAATGTGATAAATATATATATAGTTATAATTTTAGGCCAACTTTTATAATATACAATGAAACCAGTGACTTTTTATATTAAAATAAAACACCTCAGGACTAGTAACAGAAAACTATGAAATATCTTTGTACCAAACCGTTTACTAAGTGTTTACATTAAAGAATCATAAGTACCTATTGTGTGTAAATGTGTTATTCATAGGTCAAGACCTTGAAGAATTATTCCAGTCATTCATTGTTATTTTTTTTATTTAGGTATATTCAGACAAATCAAATCCCGTAATAAAGAAATTTTCAAACTAATTTTTTTTAATATATTAGGAACAATATCAAATAACTGAAATACAATTATATTGTTCAAGACATTTCACAACATAGTATTTTGGATGAGGTCCTGCATCCCTCAAAAGGAAGAAAAGAGTATATATATATATATATATATATATATATATATATATAGGCCAAGCGCCAATTTTAAATTCTGAAAAAAGTCCCAAGTGATTTGAGGCATGTGGGCTATTGTAATATAGTTTTCTCAACCATATTTCTTTTTCATTATTAGCGGCATATCAGTCATGTCAAAATAAAGAATCAGGAAAATTACATTCCCAAATTATTAGGCGTGTCGGAAGTAAGCATGAATGTTTCACTTGCGAGTTATTTCATAAAATGGGAAAACAATATTTCTGCGATTTTGCAATTGAATTTGAATGTGATGTTCTAAATCACGTAAAATGGTTATTCATGCCATGAATTAGTAAATTTCATTATAGCTAAAGTTTTTGAAAACCTGAAGCATGTTACAGCGCTAGTCATAGCCAGACAGATTCATTGATATTGTGAGTTTTCATAAAAATGATAAGAACTTCCGAAAACATTTGTTGTTTTTACTTTGCTGTTATGATGATCTGTTTATTATTCATTGAAAACATGACAAAGAAGTACAACAGGGCCAAAGCGACATCTAGCAATTCTGTGTATCGAAAATTATTTAGCTAAGAAAGTAACATATTCAGAGGTTATTGACAATTTTGCGTCGAGAAAAGATAGAAAACAAAACTCTTGAAACTTGCCGTTTTTTCGGGAAAAAAAATAATCACCTTGTGTTGTCATTGGATTGAAAATAATAACAAATATAATGGAATTAATTGCGATACAGTGGCAATGTTCTATTTCTAGAAATATGAAGATCTGGAATCATGGCCAGATTTAATTAGAGGAGGAATCCTTTTAAAAAATTAAAGAAGATAATTTGTATTTGGACAGCGAAATAAGGAAAGGTTCACAACAGGAATTTTTCGAATTATTTTTCTAAATACATGATTTTTTAGTGAGCTAAAGAGGGACCTTGTCGAAAATTAGTTTACGGCACCAAAGAGTTTAGACGGGGCAATGGGTATAGTTATCATTGTTGCTTGGGTCATATATATTGGCACTGCAAGGAGAATTATTTCCACTCAGTCAGAAATTTCATAAACATGATGGAATTGATGCAATCAGTATAATAAATATCAGAAAACGTATCCAATATTCATTTCTTTACATAGTCAAGCATTTCTTCGCTAAAGAGATATCCAGACAAGTAAAAATGACCGTTGGAGTACATACAAATCCAAGATCAGGTGGATATGGGCCAGGTATTGGGGTTAAGGGTCAAATGGGGTTTTCTCACCTTGCACACACTGCTCCAAACTGGACCCACCATAGGACATCATTTGCGCTGGGTAGTTCTGGGACACACCTTTACTAAAGAATGGGTGTCATTGGGATTGTCCGGCGCAAGTGATGTCTGAAGGGACCGAGGAACAGATGGTCCAGGGACGAATGGAGCTTAAAAAGTTCATCCGGAACCAAGACCGTTCGTGCGCGGTGAAGGATGCGGCTCTCCTTCACGAGGTGGCTCCGATTTCGACAGAACACGAAAGATCTAGACTAGGAAGTTGAAAAACATCCCCCCAAAGCCAAAGTTTGACCACGCCGAGAGCTGCATGGCACTTGGGGTAGTAAGTGTCACGAGTTCGTCTACCTGGGACACCACCCCGCCTCCAAGATTGAGGCGGCCTTCCTCCTGCAAGGGACTTTGCAGGGGGCGACAGCAAGGACCCCAATACTTGTGAGAACCAACATGAAAAAAGAACCAAGGAGCTGGACTGAAGGAACACCCCAATCTGCAAGTGAGGGAACCATACAGGGACCCCCACTCCTACCCGGGGAAACTCCTAGAGGACTTCTCAACCACTCATCATCTCGCTTTGGAACCGAACAGGGACCTGAGACCATCCAGAGAAGCTTTTGTTACACCCCCTGAGGTCACCCCACCTAGTGACATCAGAAAACACCCCAATAACGAGGGACTCCAACGAACCCCTCGCCTTTCCCACTCAATCCATCCCACTACCTGACCCAAACCCCCCTCTGAACCCTTCAAATGAAGCCAAAGAACAGCAGCGGACCTCGGTAGTAGAACAAGCCCAATCTACAGGATTGGTCGTTTTGCCTACCAAGGAGGTTCTTCCAAAAAAAGCCTCAATAAACGAACGAAATCCTTCATCCAAAAGGGGCAGGACTCCAGGAACAACCCCAGTGGACTCCAGAAGGGAAGTCAAACGACCAACTTCGGTCAGTGGAGTGCTAACTACATCAGGTAGCACAAATCCCTGCAACTGTTCATCGCCCGAGAAGACCAAGCTGACACTGGCTTCAGTAAGGACCAGCCGCTGGCATGTTTAGACGCTGGTGGGGGATGCCATTGCAGAAACCCAAACTGATTCTGCACCCCCCACAGTTCCAGTCGACCAGAATGTGTTGTAGGTAGCTGTTGGTAACAGCAGCCAACGCAAATTCAAAAGAGTGGCTCGCCAGGGAACTCAAATTAAGCGCTGGAAAGATGTTATTCTGGTAGTGATGGATCCAGAAAGGCGAAGGCTTTGCCGAGCCTTGATCTGGATACCCGGAAAAAGATTCCTGCCCAACCAGGATATCCGGAAGAGACTGGAAAGGCAGAATACAGGACTCACAGGCTCTCACTGGAGGATCTGGAAGAAAAAAGAGGAGAAGCATGGTCTTCGACTCATTATAGGGTACTCAGCAGGGTGAACTTCCAACCCTATACAGCGCCTCACAAACGACTGTAACTGTTCTTGAAGGACCAATGGCCCACCAAAGAACATACAGGGGAACCGAATCATGGACCTCTGGAACCCAACTCCGGGCCTCCAAACCACAGAATCCTCGAAAGGTGACTCTGATGCGGCGGCGGGGAGGCAGAGGCTTGTACCTCGGGGAACGGAACCAGAGGAATCGAAGTAGGCACCCCAATTTCACAAAACGGAGGAACCTCAGAAGGGATCTCCGACAGAACAGCTATCGGGAGAACACCATCACCGATGAGCGAAGAGGGACAAGATACAGGAGATCTCAAAGGAATGATGGAGAAACCCGAAGGGGAACCTTAACCAGACTAGGCCTAACCCCTGTTCCAGGATTATGTACCAGAGTGGCAGTGGAAATGAAATACTCATGCACACCAAATACCGCATTTGGAAATTAGTAATTACTCTGTGTACCATATGTCATAACTCCATAGGTGCCTTAAGGGTGGGGGGGTATCTTTGATAACCAGGTTATAAGCAATATAAATTAATATTCAACATTCAATAAAACAAGTACAAATTTATTCAATTATACGAATACATAAAATAATATAAAATAAATATATCTACCTCACTACACGAAGATCCCGCAATCTGCCACTCGGCAGCAACTTTTATTGAGAAGAATTACTTCTCCGAAAAATAATTCATAATTTCTAATATAGTTTTCGACCACTAACCTGTGATAGTGCCAGCAACACTCTTTTAATCCAACACACGTTGTCCGATGTGATTTATTCCCAAGCAGTTCGAAGTTCAATCACATTCAAACAACATGTGTTGTATAAACTGGGCTGGGTTTACTCATGGGATGTGATTCGAACGCCCATCACGTAATGTGGAGCAACGTAGACACTAATCCCAGGGGTAATACCTTGCTAGAATTCTTCAGCACCAGCCACCTCGGAATAATAAACGAAGGTTCTCGGTACCCACGGACTTTACACCAAGGAGGAAACCGGTGGTTGACCTCACACTATGTACTCGTGACTCATTGAATGAAGTCCAGTCATGCAAAGTATCACAAGATGAATTTCTATCTGACCATGGGCACATTCTGTATAGGATAGGTAACCAAATAGGATCTCTTTCTAGAAGAACTAAAAGGCAGACTCGTAGGATTACCATCCAGGTACGGAAATTGAGCCGAGATAGATACAGCAGTAGGGTACATAGACAAGGCGATTATTTCCTCGAACGAAAACAGCTGCCCCCTTTAAAGAGAGGACAGACAACTCAAGAAAGCCCTGGTGGAACTCGGAAATCGAGAACAGAGGGTAATAAGAAAGCATTTAAACAAAGCAAAATGAACGCAGGTGCCACTCCACTGGGACAAGTATAGAGATTACAATAAACCCCTACGGCAATCTCAAAGAGACAGTTGGCGTGTCTTCTGCGAGAACATCAACACAATGCTCTCAGCAGGAAGGCTCTGCAAAGTTCTCTACAAAGTTCCAGGGAAGGGAGTGGGTACTCTGTCCCTACCTGATGGACGGGAAACCATATCAGCGGAGGAGACTCTACAATACCGTATACTTCCCTGAATCAGAACCAATTACTCAGCCCTAAGAGGAAAACTCACATGGACTACGAAACGGCCTCAATAGTGGTAACGTACGAGAAGGTAAAATCAGCCGTAAAGACCTTCTTACCATTAAAATCACCAGGGGAGGATGGTATATTTCCGGATGTTCTCCAAGAGGGACTGGATAATATCATCCTCCTGATCGTGAGAATACTTAGATCATATCTGGCCATGGGCTACATACCAGGGGCGTGGAGGCCAGTAAGGATCGTCTTTATTCCAAAACCTGGAGAAACCAACTACTCCCAGGCCAAGGCGTACCGACCCATCAGCCTAACATCCTTTCTCATAAAAACATTCGAAAAGCTGGTGGATCGGCACATCAGAGAACAATCCTTGCAGTGTAATCCACTTCATAAGCAACAATATGCCCACCAAGCAGGAAAGTCCACAGGCACAGCTCTCCATCACCTTATATTATGTAGAATAGAGAGAGTACTGACTAAGGGGCAATCCGCAATGGGGGTCTATATCATCGATATAGAAGAAGCATTTGACAACACGGCATTTGAGTCTATCTGCACGCTGCGACGTAGCATGGGATCGATTCAACTCTGATCAGGTGGATCAAGGCTATGCTATCACAGTCAGTGGTAACAACAGAACTAAACGGAAGAATCGTAGCTGAAGGTGTCCACAGGGAGAAGTTCTGTCACCCCACGGAACTAAATGAGTCAGGACTGTATACACAAGCGTATGCAGATGACTTAGCCATGCCGACTCAGCACCACCACTAAAGACAAGTGAATTTCAGAAAAGGGATCAATATTGCCATCCCCACGCTCTGCGGCCGGCAGACCCAAAATATTACAAGCTGTTTTCATAAAACAGTATATTGACTTTGAGAAAAACAACTAGATGGCGCAACTGCAATCCTCTTGAGTTAGAGATGATCATGTCTCCATAGGCGTACCGACTGAGCTGGGAAAAGGTAATAAAAGAAAGGTAAATGGTATATTGAAAAAGGGTAAGAATATCATAGCCGGAGTTTATTGTTGTGATGAGTCTTTAAAAAGCACATAAAAAAAAAAAAAAAAAATAAAAAAATAATAATAGTCATACATAACAAATAAAATACAATACGATTAGAATAAAACATCATCATAACAATATATATATATATATATATATATATATATATATATATATATGATGTTAGAGTGAATAGGTATCGGGTCTCGACGGCCATTGATAAGTACTTTCGATCTTCGATTCATTCCAACATGCACATTAAATTATGGAGGGAAAGTATTCGCGAGTGTGTGTCGATTCCTATGTCCTCGATGGCTCAGCTGGTTAGAGTGTATGTCTAGAAAACATAAGATAGTGGGTTCGACTCCCACTTGAGGATCCTTTTTTTCTTTAATTTAATAATTTGTCCATTATGCCACAATTTCCTTTTTCATGATTGCTCTCGGACACAATTCCCCACTTTCATATTATATTATATATTTGGCTAAATCTTATCAGTGGTTGGAGATCATCTTCCTTGATCTTCTACTGAAATCGTCACGTCGACGATGATGTTAGAGTGAATAGGTATCGGGTCTCGACGGCCATTGATAAGTACTTTCGATGGCTCAGTTGGTTAGAGTGTATGTCTAGAAAACATAAGGTCGTGGGTTCGACTCCCACTTGAGGATGCTTTTTTTCTTTAATTTAATAATTTGTTCATTATGCCACAATTTCCTTTTTCATGATTTCTCTCGGACACAATTTCAATGTTCAATTCAATGGATATTCTCGTTTTTTCAATTAAGCTTTCGATATTATTGCAACAATAATCCCGAAATGCTCGTGATATTAAACCACTTAAAATAAATAGAATTCCAGGAAATATTTACTCTGCCTAGATGCATATCAATAAATGCCTGGAGTTTTTTCATGTTACTTGGGTGTCCAAAAATCACGATTTTCGTAACATTTAGTAAACATTAGCAAATGCATTATCGCCAATCAGTACCTGTTAAAAACTCTACCGTAGGCGGGCCTCCTAGTCTAACCTGTCGATCAACAGAGGACCAATAGCGGCGCGATTTTCTACAATATCGTGCGCTGCACGCAGTGATCACGTCTCGATCATTGTGGTTATGTTACTAGTCTTTCACGTTAACGAACTATAGTTAAAAACTTGATTATAAATCGCGTATATTTGTTGTATTATGTGCTGGTCCACTGGCCCGAATAGCTCTCGATCTAATCCATGGTAAAACCCATAGTCCGCGATTTTAGTTGCGAATCTGTATACAACATTAATTTCATACATTGTAATAAATGCTATATAGGTCAAACAGGAAGATATTAGAAGAAAGGGATATTTGAGCATGTAAAACAATCACAATTATTATCCAAAAGCTTCTGAGTGAAATGATTTAAAACAATATAAATACCAGAAAGGGCATAGATGGATTAAAAACACCCCCTTTTCAATTCAATTAGTCAAATGCCGAAATAATCCAGTAATTACTATTATTGTTATTTATCACCTATATAAAAAAAAATATTGGTATTGTTTTCATTTCCTCTCCAATCATATTCTTACCACAGTGTTTGTTCATCTTTGTTGAAAGCATGTACTATTTTCTCGAGGATTCAATGTTTTCGTTTGTATCTATATGTATTATTTTTCACAATTTTAGAACATTTTTAACATGGAAAGAAATAGTTTTGGTAAGTAACTTCTACTTCATTGATATTAAAATGGCCGTAAATTTGGCAGATATATCTTTGTGAATCAGAAGAACCCCTAAGTCAAACATCCTAAAATAAACAACACTCTATGTGCATCCTCGGAAACAATATCATCGGCTATATTGAAGAGTATACATAATTTATATACAGCTTTTTGTAGCCCCCCCCCCGATAACTTTTGAACGGCGTGACCATTGTGAATGATATCATCGATACTACCATTTGATAAGGAAAAATTGTAAGTGTCAATTAACTATTCAGAAATTGTCAAAAAATTATATACACTTATATTTTTCACAAACAAAATGAACTGAATTCAAATAATCATCCTCTTTAAATTATTCTAATGTATATATCTTTTTGACATTTTGTAAAAAGTCGATTATAAAAGAAATGTCTAATGCCACTCTCTGAAACTAATTTTTATATTCTCATGTGAGTAAGTATATTTTGAAATAATATTCTGATATTAATCACATATATTGTAGAGAAGTCTTGTTAAAGATAATAAACATTATCGAAGCTTGACTGAAAAAAACGAAGAATATTCATTGAATTGAACATACCTAACTGCTTTCCAAATAAAAATCATTTCCCTAGATAATTCAGTCAATATATATATATATATATATATATATATATATATATATATATATATATATATATATATATATATATATATATATATATATATATATATATATATATATATATATATATATATATATATGTGTGTGAAATACACAAAATTATAGAGGTGACACCTATAATCTGTGTGGTGAAGCTTAGACCTGATGACGTGGTTATATATACATATATATTGTTGTGATGGGATTGGATTTTAAGTTTATATATTTTGTAGATTTGTTTCAAACATTTTATTAATGAATCCCTATCATAACAAAATGAAAACTCCGGCTACGTTATATTACCCTTTTTCAAACCTCTTTTTACCTTATCCCAGCTCAGTCGGTACGCCTATGAACAATGAGATTAACAGGTTCATTTGTAAAAATTCTTCTTCATTTTTTTCAGATTTTGATTTTATTTTATTTTCCATCCTTTCCATATTCTCTTTCATATCTTCAATTTTTCCTCTTAATTCTTTCACACCCTTTATATTTTCTTTCACATTTTCTTTAATCTTTCTTCCATACTTTCCATTTTTTCCTTCCCCTTTTCCCATACTTTCTCTCATTCCATCATGCATTCTTTCTATTTGCTCTTTCATTTCATTTTTCATACTTGTTGAATTTTCTTTCAAATCTTTTATTTCATCTTTTATACTTCCCATTTTTTCTGAATTTTCATTCATTTTTTCTTTCATTCTTGCCATATCTTCATTCATTTTCTCTGAGTTTTCTTTCCTTTCATCTTTCATTTCATTTTTCATACTTTCCATTCTTTCTAAGTTTTCTTTCCTTTCATCTTTCATTAAATACATCATTTTATCAAAATAACTCTCCATTTGTGTACTCTCACTTTTTATTTCACGCCCTCTCACATTACTACTCTCTCCTTATTCCTGATCACCCCTCTCTCTACCTTCTGCACCTTCTTCCAAACCAACTTTTTTACCATCTCTCAAATCCATTTTTTCAACACTTATACAAATATGTCAATGCAAGAATTCTAAAATGTCAACTTTTTATTTTCCCCCTATAAATATTTTTGATTTCGAAAAATATTTTTGTTTTCAATTTTAATTTACTTCTAATTCTTATTTTGGCAATTCAGCTCCGCGTTGGGCGACAGTTGTTATGATGGGATTGGATTTTGAGTTTATATATTTTGTAGATTTGTTTCAAACATTTTATTAATGAATCCCTATCATAACAAAATGAAAACTCAGGCTATGTTATATTACCCTTTTTCAAACGTCTTTTTACCTTATCCCAGTTCAGTCTCCTCTCTCTGGTTTAGCAGGTTCAGCAGTGCCATCTTGTCGAACGGCTCGATATCAAATGCTGTTCAGTGGGAAAAAGTGTGGTTAGATGTTCAAAGATAAAACACAGACTGCAGAGAAATAATCAAATGAACGTTTTTATTCAGATAAAACCTCAAAAACTGACCTATTCTGCGAAAAATACCTTATGGACTAAAATAAAAACAATGTGATATGGTGCAAATTAATATGACTGTTTATACCAGTTTAAAGAATGTTTGAAAGTTATTATCAGTGCTTTTTCATCAAATTGTTATGGAATGTTCAATCAAAAAGGAACACAGTGAATCAGATACTCAATGTTATTAGATAAACTGAAACGATTCACTTTAGTGAGTTCTTGTGAATAGAATACCTGTTATTCTTCTTCCTGTGATGTGTCACAGCCTCGTGGAAGTACTTTTGAAATTGGAATTACAGCTTCCTTGCGTGCAAAACTAATTTTTGTTCCAGTAATTGGCTTTTTCAGGATTTCTCTTCTGTCACCAGGTAAGTGGAATTTTATGATAAATTATTGCTCCCAGTTGTGCCACAGTAGAATTGCTGAAGTTCTCTATAGAGCATTCCACTGTGGTTGTGCCTTATTGGAATTGCTCTCGTTCGGAAATCGTTTAGCTAGTTTTTTCTTGAATTGACTATTATTTTATCTTCTCAAATTTTGTACGTGGCTTTCTTTTTTCAAATTTTTCGATCCTCCAAACTCGTTGATTTCTTCCATGGCAACACACACATTTTTTCTTTTTCACAGATTTTTAGAGTTTAGTACCACTTTGTACCTAATTACTTGTCATTCTAATTACTATTTATGATTTTATTAATGAAATCTAATCCGAAATCTTATATACTATGTACAAATTCTATAAAATTTATTTCTACAATTTCTGCTTTCATATCTTTTATATTTCATCACTTTTTTCCCACACAACTCTTCGATTCTTTGGTGGGTTTCCTTTGATTTTGGATATTCCAAACTTATATATCAGTTGATCTACTTTAAATACAATGTTTCCTATAAATTTCAATTTGCATATACTTTAATTGTGAATTTTCATGAGATGTATTGTTGGTCACATACTTTTGACAACAAAGCTACTATAAGGCTGACCTCTTGATACATATGCATCGACTAGAGCATAGTATAAGATTCCAGAATAGTAAAAAAGGTAAAGAAAAATTGCAAAACAACATAGCATTTACCACGATAACTAAATTACCTAATAATAATAATTATTATTATTATAAGTTTAATTATTTCATAACATTTCCTAACATAATAATAATATATATATATATATATATATATATATATATATATATATATATATATATATATAAAATGAACAGAATACGAATACAATTTCCATAAAAACTTTTTAACAAAAACTTAAATGCAACGAAAAAAGAAACTGAAAAGCAACAGTTGAAATAAACCTTTTTGGTCTTAATTACTAAGCTCCCAAACGCCCCTTAGCCGGAAAATGCTGAGCGTTCGCGAAGTTAATATCAGCGAGACCCCTACCGAACGGGCACACACGTCATTGCGAGTGGTCATGCAGAAAGCGCATTTTTGGTATGTTATTGTGTATCACTGGAGATTTCAAGTTGCATTTTTATGTTACTTTGTTTTTATTATTTCTTTTAAGTAATTCAATGATCTTCGTTGATTGTTTGCTTGGCGCCTACTCAAAATTAGTTTAGGAGCTTATTTATTAAGACTAAAAAGGTTTATTTTTCCCTTTTCAGTTTCTTTTTTCGTCAGTAAGTTTTTGTTAAAGAGTTTTTTTGTGGCTGAAATCTACTAATTACTACCCACTTAATTTTTGATCACTTTTACAATACTTACCTACCTTACTTTAAATATTTACTGTTTTATAACATAATTTAGATCTTCAACACATGAGGGAATGGCTTCATCTGATCTAGAGCCAAATAGGGTATTAAACAAACTTCACGATGAAGGAGCTATATAGCAGTAATGCAGAGACTGAGAGGTCTACTCACAACTCATCAATAGGCTTGAAAACTGGTTTTGTTATACCCTGAATAATAAATTAATAATTTTTTTGGGAAATAACGATTTTCTTTCTGGGTAAACTTGCATTAATCACTATAATAATGTTATTTCCATTTTTATCTATATTCTATGTTATTTTTCCAAATAAGGATAGTCGTAACACAGCTAGGTCTGAAGTTCTCATCAAGATTAATGAAATAAGCCCGAACACGAGGTAGCTGCTGTAAACCAGTTCCCCCGACTGTCTTCCGTCCCCATCGTCAGATTACTCCAGGTCTCCATTATGTTGTAGTTTTATCAGAACAACATATGTGTGCCAAGTTTCAACAGAAACGGTTCACAGGTGAAAAATTAATCATACCCTTTTTTTCTACCCTTGGGGGTGGAATTTTTTTCAAATTCAATTCCAACCAACTTTGAGGTATGCCCTATTTCATGAAAAATAATCTTTTAAATCGGATAACCCATTACAAAGTTATGCGTGGTTGAATCGGTTAACAGGTAAAAATTCAGTGGGTGACCAACAATTTTTATTTTCGAGGTATACCCTATCTAATAAGAACAGTATCATCGAAATCGGACTACTCTTTAAAAAATTATGCGAAAAAAAAATATATATAAGCGTCAACTTGAGAACCTCCTCCTTTTTTCTGTCGGTTAAAAACCAATTTCCGACCTTTGAATCTCTAGAAAAACACTTTGAAACCAAGCCAAAACACAAGTAAGATTTGTATGTACTCATTTTGAGGGCATCTCAAGAGAACACATCCCGAAATCGACCATGGTCATATATTTGACTATGAGAGAATACCACAAAAAAAACAGCGGATGAAAAAAGTTATAAAAGATTTTATTTACAGATTTTGTCCTTAAATTAGAAGAAATATATATCAGGCTTTAAAGCATAGTACGAATAATGAATATTCATATTTTATCTATATATTGTGGTCAGATTATCAATTGCCACTTGATATTGAGCTCTCAACTGAAGCACCTAGTTGATACAGTAAGTAGTCACCATCGGACACAGCCTAGAGCTTGATTCTTACCATAAATTTATGAATAAAGGCTTAGAAAAGACTATCACTTTCAAAAATTGTGGATCAATTATGGAAAAAGTAGCAAATAATGCCCCTAAATTGCAAAAGATTTCTTTGCTTTCGTCAATTTCCAGCTGCAGTTATTATATTAAAGAAAGACTGGTATGAGTCAAGGATTGAAGCGAGAAGACAGCTGGAAATCACATAAGAATAAGCTTGTTGTCATTCTCTAACACTAAAAGATTATTTCTGGGACAATGTGATAGCATGGAGCTGATATCAATGGAGAGACCTTCAAACTACTATATACTTTGGCTATACTCAATGTATCATATATAGCTCAGGATGAAGCACCACAAAATGATGATTCAATAGAAGTAGTCTTCCACCTCCTCCTTATTTCAATGAATTTATTGTATGTCAAACTTACTTAAATACACATGGGCAAGATCACTAATTTCTGGAAAAAATACCACAATCTCCAAAACAATGAAAAAATAAGTTGTTTTTTTTTCAATTTTTTTTCGTCAGTAGTTTTTCCAAAATAAATTCCCAAAGAAATGTTCCTATTTGAACACTGCGAAAACCGCGCCGAGATGTGACGTAAGAAGTTCTGAACTATCGCCGAGAATGCTAGAGAATTACAGCGTTGCCAAGCATTATTCATAATATTTCTTTACAATGTGAGCAGGCCAAAAAAATAATAACTAAATCAAGAAACAGCTATCAAATACGAATCCTTCATTTCAATATAATACATACTGACACAAGTTTTAGTCATAAGATGAAACTGTAAAACATTTCTTCAGAAATTCCGGAAATAGTGAAACTGGCAACTCAAGAATTTTCCAATCAGAGGACTTATGACGTCACAAGAAGCGGCCATAACGCTGTTGTTTGAATGTCTCACTATATTGGAGGATTTTAGAGCGGCGTTTATTCGAAAATTCAACTTGTATTTGAACCAAATTTACATGTTTGTGATCTCGCCTATTATCCCACTACCAAAAGGAACATTATTTATTTTCAAAGGACCAACTATGCTCTAGGTATGATTTATTTGTTCCATAATGGCTTATTAGAGTATAACCAGCTTTCAGAATCTAACTCACTTATTAACTTCAAAGACCTAGTATTAATTTCAAATAGGATATAAATGAGATATCATTTGAATTGATCAGAATGTTAATATTTCATTAAAAAAGCTCTATTGTTTGAAAAGTTCAATAATTGGAATTTATATTATTACACATTTCAAAACATTAGATGTTAATCGTAACATGAATGTGTATATTAGATATTCAATTTCAAAGATTTATAAAATATTATTATCTCAGCCAGATCAAGAGCCCCAAAAAAATTATACAATTCATCCTTGCCAATGCTCTTTTTTATAGCTATATAGAATATGCAGTGCACTGGACAAGCTTGTAGTCGGGTGAATTCATACTGATCAGATAAGAAAGTGTCTTGCTTGGCAATGTCAGTTTTTTTATTTTCTTGTTTTTCGAGCTAACCTATCACACCCCATTGTAACTTGGAGATGAGAGACTACTGTTTAACTGAATTACAATATTTGCAAAATGTTACACATAATCTGTCTCTTCCTCCTGGCCTATCACAATTGCATCGTACATGAAATGATCATTACATTGGTTATGTATAGAGCTAAAGCAACAAAGACATTCTATTAACAACAAAGAACTTCCGCTGCCGAAAGCATTCGTATCTCCATTAATATAACCTCCTTGCTGATAGTTATATGCAGTAACCTAGCAGTAGGTATTTATTAGCAATCAATTTCACCTTCTCAGAAAACAATTCAAGTCAGTTTTTTTGTGATTGATACAATATTATTGTTCATGCAAAGTCATATATGTTGGAATCTAGCCATTTTTGAATATATTTTTTAGAATGGTAGGAATAGGTCAAAAAACATTGTTTTTCATCAACGTGACATACTTTTACCAAAATTACCCCTATCACAAACGAATTTACTAAATTTATTTTCCAAAATAATTTACATATAAAATCATCACATAACTGCTCTACCAACAAAAAGATGGCAATACCGCATGTTTTGAAAAATATGTACCTATATTTGATTGTGGAAGTCATAAAACTATTAATATAATTCTGTGTACATTTTTTATGTTTATTGCTTGTCTTAAGTGATGAAATTATTATAGTAATTCAGTAAAATATGTGCCAAAATGGTTCTTTATTTAGGGCAAGGATATAAACTTTGTTTATTTAATAAAGTTAATAGATTATGAGATTAGGGAGGTGTGATTTTTTTTTCATTCTTTTTCATCTAGTTCTTTATCATGGCTTGTCAACTGCACTATTAACTATAGTCTTCTCATACAAATCTAAAAAAATGTCAATCAAACTTTCTGAATATAGACAACTGAACCCCTGCCTGTAATTCTCTACCAACTTTCTTTCCATTCACAACCAATATCACTGGGGTTTCTACACGAATCAGTCTGAATTTGTAGTCCTGAAAAAAAAACAAATATATATTGTAGCAAAACAGAAGTTTGACATCAAGATATTTTACGATTATTTCTCTACAAATTCGCCGAAAATTGACCGTTTACAGAAGGAGATATTATTTGTTCTCAAAAGGGTTCTAATAAAGATCTTTCTGAAAAATTATTGTTTTAAAATAATGCTCTTTGTAGAAAATGTGTTCAGATTCAAGGTGCCCGAATAATTGCATTCGAAACATATTGGTACAAGTGGCTTAATTAGTCCAGTAAAACAGGGTAGAAGATATCATGTAGAAATTAATAATACGGAAAGAAATATAGATAATAAATTGTTTATTTGCAAGAAATGCCATATAAGGTATTCAAATGAAGACTTGTAGATTGTAGGGGGGTCGATATGGCTCTTCAGCCTCTCCGTACCTCAACCTATAAGGTCTTTTGTACATTACCCTTAATCTATTCAAGGCCCGGGATTCCGAGACTCCTTGCGAAGCATATCAGTTTCCTGGGAGCTAAGTTCCTGATGTCTGAGGGCGTAAGTGAAACCCCTTCGAGGAACTTAAGCCTTTTGCAGAACAGCGCTTGGCAGTCGCAGTCTGCAGTTTCAGTGAAGTTCTCGCAGTAACAGCACAGTTCATTGTCTGATATATCCATTTTTTTGAGGTGATACCTCAGAGAACAATGTCCAGTGAGCAGTACTGTTACCAGTTTCAAGTCTTTCTTGTCCAACTCGAGAAGCTGTTCAGCTTTCTTTGGCGATGGGCTCACAAGCCTTTTCGCTTGTCTTTGCCCTGGAACCTGGTTCCAGTGGGTTTTTTTTTGGTCAGCTTCCCAGCGCCGAAACTCTTCGTTGATGTGGGATTTGGAAATACCACAAAAGGGTTCCGGGCCAGAAAATTGAGTGTTTGCGCCTTCCTTGGCAAAGCTGTCCGCTTCTTCAATGCCTTTGAAGTAACCTGATTGTTCGTAGCCAGTTGTTTTAGGGAGAGTTTGCAGTCCCAAGTCAGTCTAGACTCACAAGTGTGTGACTTTAGATCTTTTAGCGCTGCTTGGCTGTCAAGGCATTCTTGGGCGCTAATTAAATCAAGACTTACAAAAGATCTTCCTGAGAGACTGGTTACATAACAGAAAAATATTGTTACAAATAAGAAAATCAGATGGTTGAGAATCATCTTCATTGGGTTTTTGATTCTTAGCTTGTAAGGTATTCCATGTCTGAGGAAAAATATTGTCAATTATTTATACTTTAGAACTTTAGTACCTATAGTAACTGGGTTATATATTTTCGAACATATGTTTGCAGCCTAACAGATTTTGAACAAGGAAGGGTAGTCATCTATTTTTCTAATTTGCCAGTTCTGTTCCAGATCTTCCAACAATAACATATCTCTAAGGCATTTTATTTTACCTATATGAGACAGGCAGTGTTGATATGAATTTTTCTAATTGTCTGATTTCTCGTAAGTCAATTAAGTAATAGTACCGTTTCATATTACGTTCAATTTGATTAATTTATATTATAATTGAAAGACAATCATTTACCAAATGATTATCCTTCCTTTTTGTTATCTTATTTAGTTAATTAAGGGACCTAAAAGCTACAGAATATTTCAATGAACCAGAGCTTAAATAAATTAATTATAATTTCAATAAAGATTTTTTTTAATTAAAAAGGCAGCTGGTACAATGTGAAAAAAAAGTTCTAAAGAGGCTTCAAACATATAAGTAACAAAAATGTTATAATGTTGAATGGAACTTGAGTGTAAATATAAACCCTGGCACTTTCAGAAATTAACATGAAACAAGTATGTAATGTACAATGTGTAACTGAAATAGGAGCCAGACCTCATCAGTTATAATGCAACATTCTTTCCTTCCTAATTGACTACACCTGCGGAGTAGGCAGATTGGGAAATCAGTGTGAAAATCAGGTTCTTTATATTAACCAATAATTTTCAATTTTTGTAGTTTTCTTGAATAATTCTAGACACTTGTCAACCCGAACTTTTCTCTATAGAAATATATTGTGGAATAAAATTACGGTATGAGATATATTATATTCTTATGAATTCAGAAATCAGCATGGATGTTCTAAAATTGTGATCCAGCACTGTTAAGTCATCATAAAACAGGCAAAGGCCAACAATTTATAGTGCTGCGAATAAAATGTGAAGTCAACTGCCATAGAAAATAAATGTAGAAGGTGTAGTTTAAAACCCATGACAGCTCGAACACGTATCACTAGCATTACTTGACAAAAAAGTAAATCACTATAAATATTTACTCACAATTTCTCTATAAGTGAAATCAACATCAGTCACATACGGTTCTGGAACAGCTACCGAATCTCCAATTATCACTCCCTTGCCATCAGCCAGATTGAAGATTGTCACAACCACACAAGTTCCACACTTATCAACCATACAAAAAGTACTGAAATAAAAAGAATCACCGTTTGATATTATGGATATATTTGACTATGATAATATTTCACAATTTGTGAATATTTTTATGGACAAATTCAGAATGAGGTACAAAAGCTGCTGCACCATTTTTGTATTCATGTCCTCGTTTGAATTATTTTTTTATATTATTATTTATCTATTTCTGGAAAAATGTATATAATGTAGGATAATTTCGTTTTTCAAGAAGTTCATTTTGAGAATTTTATTAATTAATGTTCTTGATTACCAATGAAATTTTCCAGTACTCACAAGGGAACTGTATCTTCATTCCGTACAGAACACACCACTTTACCAAGAACAACTTTTTCTTCATTCACACTGGATTTCAAATCTGCAACGGTACATTCTTTGAGGTCCACTTTTTGTCCACTAGAAGAAGTATAGCTTCCACCATTATAAGGACCAAGCTGCTTTGAATCTATTGACTTCAAAGAAAAAAACAATTTATTGATAAGTTTTGGGTCAAAACTGTGTGCTATGAATGAAGATGTAGCAAAGCTGTTTCACATCTCTGAGGGATATATTTGTTATGCTGATGTATGTGAGAGATGGAGATACAGTAGAAGAATTTGCTCCTATTCATATCACCCATTATTACCATTTTATATTAGAAATAAAAAACCGGATTATTTCAAATGTTACTCAATGCATTGCCACAACGTTGATTTTTCATAAAGTAGTATCATATATTTATATGGGGAATATTTTCTTATGGAATACCATAAGGCTCCAGCCTTGGTCCTACTCTATCACTCTAACAGTTTAGGTAGATTTCATAGAAATACAACCTATTGCGGACACCACTTTGAGTTTCAAAAATTGTCGGTGTATCTTTGCAGATCATGGTCCCCAGAACTCATTATATATTTTAAATGAAACGAAATTTATCACAATCTCGGCTAGGTTCGAAGAGGGGCCAGATCGCTCAGGTAATTTTGAAATGGTGACTTTTGAAAGGTTGAAAAAAAATCCCAAACTTTCATTCTCATGTCGATATTGGCATATATTTCATTATAGCTCTTTTATTGAGAAAGTTTTTCTCTGAAATTTACACCCAAACAGAAAATCGCTATTACTTACCATTGATGGTATGTTCCTTTCATTAGTGTTAATTATTCCCAGTGGCGTGTAGAAAACATTAATTAAGGGTACCATGGTATGCTCCAAATGCAACAAAATCACCAACGATGGGAACTTTTGTGAATTTGATGGATGTCATCAGAAAATACATTTAAGTTGCTCGGGTTTGCCTTCATCAGAAATAAAAGTAATCCAAATAAAAAATGGCACGCTTCTCAAGTTCTTCTGAGATGTCTGTCAGGATAGATAGACTCAAACTCTTACCAATCATGAAGAAACAAATTGAAAATCTCGAAGAAAAGGGAAATGAGCTTGTAGAAACACTCGCTTCTAATAAGGACATTAGCTCATCATCAACCTATAGATATAGAAAATATGATCCATGAAATTGAAGAATGCCGTAGAAGAAAAAACAACATTATGATATATAACTTAGAAGAGTCAAGAGCTTCAAACGTTCAGAACAAAATTGAGGAAGATACTCTGCTAGTAAAAGAGGTCCTGAAGCATACGAACACCAATGTTCAAGAAAAACACATCTTAAAGATTTTGCGTGTAGGTTCATCTGAAAGAATAAACAAGTCTAGGCCAATTAAAGTTGTGTTCTCAAATGAGCAAGTGGTAACTGATATATTGAGGTCTAAGAAGATGAGGGGGAACAAGAAATATAAAATTGGACCAGACCAAATAAGGCAGCAACAAAGCATATTTAAAACACCAAAAAATGAATTGAATCAGCGGCAAGATGGAGGAGAAGATAATCTAACGATCAGATTCATTAATGGCATTGCAAAAGTGGTCCAGCAATTGCATAATGCGAGAAAAAACTAGAAGAAACCCCATTACAGATATATGGTCAAAATGTTGGTGGACTACCGCCAAAAATTTTCGATCTATCCCTAGCAGTAGCAAACTCTGTATATGATATAATAATTCCAATTGAAAGCTGGCTCACCAGTGACTTTAACGAAGCTGAAATAAAATTTGAATCTTATGACATATTCAGAAACGACCAGAGTGACCTAACTTGTAACAAATCAAGAGGAGGCGTCCAGCAATTGCATAATGCGAGAAAAAACTAGAAAAAACCCCATTACAGATTTATGGTCAAAATGTTGGTTAACTACAGAAAAAAATTCTCTATCTATCCCTAGCAGTAGCAAACTCTGTATATGATATAATAATTCTAATTGAAAGCTGGCTCACCAGTGACTTTAATGAAGCTGAAATATTCAGATATGACCGGAGTGACCTAACTAGTAACAAATCAAGAGGAGGTGGAGTTCTCATAGCAGCAAGAAAAGTGTTGAGTGCGGGAATCATAGAAATAGAACATAAAAATGTGGAGCAGTTATTTCAATCATGTAATTGGGAAAGAAACAATGATAGTCGGGGAAGTTTACATACCACCTAATTCATCAGAAGAGATATATAATGCTCATTGTGAAACTATCAAAGATTTAGTTCTAAACTATCCTTCACATAAAATATTAATTTTCGGTTATTTCAACCTTCCAAAAGCAACTTGGAGTAATGATGAATATGGTGTAATTGTAAGCTATCCACAAATTCACATGCTGTAAATATTGGGGAGACATATGCCTTTCTAAATTTTAAGCAAATCAACAACATTCCAAATAGCAGAAATGTATTTTTAGATTTAGACTTCACCAATCTGACAAAGATAACAATTTCAACAGCGATAGATCAACTCTTGCCTAATTCAATGCACAGCTCACTTAATTACGTCTACTTTAGAATCTATAGAAAAATCTCTAGAACATGAGTAATACTATTACGGCTTTCGAAATGCAGCCTATGTTGGTATTAATAACTATCTGAATCCAATTGAACGGGAAAAATGTTTAGGCTAATCCGATGTAAATAGTTTAGTAGAAAAGTTCTATGAAATCATCAACATGGCGGTGGCTCTCTTTGTTCCACTGAAGCACTTCAAAACATCCAGTTTTCCAAAATGGTTTTCTTCAGAATTAAGAAACTTAGTATTAAAGAAGAAAAAGGCCCATAAAATATTCAAACAATCACAAAACAATAATCACTATATTCTGACCATGGTACCAGAAGCTTCAAAAACATTGGGATTTGTAATACGAAATTGTCAAGAATCCTCTGTCACCACAATAAAAAAGGTATATATGTCTTTAGTAGCATCCATTATGGAATATGCGTCAATTGTGTGGTCACCCAATCATTCAGTCCACAAAATGAGAATTGAAAGAATAAGTTCTTACGATACTGTGCCTTCAAGTTAGAAATTATCATTCTTGATCATGATTATTCCCATATTTTGGATGAAATGAAGATGTATTCTTTTCAAAAAAGGAGAACATTCAGTGATACATGCTTTGTCTTCAAATTGATCAATGGCCTTATAATTTGTCCAGAGTTATTACAACTTATCTCTATCAATGTCCCAGGTAGGCCATTGAGAAATAATAATCTCTATTATATTCCGTTCCACTACACCAATTATGGTAACCACAGACCTCTCGGTAGAACATTAAAAATAATGATGATAACTTTGAATTTCTGCATGGTAACTTGGTTAGCTTTAAAAAAACAATACTAATGAAATTATAGATTATATAGGTTAGTATATGAACAAATATAAATTGTTTTATTACATTTATGTGGTGTTCAAATGAAAGTGAATTGATTTTGGGCAAATCTAATATGTACTAATATATGTCCTTACTCGTTACACTTGTGCAGATTGATACAGCTCATGTAAGGTACCAACCGTGTTCAATGTTATATATTTTATACCTATTAGTTATATTTAATTTTAGTTCAAGATAACATGTCATGTTATATATTTTATACCTATTAGGTATATTTAATCTTAATCTTAGTTCAACATAAATTTATAATCAGGTAATTATACTGTAATGGAGGCTATCCCCTATGTACAATGAATAAATTTAAATAAAATGAAATAATTAGATACCATTTAACAATAGTTTATCATTCTTTGACACACAACTCATCAGTTATAGAACACCTATTCTGTGAAAAATTGACAATCCATAAAACTTGTCGGTGCATTTTTAAATTACCCCAATTCAAAGTTGAACTTTATACATAATTAGTAGTTATTATTTTTTTGAAGTAAATTAATATAGTAAAAATATAGTAAGTAAGTAATGTCTACATACATGTGTGTTTTTATTTAACAGATGAGTGAACTTTTGTATTTTCAGAAGTGTTATAGCTCTGTATTTTGAACTTTTTGACATCATTATGGAATTTTAGAGTTTGAGGTTTGCACAAAAATAGATATTGATGAGAATTTCATAATTAAAAATAAATCGTGAAATCTACCCCTTCGACTAATCCAAAACATAAACTTTATTGAATTTGGAATCAAAGGAAACAATGAAGTTAGTTTTTGATGACAATGATAGAATAGTAAATAATTAGGTATATTTATGTGTGAATGTCTTTTTTCCATACATGGTGTTCTCAAAGTTAGGGTGTCTTTTTCAACAGGATGTAAGTTTCGTCAAAATAGACCATTTTACAAAAAATCCTCAACATATATAAAAGTTGCAAAATAACCAATGCACAAAACTTACCATGGAATTGGCGCTATTAGCCCTGGTGTGAATATCCATCCGGAAAAAATGAAATATGTATCTCTAATTTCCCATTTCACACATATTTTCTTCCACTTAATTTACAGCATGAGGAATTTTTGCTGACTAATGAAGTGTATGAAAATTATTCACCTCATTTCATGTGTGTTTCTGTCATTGATATGATGATTCAGAAGCTACTGGCATTATTCAACTCTTGCAAGACGATCTTGAGGTTGTATCGCATGTATAATAATAAACTCTTGTAGAACGATCTCAAGGTTAATACATTTGTTGTTATGGATAGAATGATTGTCTTCCATACTTTATTGTGGGTGAAATGAATGGTACCAGCAATCTTGGTGCTCATTTAAGCACCATTTACGACAATACTTTGGAGTAAATTCACTTTGTCATCAATTAAAAGCAATTCATTTTGCTTTGGCCAAAATAACCAACAATTCAACTTAAGACCTAGTTGACACTTCACACTAGAACAGATTTCAACTACAGAATGGATATTGAGCAGGGGTGGATGCAGGGATTTTACTTGAATTTTCTGAAATTCTGTAATATTGATAGCTCTGTTATTATGCAACTTTTATGTATGTATTTTTTTGGGAAATTACTCATCTTTATCAGTTCTACATCCTGTTGAAGAAAATGCATCAACTTTGACACACCCTCTATATGATTGAACCTTCACCTTAACAATATTTTCCAGTAATGTTATTAATTTATTAACCTTTTCGCGACGGGAAACGCATACGTGCGTTAATCTTTGACGCCGCACGATTTCATGAAAGCACCTCCACCAGAGGCATTGTGTTCACTTTTATCATTATTGTCTTGTGACACGGAACAGCAAGGTGTTCAGTTTCACTCTATATTTTCGGGCGTAGACTTGGCATTTTGATATAATGAGCTGGAAAAGATCTGATTAGAGCGAGAAAGAGTTGGAGTATTATCTGAAAATTGCCTCAGGTAACAGGAGCTGCATATATGCGAACGCGCTCCCAGAGCCCGTTACTGTGGCTCACATGCGTCAAACGAAGCCCGTCGCTAAAAGGTTAATTATCATCCAAGTGTTTATCCTACCTGTAATATCTGATTTAGCCTTTTTGCTTTCATCTTTCCAGAAGTAGACACTAACTCTTTGATATCATTTAGATATTTGACTAGTTGTTTTTCCTTGATTTTTGGAGGTTCCCATGTGGGATCATACTGTGATGCTTCGTTGAAAGAATCTAGAGCCAATTTGAATTCTTCCTCATATTTCAGAGTCTGTAGCAAAGTAAAAATTATATAATGAGGATTTTGATATTGATGGTTACTTACTATTCCTTTGTTGTAATGCAGATCAGGTGTACTTTTGGCAACAACATCTTTCTCCTGTAAAAAATATATTTTTTTAAATATATGAGTGATTTATTGCATTAATAAAATATAAGATATGGAACTTCCTCTGACTTACTGCTTGGGAATAGGCGCTCAAACACTTCTTGAGGATGTTTGGATTTTGTTGTATGCCAAAAAATGATGAAAGATGAGCGTTACCCAATATCGCCCACGATAACCCATCATGTGGATCTAGTTGAACTGCTTCCTTGGCATATTCTAGTCCTTTTTCAATATTTTTTATTCTTTCATCACGAGTTCTTGATTCAATTTGCCTGGCCAGCATTGATAGATTTCTTAGTGAGTATTTATTCTTTTTCTTAAAAGATGCAAACATTTTTCATTGGAAATATTTAAGAATAAATTCATAGAGGGATAACAAATCATTCAAGTTCAGTAGTGTATAAAGTCCAATCAAAAGAGATATTGACCTAACAAAAAAGTCCATTATGCAATTTTTTATTATGCCACGGCACTAAAAATAGAAAAACGAACAAAAACTCATAATATTGTGTGCTGTAAATCCAGAAGTATTGGAGATATGAAAAAGTGTCTAGTATGAAAGTTGTTGCTCTTCTTACAAAAATGGTCCCTACAAATTTTGCAAAAAATCATGTCATTAGGGAGATAAATGCGATTTTCCACTTGTAGTCTAACATCCGAATGAAATTGCGCGGAAACGGAAAATGGCCCAAATTTTTATATAACCAGATTAGTGAGTCGGTGGTACTCACTACTAAGAGCTGCTTTAAAAAAACAAAGCACATGAAATGTAGAAAAAACTCTCATGATTCACATGAGACCAGTTTCAAAGTTCATACAAAATGTGTTCAAAGATTTTCCATTAAATGTCTGTGAGTGAGTACATATTTTGGTTAATAAATTGGTGAGGAATCATTGCCACGTCAATTCCTTTGGGCTTTGTGCTCTTCTAGTGGATATATTAGCACTTTTCAACCGGATTATTTTTCTTGAAAAAGAGTAGTATTTTCCTTAAAAAAGAGTAACCTCAAATTTTGTTGTACATTTGATGATTTAATCAATAAAGACGCTTGTAGAAAAATAATTGGAGTTTTCAAGGTCCTCAGGTATATATATATATATATATATATATATATATATGGAAACGATGGTATGCCGTGGGGATGGGGCTATCTTACGGCACTGCTCCAAAACACTCGCAAGCGTTCTGTTCCAAAAACATAGTACTATTTTTTTTTCACGTGGGCGTCTGCTCGCAGTAAGCGTTGTTCTATGTGTTACAAGAGTAACATTTATGTTACAATCGGCATGTCATATTACGGTGTCACTACATCTGATAAAATATGCCTAATATGTTACATTTTCTAGCGGATATCGCAGGGATAGGTATTTTAAGAATTGATTTGAATAAAATAACAATCATTCAACTATATTCTGGACTCATTATTTATCATTTGACAAGCTATATTTCCATAAAAACAGTACATTGACTTTAAGCAAAACAACTAGATGGCGCAACTGCAATCCTCTTGAGATAGAGACGATTATCTCTACATAGGCAAAAAAGACATATCTGGAAATAGATGATTCCGGTAAAAATGACTGCTTGTTTAGTAATTTGACACAGTTTTTGTTCACTTTTTCGTTTCTATTGCCTATTGGGAATTCAAATTTAACTTGGCCAACATTAAAAAATGTACACAAGTATGGTTCTATTTTTAACATTAAAGGGAGTAAGATCCATTTTAATCGGTCAATGATCGTTCGTCTCTCTCTTTAGGTGTGTAAAAATAATAAGAAAGAAAATTGTTCCAAAACTACAACCAGAGGGAGCATCTTGAGAAACATTTGCTCTATGATAAATATTAAAGAATTTTATAATTTGAATTGTCTGATCTCTATCTCTTTTCCCAACTTTCCTCTCTTCCTTCTACGGCATGGAAAATTTAAATCGCATGTTGCGAGATAATGGTGAGTAACTAAAGATTTTCCCAAATTTTGCCAAATGTTTTCCCTGTCAAACCTAAGGAATATTCATTCTCATGTTCTTGACACTCTGAGTTCAAAAACGCCCATTTCAATGATAGTCGATACTGTGGAAAAATCCATGGAAAAACTGACCATTTTGAGTCAATAGAATAAGAACGTTTTGGGTCCATTTTAGCCCGATTTTAGAGTCATGCTTAGATCAAATATCAAAGAAAGAAAAGAGTATTTAGTTAACCAAGGTGAAATACATAGGAATACATACTTTATAGACATAAAAAATAAGAATGTTGATATTGTTGGAAAGTACCAATTGTATTAAGTATGTCTATAACTCCAAAATCACGAGCTACAACTTTTTGTTTTGAACATTTTTCAGTATCTCCATGATTTTTGCAGTTTCAGCAAAAATTAAGAAAATTCAAAAAGTTTTTGGATTTTTAGGGCCGTGGCATGGTAAAGAATTGCTTAATGGATACTTCATACATTCAACTACCTGAATCCATAATTTCAGCTGTTTAGTAGTTTTTGTTAGATTTTGGTAGAATTTTGGGTAAAGGTTAAGAATATGAGATCACCCAGTATCTTCATGAAATTTTCACAGGAGCTTAAGAAGACGATAAAAACAGTATAGCAATCGAAAATTTAGCGCGGAAAAGATAATTTTTAGGAGATATGGGCCCCAGAAGGTCCATAAATAGAGGTTATGGAATATCACTTTTGGAAACTGCAAACTGATATAAAGAATGGCTTTTTGCACTAAACTATTAACTGTACACTCATTTAACGTTTAAGTAATATTAAAATCACTTAATGATCAATAAAGACATGAAAAAACTCCGATTATATTTCATTACATTTTTCACGTGAACTGTCAAAAATCAAATATTGGTGGTTGCATTGTGCTTTGATCTTGGCGTTTTATGGACATGCCACGTTGCCAACTATTCAAGTGAATTTGGCCAATCCGGATTTTCGCAATTAATTGGATCGAAATTTTTGCGAGCGAGCGAAGCGTCGCTTTATAAGGTTGATTAGCTTGCATTCAACTTGGGTAACAAGGTTAGCCAAGTTAGGTTAGGTTATGTTCCTTCTTTTTACGTAAGAAACTAATTGGATGTTCGGCGTGTCTCGGCCAGGCATACAAGAAAACATCCAATCCAAGTGCGTTTCTTGGTCCAGTTTAAAATTACTTAAAACAAAATACTCTGAAGTCACATTATTTTATATGTTTGGTAACTTTCTAAATGCGGCACATCATGCTTAATTTTCAAAATTATAATCACCTCAAGAAGCTGGTGAAATTTACTTTGCATTTTAAACACAGATATCGATCGTTATTTCATGCTGTAATACTTATCATTTATATGCTCAATATGTATGACGCATTGAATTTCAGTATTTTCTTCTCCCCTTATGGAGACCTAGGCAACGTCGCATATCAATAAACTTCAAGTTTCGAATAATCATAACATTTGATTTTTGACATTTCTTCTGTAAAATTATAAGAAAAGTAATCGGAGTTTTTTCATGTCTATCAAAAATGATGTGATTTTAATATTACTAAAAGGTAAAAGGTGTGTGCAGTGTAAATAGAAATTGTTTATATCAGTTTATAATTTCCAAAAGTGATATCCTATAACCTCTCTTTATGGACCTTCGGGGGCCCATATCTCCTAATATTATCAGTTCCGCGCGAAATTTTCGATTGCTATACTGCTTTTACCATGTTTTTAAGCACCTGTAAAAATTTCGTGAAGATACTGGGTGATCTCATATTCTTTACCTTTTCCGAATTTTGTTTCTATTTATTGGATTAATAGACAAACCTCTTTTAATGCTCCTTCGAAACAGTTGACAGATTTCCTGATCTCATCATTTTTCCAATAGCATTCTCCCAATTCATTCCAAGCATCTACAAGTTTGGGATCCAATTTTATTGACTTTGATAACAGACTTTCTGCATCTTTGTCATATATAGGAACAACATTTAGTAATTTTCCTCTAAGATAGTTATACTTGGCCCTCGTGAGATCGGTTATGAAGTGTTCATGTTCCTTGAAAATGTTTATAGTTTCATTCAAAAGTTTCTTAGTTTCCTCACTTTTATTGATCGCTTCTTCAATTTTGTGGTTTTCAAAATATCTGTCCCTGAACGAATAAACTGTATCGACCTTTGCCTATAACGCAATCAACATATTAATATTATTAAACCACTCCTTATATAGACAAATTATATCATTTCAGTAGGTGTGAAGCACACCTTAATATCTATTTATGGTTATTCTGTACTCACATTGAGGAACTCGATCACATCTCCATGTTTTTCTTCACATTTACAAGCAACATTATCCTCACTAACAGAAACCATTTTGTTCCGAATATTATATTCACCGAATCACCGTGGACATTTCTGTTTTGTTGTTCTCTTTGTATGAGGTTAGGTTACTGTTATTTTCTCGAAGACAAAATCAGTTGTCAATTTCAAGGTCAGAAAGTCAATTTCGAAGTGATTTCTATTGAATTTGGTTAGAGATTGGTTGACGTTGCCTGGTGCATGAATAAATTACCCAATTCATATTTCCAATGATGAAATATCAAAACATACAGAACTTTTCTGTCTTCTGGGGACACCTTCCAGATTATATTAAGAGGGAACACGCATTTGCCCTTTTCTAAAATATTTTGATTTGCATATAGAGAATATCACCTAGAAAGATCAGCAACAAACTTATAAATTGAAAAAATGTTCAATGATTATCATAATTTAAAATCGAAAACGCAAATTTTTTCTTTACATTCCTAGCGCCTCTGATGAACGTAGAACATATGCATTGTTACTTCATACAGTTCAAACTTTTACCGCTAGTTGCTTCGAATTGTCAACTGTCAACCTAATTTTATCTGTCTTCGTTTATATATTGCGTATTGTACTATGATATTTTCATTGTCATAGTCATTTCATTTTTTACTGAAACCCACAATGTGGGGATGTCCCGCACAAGTTGCCAACTTCAAAAAAACGTCTGCCTTTCATTTGTAATAATTTCATCAGGGTTGTGTAGAGAATTATTAACTGTACTACTACTACTACTCAAAAAAAAATCAGTCATAACCACACAATTTTTACATTTAACTTTTTTCATATAGGCAATAATAACGATGATAAGGGATGGGACGGTACCTCTTCTTAAACAATTACTCTCAAAGAAAACAACACCGAAAGAAGTGAAATAATTAATCAATAACCCAACTCGAATGAAGCTCTCGGATATCGTCTGATAACAGCAGGAATATTTTAGCAATTTCCTAGGAAAGGCGTGGTGACGCTAATCTACATCATAAATGCTTCAACGCGATAAGAATCTCAAGTAGCACACAGAGGTCATAATTCGGTTGTACAGACGTCTACTAGACCTTTCGCAAAAGTCCATGACTTATGTCTTGTAATATGCTAAGACGTCGCTATGTATGCCAATACGACAAAAAGGCACACTCTTGCGACGTCACATCGACGTTATAAAGTAGTGGTAATGACTTGCCAATATAGAGCCAGTCGCAAAAGGGTTGGATTGAATATTATTATTACGTCGTTTTGTGGTCTTAGTGTAGTCATTATATCATTATGCATGAAGGTCATAATCTTTCTAATATAGTATTACAATATGTATACCATATCAAAAGATTTTATATGATATCAATATAATATATAATTCAGTCTTCCTTTACATGTTCATGATACTATGTGTGTCCTATATCCACTATATATACTAACAACAAATGGCCGTGATAGTTATCGAGATAAAAATGATTTTCATTTATGTGTCTTTAAGAATTCTTCTGAAACTCTAGCGACCAAGCAAATCCATTTTTACGATCAAAATCCAATTCTACTCACTTATAACTCATGCGCCTCGAAAATGAAGAGAGATAAATATTTATTTTAATTTCAGAAAAAATATACTTTATCAATTTTTCTCATTATTCGTTGAAATATGTACACCATATTACGAAAGATACTTGATTAGCACATCTCCAATGATTTTTGAATTGATATAACACCTAGGGTCCCATATTTTTTATTTTAAATATTTTTGTTCCAATATGGCTACTAGAATGATGTTGTCAATTAATCGAAAAACATGGATGCCGTCCTTCTAGTGTCGAAAAGTTGTAATTACCCCAAGTAGCACACAGAGGTCATAATTCGGTTGTACAGACGTCTACTAGACCTTTCGCAAAAGTCCATGACTTATGTCTTGTAATATGCTGAGACGTCGCTATGTATGACAATACGACAAAAAGGCACACTCTTGCGACGTCACATCGACGTTATAAAGTAGTGGTAATGACTTGCCAATATACACTTATATAAGCCAGTCGCAAAAGGGTCGTTCTGTGGTCTTAGTGTAGTCATTATATCATTACGCATGAAGGTCATAATCTTCCTAATATAGTATTACAATATGTATACCTTATCAAAAGATTTTATATAATATCGATATAATATATAAGTCAGCCTTCCTTTACATGTTCATGATACTCTGTGACCATGATAGTTATCGAGATAAAAATGATATTCATTCATGTGTCTTTAAGAATTATTCTGAAACTCTAGTGACCAAGCAAATCCATTTTTACGATCAAAATCAAATTCTACTCACTTAAAATCCATGCGTCTTGAAAATGAAGAAAGATAAATATTTATTTTCATTTCAAAAAAAAGATATTTTATCAATTTTTCTCATTAATCGTTGAAATATGTAGACCATATTACGAAAGATACTTGATTAGCACATCTCCAATGATTTTTAAATTGATATAACACCCAGGGTCCCATATTTTCAATTTTAAATATTTTTGTTCCAATATGGCTACCAGAATGATGTATCAATCAATCGAAAAACATGGATGCCGTCCTTCTAGTGTCGAAAAGTTGTAATTACTCCGCTATGTACTATCATATAATAGTTTACGAGTGTCTCAATGACATCGCAATATCTTACATAAAAAAGTTGTAATGTAGTCGCTATGACCACAAGTAGCAAGTTTTGTTGTACTAACGTCGTAACGCTATCAAAACAGAAGAAGATATACACTGAGTGCATAAGTATTCCGCTAGTTCTGCCTAATGGAAAACGCTAAAAATAACTGACATTTACAATAGAGGTTATGTTGATGTTGAATATTTAAATATTTTTTATTTATCACTCGAAGTGCACATACATATTATTTATGTCTTTCCTTGTTGAGAAAATAATTGAAGGAACTGGATGAACTTCATTTTTTGCAGTGTCCCGATAGACTGATTAATTATTTCAGATGTTAGTTTTGGAGTAGGCACTCCTTCCTCTTTATATTTTTCTATACGCTCCAGTTCTCTTGTAAGGCAGATTGGATTTTTGTTTTGGCATTTTAATCATTCATACGGAACTGAATACTCTACATACATAACACAATATACCTATCCAACAAAAATAACATAACCAACAAAAATAATCTAACCATAGATACATAATGTAATCATTACGACCAAAGTTCATCAGTTGATAAAACTACATTACATGAGTACAATATGTAGTCGTAGAAACGTTTCAAAAATCTATTCATCAGAACCACATATGTTCATTGTCATAATAACCTCACAGCAACTGCTCTTAAGTTCTACTTAACGACACATACAATTTTTTTACATACAAACCCCAGTACAAGTTCATCTCGAGAATTCTTTATTGTACTCTCGTTATATCTACTACACGACGTCAAAGCAACGCCTGAAGGTTATAAAGCGCACATTAACTTTTTGGTTTTAAAATATACAAATACGTGGTCTTTAAGACGGTATAAGAAGTCATTATGTTAATTTTATGACTATGTGCTACTTGGGACTCCGGTATGTACTATCATAGAATAGTTTACGTGTGTCTCAAAGACATCGCAATATCTTATATAAAAAAGTTGTAATGTAGTCGCTGTGACCACAAGTAGCAAGTTCTGTTGTGCTAACGTCGTAACGCTATCAAAACAGAAAAAGATATACACTGAATGCATAAGTATTCCGCTAGTTCCGCCTTGGAAAACGCAGAATAACTGACAACTGACATTTACAATACAGGTTATGTTGATGTTGAACAGTTATATTTCAATATTTTTTATTTATTACTCATCAGATCATTCAATGCAGTGTGTGGAATTTTGTGAATTAGTTCCTCAATTTTTCTTTGAAGACAAAACATTTTTCCAAGTGTTCTTCATCACCTTCATCCATACTTTCTCCTTCAAAAGCACTTTCCACAGTGATACTCTCTGTGGTTGGTTCTGAACTTGTTCCAGGTACATTTTCATCTGGGACTGGATGAACTCCTTTTTTTTGCAGTTAGACTGATTAATCATTTCAGATGTAAATTTTGGGGTAGGCACTCCTTTCTCTTTATATTAAAAAAAAAAATCTATACGCTCCAGTTCTCTTGTAAGGCAGATTGGATTTTTGTTTTGGCATTTTAATTATTCATACGGAACTGAATATTCTACATACATAACACAATATACCTAACCAACAAAAATAACATAACGAACAAAAATAATATAACCATAGATACATTATGTAATCATTACGACCAAAGTCCATCAGTTGATAAAACTACATTACATGAGTACAATATGTAGTCGTAGAAACGTTTCAAAAATCTATTCATTAGAACCACAAATGTTCATTGTCATAATAACCTCACAGCAACTGCTCTTAAGTTCTACTTAACGACACATACAATTTATTCACATACAAACCACAGTACAACTTCATCTCGAGAATTCTTTATTGTACTCTCGTTATATCTACTATACGACGTCATAGCAACGCCTAAAGGTTGTAAAACGCACATTAAGTTTTTGGTTCTAAAACATTACAAATACGTGGTCTTTAAGACGGTATAAGAAGTCATTATCTTAATTTTATGACTCTAGAACATAACCCAAAATTCAAATGAGGTGGGAAGGAATTCTAACCTTACTTTTTCAAAAAAAAAACATCAGCGTTCTTTGTGTGAGTGACATAACCTCACTTTTAGAGAAAACATAACCTCAAAATTCAAATGAGGTGGGGAGGAATTCTAACCTTACTTTTTCAAACATAACCCCACTTTTAGAGGAATCATAACCTCAAAATTCAAATAAGGTGGGGAGGAATTCTAACCTTACTTTTTTTCCAAACAAAACCTCAAAGGTATGTGGGATGAGACAATGAATAAAATACACAAGTTAATTTTCACATTCTATATATTGAATCATCTCTCTCTAAGATACAAAAACTTTCAAATAGTATTGAATTGGGCTCTGCACACAGCACAATTGTCCAATTTCATCGAGCATTCCGCACAGCAGGTCAAGTGTTTGCACGGCATGAAAACCACGTTCATATCCTTTTCCAAACATACTTTGCACGACATTGATGAGGATGGCGATGTCTCTTCGTGGGCGCTGCTGCTGTTGGTAGGTGTGTTCGTTGTTACCTCGTCTCTGGGTGAAAGACAATCTACGAGCTGCATCCATAGAATTGTAATTATAATACAGTATATTATAATTACAATTCTATGAGCTGCATATGTCTCCTCAGAGTGGCAGCTTCTTCTTCTTCTGTGAAAAACCCACAATGTGGACTCTTCCAACTGCTCTTCCAACTGCCATCTGAATCCTTCAACTCGACATTTCATACACACAACAATGTCTTCTCTCTGGGTATAAATCAACCCAGCTCTGGCCAATCTTTTTTTGGGATATGGGTGATGCCAATTTTGAAATATCCAGGGTTCTTATTATTCAATGTTTAACCATTAATCCAACTTCGGCATACAAAAAAAATAAGAAATCATGTCCGAATAATAAAAAACCTTTTATTGAAGCCGTGTACTAAAACGTATAAAATAAGTTTAAGTCATCGCTGACAATGATTTATTGTTGTTGAATTATTTGTTTCCAAAAACCTTGTCGCGCGAAGTGTTCATAAAAGTAGGTACCAATTAATTTGATTGGGTATTGATTGGTTGGTAAGTAAGAACTTACCAACTTACCAACGAAGTATCAATTTTATTATAATTCGCGCGATAAGCTCTTTGATACCAAATAATTCAACAAAAAATAATTAAATCATTGTCGATGACTTAAACTTATTTTTTTTTATTTGTGCCCCATTTTACCCATTTAAAGCACGCCTCAGCGTGATTAAATCGAACTTAAAAAAACGCGCGTTTTTTAAAGTTACCATGGCAACGTCAACAAACCGAGAAACGTGAAGTCTAAATGACAAAATTTTTATTATTGATCTGACAGGAGTACCTTGTAACGTCAAATAAAATATTACTAACAACTCGTTCATTTATATGTGATACCTCTTGCTCCTCCATCCATTTGATGAACTTTTCATATTCTTTTTTATATAAGTATATCACTGGATTTTCGCGGTATTAACCGCGATTCTGCCTTACTATTCAAAAAATCGATATTAGAATAATTCATTTTTGAGCTCTGGTGACAACAAATATTGATCTTTCATAACAAATTGCAAATAAATATCTGTTTTTCTCATTTCCATGACAACGAAAGGTATATTGATGTCTCATCACGAATTCAACCATTTTGCATTATTAGTTCTTATTTCTATTTTTTGTAGTAATAATACCAGTATATCTGGCTGCGCCGTCGTGCTCGAAAAATCGCGCGTGTTTCAAAGCCCTTTTTATCCACTTATACTTCAATATACTATAATACTTTTTAGTACACGGCTTAAATAAAAGATTGTATTTGAAAAAGTTTTTTATTAGTTATTTTATTTTTTGCTTTTTAGTTAGCTTTTTAATCTGTTCATTTCTAATAGCGCATCGTTATTACAAGGTCTCTTCCCTGCTGAAAGAGATCATGATCTTCGACCCCAAAAACTCACACACACCAATTTTTAATAGAATCTGACCATAATCACAATACTCGTACGCCACCCTGAAGTCGCCATCTTGAATTTATAGATTTTGACAAAAAATTCATAACCTCCGAACCTGAAAACCCCACATACCAATTTTGAATAGAATATGACCATAATCAGAAAACTTGTGCTCCATCTTGGGGCCGCCATTTCGAATTTATAAATTAAACGAAAATTCAAAATCTAGACGCGAAAACGCGCATACAATTTTAATCGAATCGGCCATAATCACAAAACTCGTCCACAATCTTGGGGCGCCTTAATTTTAAAAAAATTTCCCCAAAACTCGTCCTCCACCTTGAGGCCGCCATCTTCAGTTTATGAATATTGACCAGAGAATTATATATAATTCTGTGATATTGACAAAAATTCATAATCTCCGACCCCGAAAACACCCACATACCAATTTTGAATCAAATCGGACCATAATTACGAATATCGTCCGCCACCTTAGAGCCGCCATTTTGTTTTCTTCTCTAACAAAAATTTTATAATGCATTGTCAACGGAATTATGAACACCTGCCAAATTTCAAATCAATCGGACGACTAGAAGTCGATCAAAATTAACTTTCAAGATTTGACAAAAACTAGCAAACGAACGAAAAAAATTACTAACAAGTGAAACTAAATAAAAGCTTGTAAAAAATATATAATCATCTAAACACACGTTATATAGAAATATAAAACAAACAAAAATATCTTCTACGTATTACCACTCATGTACCATTTTAAATTTCCCGCAAGCAGAATAGCAGTTCGGATGGATTCGTACACCTTCGGAATCGTATGAGCATGGGCTAAACGCTTGTCTCACAGACTCGCAAGTAATAGAAAGAGACAGTGAGAGAGAGATAAAGTCGCATGGAGGAGGAGGCATAACGCTTTTCTCTTACGTGACGATTTCTACAAGTCAGCACTTACCGCAAGTCGCGTAGAGGAACTTCGTTCCAAAAATAAAAAAAAATCACGCGTGTTCTCTATTCCATCATTACAGTTTAAAATTACCTATATTTCCTTTCCCAATTATTTCTTTTCCTGTGAAGTGGAATATTCCAAAATATGCCTTATAAACCATATTACACTATGCCTTTTTCGTGCCTATTTGTCTGCCTGACTGCCGGTGGCTGAAATTTTTAACAAATACGCATGCGCGCGAGACTGTTGATTGTTTCAGGAATGAAAATAAATAGGACTGGTTCTATTTTTTCCCCTGAATCGAGGGGATTTCAAGGACGTTTGTGGAGGACTCCGAACCACGGTCGAGGACTGGTGGCGTTTTTAGGTTAGGAGTCAAGTAAATGTGAAATGTGAATGACTGCCGTTTTTAATACGTGCATCGCAAAAATATCAATACAGTTGTGATGTCTAAGAAAAGTTTTATGTAATAAATGGTCCCGTACTTCTCTACGCCGGTAACCAGGCCGGATGACAACGGACTTGTCGGAAGCAGGGACGATGGGGTGGTATATTGCCAAGAGCAAGACTCGTGTCACCCCCAGAGGTGCGTTCGATTATTAACTCCATCGAGTATGATTTACTAAATAGCGTTCGAAAATCGTAAAGTTATGTATATTTTACTATAAGACTGTCGTTCGAAAATACCAGAGTATTCGCTACCGAGTTAACTCTCGTAACTCTACAAAATAGCTGGGTTTATTTAACTCCACAAAATTGACACAACTCTGGGGGACGGAAAATCTCTTTGTGATGTCTCACACTCTCACATCCAACCCAAGATTGAGATTACTTATGTGTATGTGTTTAATACTGTTCACTGATAATAGTTGTAATCTTGGAGAAACATATGGTCTACCAAGTTCATACTGTCCCACTCGAATTCTTAACCTAGGGCCTATTTTCAATAAAGCTGCTTCGAAAAACCATCACATGACCTTCGAATCTACCATTGTCATTCCCTACTATAAATACTAACATTTGATTTACAATTGGCGAACAAGATTCTAGAAAAGTTATCTGCTATTGTCAACAACATTTTTCTCCGGTTTTCATCAACTTTCATTGTTCTTGCCATTTTTCGTTTTTTTTAACAAACAATAACATAACCTATATTCCTGATATCAGAACCTTCTGTCACTCGGACTTTGTAAACAACTCCAAATAAATTCCGCACCGTTCGAATAAAACATGAATAGTACTCAACTCCAGAGTAAATTTAAGAAACCTTCAAATACTTTACTCTACTCTAGGAGTCTATAATCGAACGCACCTCAGGACGAAGCCCCGAAGTTACGTAACAGGTTACGTAATAGGGGGAGAGCTGGATAATAACGCCGTATGGAAGTTACATCCAAGAAGTTAAATAGAGAGAGAGAGAAGGACGTTTGTGGAAATGTCAGGTTTGCCAACACAGTAATTATCTATTGGACTTGACATAACCAACAAATAAATGAAATTATTCACATAGTTTTCGTTTTGTTCAGTATGATAGAAAAGAAGAAAAAATCTTGTAAGCAGGTAAGGAAAAAGTTGAAGCAAATAGTTCAGGTATACTAAATTACTTATTAATTTAAGGTAAATGTCAATTTTCCTTATGTTTCAGCTCTGAAATCAGTGCCTGAAATATTCATCAAAAAGGCACGGTGTAATAGTGTCAGTTATTTGGGGAAATTTAGCCAACAAATAGCCATGAAAATAAGCACAAAAATAGGCCCGAAAAAGGCATAGTGTAATAAGGGTTTAACCAAATATAATCCGGTTACTAAAGAATACGAACTACGATGATAGTTTCCATTTTCAAATCTCCCGATGCATGTTACTAGCTTGTCATCTCTGTCATAGATGGCAGTATGTCACTGCGGTTTTTATGAAATAGAAGTTCCAGAGAAGTGAAGGCAAAATAACATAAGCAGTCGCTGAACGGAAAGTGTAGGCGCAAGCTCGCAAGGGGAGCTTTAGTCTGCTCTGCATTGTTATATTTTGCCTTTACCTGTTCTGGTCAAGTGTACACCTTGTGTTTTCAGTGCAGTGCTCCATTGTTATGTTAAACGTGCCGTTACTGTAAATGTAAACACAAGGGAATAAATAATGTATAGCTAATATTCCTAATTCCTTCAGTGCTAGTGCAACAGCAAAGTGTAACTTTCTGTCATGGAGATTGTGTTGTGACATTATTTGATTTCAGCTCTAGTCATTCGATAGTCCCAGGATTTTGGATTAATCGACTGAAACGACATGTCTAGCAGGCATATACCAGCAGATAAGGTATTTATTTTGTCTTTTTTATTGACAACCGCACCCTTCACTGTGATATAGTTGTTGCAAGACTTCAGAAGGCGACCTAGTTTTTTTACCCCACGATTCTTCTTTGGATATGCAATGATGTTTCTTCAACTATCGTCCTCTGAATATAAACACCATCAGCTTTCATTTAAGTGTTTGATTCACTGAACGTAGGTATAACAACTAGGGACCTAATATAGGTACTATTGTTTATCCATTAAAATGTTTTCTGTAATCTCTTTGACATTTAAAAAAATGCAATTCTCTTATTATTTTGAAATATTCAGCTGAAACAACAGTTTAAGAAATATTTTAATAAAAAATATAAAATTTCAAAAAATGAAATCGGTGTTAAACAGGATAATGACTCAAATAAGCAGTGCTCTAGGAATTAGAAAAACAATTATTGATCAAGTCACTACCTAAGTGTTTTTGAGGGTAGCCAAAGAATGAAATTTGTTTTGCTGGAATTTCTAGTTGTATAGGTACATTGCCATTTTCTTATTCAATTTTTATTTTTACTGTACATCGAGTATAGATAAATCCAGGGACAAATATTATACAAGATTGTTTCATCAATTCCATTCTCAGTTCCTTACCAGATAATGGGTCCCTTTCTTCTTGAGAAATATTCATTCATGATACCTTATAAAACTTCATCATTGATCGATAGTGAGCCCATTTCGTTTATTGATTAACGAAATGTACCTACATTTTGATAATGTCTTCCTTAAGAATGTTTATGGTGTTAGTATCAAAAACATCAAAACGAGTTGTTCATGGTGCGAGGAGGGTAATGACTAATGTATGAATTTTAAAGTGTTTATTAGCAGGAGGTATTCGACAGACATGAATTTGGTATGTTTATTTATCCGTCTTTTTTACAATTCGTTTTATTTGAAGTGTACAAATCCAATATGGGTAAAATGAACTGATCCATATCAATCATATATATCATTTGCAAAATAATTGAAAAAGGTGTCGGTAAGTACCTACTTTATAGTTGTGTGGCGAATTTTTTTTTATTTCTGAGGATTACTATATATTTTAACTTGATTACGAAATTATCACTGAAACTGAAATGAGTTGGTAGATGAAGGTTGAGTATCCATAATATGGCTTCCAAATTTGTCCTCGTGTCGACTACCTATGAGATGTATTTTGTGTAGGCCTATTTTTTAATATAACTAATGAGAATAATGTTACGAGAATGTTCAATATCGTTTTAAGCAATACTAAAATCACAGTTAGAAGTAATGTGACTTCAACTACATTTTTAAGTGAATCATACATATTTTATGGCCCTCATTCAAGAAAATTGGTCGAAATTCGCACGACCTTGCATAAGTTAAATGAATGAGTAGGAACAAATGTTACATCATGTCTAATAACTTTTCAACCTGCAGTTAAACAAACACAAGTAAATGCTGTATATTTTTAATTTTCTAGACCTTCAGCCTTCTGGCGTTAATATTTTTTCACAGTTCGCTTTGTTTTCTTTGTCCGCAGATTAAAGGATTTTCGTAGCTCTCAACACAATTTGAGAGGCATCGGTTATTTTCTTAACAATTACAAAAGCTCTTCCAGTTTATATTCCGCATCCACCAAAACTAGGGGACCACCAGAATTTACCCCCGTTTTTATCGAGAAAAATGCTAGGATAGGTAATTTTTTTAGAGACGAATCGTATTTCATTAATCATTGTAACTACAATAACTAATTTGAAGAACTACTCCACTCTCTACCAGGATCACATTAATGCTGATTGATCAACGGATGTACAATTCCATGCTTGTATGTCTGTCACTGAACAAACAAAAGCCAAACCGAATATTGTCAGGTGAGTGACTCTACTAGACGAATGGCCGATGAAGTGTCACTGTTTCCCTGTTGCACTGATGATGCAATGTCAATAATAACCTACACAAAGTTTGGAAACAAAGAAATACACAAATACTTATACAAAAAATGAGGATTGGCAAACACGAAAAAATATTAGGGGACTGACCATTTTTTAATAAACCTAAACCAAAATCATTGGATAATATTAAAGATGTGCAACGAGATTTGAAACAGACGGAGAATAGAAATGGCCCAGTGAAGATGGTCATGAAAAGAAAAAAAATAAATAAAAAAGGAAGTCAATTAGAAAATACAATATTGAAGACTGTGAGAGAAAATATCAATGGCACAAGTGAAATTTACAAATATCTGGGATCAATAATTTGAAAAAAAACGAAAAAAAATATAGACAAAGAAAATATTAAAGACTGAAAATAAACATAGATATAGGTGAAACAATAATGAACAAAATTGTTTAAATAAATCATAAGACAATAGGTGTATGTTGAGTCTAGTATCAATTAGAAAACAACTACTTTCCTTTTCCTTTCCTATAGGTATTAGTGGTGAGCAGTATTGAGGAGTACCTTTACATTTTTGATTTGCTGAAAAACAATTGGGATGATAAAAAACAGAATTGATAAAAAAAATGTTTGCCCATGAAACATAGACACTTTGACCTTGACTTTGTCAGAAATACAAACAAAATAATTAGTGCAATGAAAATATACAAAGGAAAGTAGAAATAGTACCGTGAAGATGATGATAGGGGAAAGAAATGAAAAACCTCACCTGTGATCCAAGAAGTAAGTAACAGAGACAAGTCAAAAGTCAACTGAGAAAGCGGAAGTCTTAAACACGTGGAAACCAAATGGGTGATTGTCAGCCCTGAATAAATAAAAAAAGATTCTTGATACAAAACAATGCTATTCCATTGTTTTATTAACGAACACAAAAATAATCCACATATGGATACTCGCTAACGATCTGGAACTAAGTAATGAATATCCAATAGTTTTGTAAATACTTACATTAAATGATTTCTCTACTTTCGGAGATATCGATAATATTGAATTGAAGTGACCCGCCCCGTATATATTCAGTGTGGCTACTAGCGGCATGTGGAGGTTGAAGACCTTAGAAAGGCCGTAAATTACTATCTCTGCCTGAAATGAAAGTCACGACTGGCAAGCAATGTGGTTATTATGAGGGATAAAAGAGTGCCAATGGGTAATCTGGTTGTATTCGATAGTTATTAACAATAGCAGATTATTTCCCCCAGACGCACCACCTCCACAAATGAAAAGGCCCTGGTATCATGAATTTTTTTTTGTATGGCAAATTTCTTTGAACTGGAAATTAAGTGATTTTTAAATTGTTCGTTTTAGTTTGATATCCTCGACATACTTAACAGGAAAAGACAAGAAGAGAGAGGGAGAGGTAAGGGACATGAGGGAACAACATCTGGAACCGTCTGGAACTGAAGCCACTACTTGTGAATTGATTTGTACTAATTGTGTAATGGAAACAAATTTTAAACGCAGGTGAATATAAGTTCAATTTGGGAATATTCAAGATTCACTTGGGAATCGCAAAATTCTGGCAGGAGTAAGTAGGCTGAGTAAGGTTGAGATAAGTAACCAAATATGATACCTACATGTAAGGGGCAATGAAACAGCAGTGCTGAAAACAGAAGTATGAAGAATAAAATAAACTGGAAAGGATAAAATAAAAACATCCAGAAAATAGCAAACATCCAGAAAATAGCAAAGAAAGTGAGCTGAGCAGAGTGAATATACTTTCAATACTCCACCAGAATGCTAATATTATCGTATGGCAAACATACCTATTTGTCTTTTCAAATACATATTGGATCCACTGATTTTATTAAGGAATTCATGGTGTACCCACCCGACTGTACAGAGACAAATTAGCTTTGATTATTTGGACATCACATCATCACTTAGCCTATACTTACTACTGAGCTGATTTTTTTCTCGAAAATTTCAAAAAACAGTTAGAGGACGTCATAAAAAAGTTTTTCCATCAAAAGCTATCATAACAAGTATCAAATTGAAAGGATATATATGACTAATGTGGATTATCATACCTGTAAATTGCCAAAATGATAAAAATGCGCTACAAATGCATCAACCCTTTCTATGGACACGAAAAAAATCAAGTTCATTTCTTTCTCGTTTCCAAATTTATTATTCTTGTCCTTTATTCCCGAAATATAAATGGCAACTCTCGTAGCAGTGTGCTGTGTCGTTGAATTCGGAATCAGAAACACCTTGAACAATACGAGTGAATCTCTGAGATGAGTTTTCGATCAATGTAATAATTTTCACGCCGCCGAATTCATAGGTTTTACGAAAAATTCGCCATTTGTCCCCCTCAAAACTTTTTTTTTTCTCTTTGAGCTGGCAGAACCTAGTCGAATATTTATACTGTTTTCACGCTCACGTTTTGCAGTGAAGCAAGTATAATTCCACCACCCCCGTAAAGCTAGCAGAACCACCTTGGGATTTTCGATTTTAAAACTTAAAAAAAAACAACTCCGAACAAATTCTTGGACAATAATTTTGGTCTCTATTCATGTGAATTTATTACCCCATTTCAAAAGTTTTTGCTCACCACATTACTACCACTGGAATCCACTGATAACTTGTTATGAATTTAGATCATCTACCTTTCCTTTTTTGATTTTCTCAAAATGTTCCCGAAGTCGCTATTTTGTTTCCCAAGTCGAGTGGGTGACTGGAAGTCAGTTTAAAATTGATTCAAAATTTGACTTTTTCACTGGAAGTGGTCGCAAAAGGACTGCGACTATTATTTTACAAGCTTTTTGACTTGCCCTGTTAGTATGTAAGTATGTATGTATGTATCTACCTATACTTGAATGAAATTTAATTTTGAACAACTTCCAGTATCTCAATTGACTTGAAATTTGCCAGGTGTTTGTCATTCGGGTGACAATGCATCATGACATTTGGATAAGAAAACAAAGAAGATGGCGAACGGGATTATGATTAATTATCCGATTGTATAAAAAATTGGTATTTGGGGGTTTTTTGGGTAGGAGATCATGATTTTTTTTTTGAAATTCAACAATTCGATATGGCGGATTGAAAATGGCTGACGAGATTCGTTATTAACCGACGAAATCAAAAAGGAGGAGGTTCTCTAGTTTTTTAATGTATGATCACGCATAACTTTTCACAGAGCAGTTTGAATCCGATGATTCTTTTTTCATTGTTTAGGGTGTACTTCGAAGTTGGTCCCATTTGAATTTGAACAAAAAAATCCATCCCTAAGGGTAGCAAAATAAAGGATATTGATCGTTCACCCTCTGAATTTTGGTCCGTTAACTGATTCTATCAGCCATAATTGTGTAGCGGGTTTTCCGATTTGGATGATTCTTTTTTTATTAGATAGGGTATACTTCATAGTTGATCATATTCCCATTTGGGATGAAATGATCCACCCCTATGGGTAGAATAAAAACTTTTTAACAAAAAATTAAACCGACGAAAAAATCAACTGAAAAGCAAAAAATAAAAGAAACCTTCTTAGTCTAAATGATAATTGAGCTCATAAACTGATGTAAGTAACTGATTTTGAGTCGGCGCCAAACAAACAATTATCGAAGATCATTATCTATGAAAGAAGTCATCAAAACGCAGCCGTGCATCTCGCTGCCATCATTTTACGCTTCACCTAATTCAATTGCTAGTTTGTTTGGCGCCGACTCAATATCGGTTACTTACATTAGTTTAGGAGCTCAATTATCATTTAGACTAAGGTTTATTTTATTTTTTGCTTTTCAGTTGATTTTTTCGTCGGTTTAATTTTTTGTTAAAAATTTTTTTACTTTCAGTTCCGTATTTCGTCGGTTTAATTTTTTGTTAAAAAGTTTTTATTTTTCAATTTTTGTTGCTAAAATCTACCAATTACTACCTACTTGTTTTTTGATTACTTCCAAAATACTTACTTACCCACCTTACTTCAACTCTTACCAGTTAAATAATATGATTATCTACTTTTACTATTTGTTGTAATATAAATTATTTTCGATGTTCTGGTTAGTTTATTTCATTCGAGGGGGAAACAACTCTTTAAATAGGTGTACATGCAGATATTTAAATATTTCAATACGACTTTAAGTACCAAAATATCTTAAATATACTTAAATTATTTCAATACGACTTTAAGTACCAAAATATCTCAAATATCTTAAATTATTTCAATATCAGTTTCAGTATCAACAAATACGCTTCATCTTTAAATATTACTTTTATTCCAAAAATATCCACTCCATACTTTAAATATTATTTTTACTATCAAAATATCCACAATATATTTGAAATATTCCAATATAATTTTCAGTATTTCATTACAGTTTAAATATCACAATATCCTTTTCAGCCCTAGAATATATTTTAAATATTTGGGATGCAGTTCAGTCTACAATTTATGTTTGCCGCCGGGGTTTACCGACATTTTCTTGCATAATTCGTTAGTGTGTGTCTAGCTGGCAGGTTGATACTGGTTGTAGGTAATATTCGAAGTGAACTGGGAACTTGATACTTTTGTCGCAGTTTATTGTTTCTTATTAAAACCATGTCTTCAACAGGAAGTTTTGTGATTTCTTCGTCATATTAATTTCATGTTATTTATCTAATTATAATTAATACTTAGAGGTTATATATTAACAAACCAGGCATTATTTGAATTTTTCGTTTTTTTTGTGTCAATGATGGAATAAGTGATAACATTTAGTTCTATGCAATGTTTTTTTTGGGTGGTTCGTGGTGTACTGCGTATATATATTTAATAGATAGCTTTTGTGGTATGGGTTTCGGCGGTCGGCGGCCGTTGACGCTGTTATGATTTAAATTTATAATTCAAGTTGGAGGAGAGGACGCACGAACATGATATTGGATAGAATGGTTCGTTTTTGCTTTCCCAGGAGTTTCAGGGCACGTAGAGCGTTGGGCCTTCAGGGTGGTTTGAGCGCACGGCTGGCTAAGGTTTATCAAAAGACGTTTGCGGCGTGGACATATAATACGACGAATGAATAATTAGAAATAATGATTTTGGAAAAAGCGAAAAAAAAAATTGTGTCTATTTTAATTCTTTTTTTGCGACTTGAATATTTTAATCATTCCCCGCGGGATTTGTATCTATTGTAATCGACATGCTATGAGTTATTGAAAAATGGTTAAGTCTCACTCAATATTACTGTGGGTGATTTGGCAGTAAATCCTCGTTTATTTTTATGGAAGTATGTGATGGTAGCAAAAGCAAATAGGTATATTTTGATTTTGCAGGTGTTTTACAAGAAATCAAAGATGCCGGGTTTCATTATTAATTTACTCAATATAAGTGGGTATAACAATAGAATAGTTTTATCCACTTTGTCCGAAGATGATATCCACCAGTTGGGAGAAATTTGCTAGAGAAGAGTTACCAAGTATGATAGATATCACTGATGAAAACGAGCGAAAAACATATTTTGGTTTATTTAGTTCTAATTACGAAAAGTTTAAAATCCCATGTGGATATAGGACACTTTTGTGTTTGAAGGATCATATTACCAAACTGAACTATTCCAGTAAGTCTCTCCAAAGTAAGAAGAGAAAGGCTGAATCACAAACTGCTAATAGGAATAAAAAGATATGAACAAATCCAACCGAGAATTCAACATTAATGAAGAACGACTCAAACTGAATAAACAGTTAGTTAATTACATAAAGTAGGTATCTCAGGAAGAAAGAAAATTTAAAATTATGCAAAGAAATTGATTTCGATGTGCAGATGCTCTGGATTCTTCATCCACGAGTAATGATGCCTCTGCTTTATTACCATGTTTTATTTGCAATTTAGAAGTAAGAGTGTCTACATATTCAATGGGTAGCACATACCATTGGACCCAGTCAAATTTTTATAAACATATAAACAAACATTTAGATGAAAAATCATCAACAAAATATTCACTGACAACTTTAGATACAGTTGTATCAAAAGCATCCACTTCTGGGCAGCCTGGCAGTGGACCCGATGATACAAATATCTCCGAGGAAAATGGCTTAGACTCAAATTTTTAGAAAACAGAGAACATTTTATTTTCACAATAACTGTTCGGTAATTGTCTCGTTTCAGGTCGAATTCAGTACGACTCCAATACAAATAACATAATTGGTTTTGAATTACCCATTGATGAAAAATCGGGTTTGCCGATACCCGAGTCATACAAAGCTACAAGTGCTGAGACTGTTGAGGAAATCTTCAAGAGCATTGTCAAAAGTAGATACGCCTACTTGATAATGGCAAACACATTTCTCTAATCGCGATAGCTGGTATATTGGGAGATTAATGGAATTGAAGGAAAAACTTGTTATCAAATTTTTGAAATATGATCTTGATTCGTTTGTGTGGCCAATGAAGGACGACATACAGGAAGTGTCGATTGAATTTATTTTCGAAGGTCCAATATTTTTGCAAGGTTCCCATCCGTTTCAACTCAGTACTTAGTCCATCATTGAACGAAATCTACAAAAAGTACAAATCTTTTAAAAAAGAAATTGGACTCAATTAGGAATTTTTATGTCTGAACCACCTAAGGATTATTTAAGTGTAATTACTTATATTTTTTTATTCAACACTTTTTTTTACTCACGAACTGTGATATTTTATACATGTCATGAAAATTGACCTATCTTTGCAGTTTTTCATTATAATATGGTTTCGTTGATATTATTGGTTAATAGTTATTTGTACACTATGTCTGTTTTTTCAGTGTAAGCATAAGTAAACTGGACCACAAAAATATTAGTATTTTTTTGGTAGATTGTTCCTAGAGTTGATCTGAAGTTTTACCAGCATATCTTGTTTTTAGTTTGACATTTAAACTTTTATTTATTATATTATTATGTATTATTTATGAATAAATATTTATTTTGGAATACACTTCTTTTTTCAGTTATTTTCCCTGATCCTCAAATGGAGGATTTTTGAATGAAATATAATGTGTTGAAAACGTTCATTTTAAGTTCTCACCAACAGATATACACTTTAGGTATTTTTGTAAAAAACACGGGTTAAATTATACTAAAATCGTTGATTCCTTTAGTTCAATATAGCTTCATCACGTTTTTATTACCTTAATTACACCAAATATTCTATTCACTATATTCCATTTATTTTCATTACATTTCCATTTATTTACCAAGTACATTTCCAGTATTTTCAATACCTTCAGTATATTTTAATTATTTTCAATACATCTCTGGTACTTTAAATACCTTCAGTATACTTAAATTATTTAAATACATTTTCAGTACATTAAATATTATCATTATCCTAAATATACTTTAAATATTTCAGTATACTTTAAATATTGTTAATTATCAGATATTTAATTATGGTGTACATATTTTGGGTAGTTGTTTCCCTCTCGATTTCATTACTTTGTATATCATTCCATCCTCTCATAAAATATACTGATTTTGACGGATGTGAAACAAGAATAATGTCAGTAGCGATCTGTCATTGTCAACTACGTATGTGTATGTCAATGTTCACTAGTGAAAAATCAATTATCCCCTATTTTTCTACCCGTAAGGGTGGCTAATTTCTTTCGAAATCTAAATATAAGGTATACCCTATCTATTAAAAAAAGAATAATCCAAATCGAAGAACTCAGTACAAAGTTATGCCTGATAGAATCGGTTAACGGACCAGAATTCAGAGGGTGAGTGACCAATATCCTTCATTTCGCTACCCTTAGGGGTGGATTTCATCTTTTAAATTCAAATGGGACCAAAGTCGAAGTACACCCTATCCACTGAAAAAAGAATTATCGGAATCGGACGCCTCAGTAAAAAGTTATGCGTGATCATACATAAAAAAATATGATGGAAAAAAAATTCGTCGGTTAAAAATAGGGGATGATTGATTTTTCACTTGTGAACAATTGACACACATATGTAGTTGACATTGACGGATCCTCCTACATCCGTCAAAATAATTACATTCTATGAAAGGATGGAATTATATACAAAGTGATGAAATCAACTAACCAGAACTTTCAAAAATAATTTATATTATATAATTGAAGTAAGCTAGGTAAGCAAGTATTTTGGAAGTAATGAAAAATTAAGTAGGTAGTCATTAGTAGATTTCAGCCACAAAAATCAACTGAAAAGCAAAAAATAAAATAAACCTTCTTAGTCTTAATGATAATTGAGATCCTAAACTAATGTGAGTAACTAATTTTGAGTCGGCGCCAAACAAACTAGCAATTGAATTAGGTAAAGCGTAAAATGATGCCAGCGAGATGCACGGCGGCGTTTTGATTATTTCTTCAAAGTAATATAATGATCTTCGATAATTGTTTGTTTGGCGCCAAAGCAAAATTAGTTACTCACGTTAGTTTAGGAGCTCAATTATCATTAAGACTAAGACGGTTTATTTAATTTTTTGCTTTTCAGTTGATTTTATCGTCGGTTGAATTTATTGTTAAAAAGTTTTTTATAGTTCGATTTAAATGAGGCTAGGAGAACTCGGTATAAAGAAAAAAAAAAGATTACTCCTGGAACATTTCGATAAAATCGAACAGGGATAGGTGGATGATCTAAATTCAGTCATCAGTGGATTCCAGTGGTAGTAATGTGGAATCCGACAGAACGCAAATTGTGTCCATATTTTCCCTGAGTGTTGAGCAAAACATTTTCAAATGGGGTAATAAATTAACATGAATAGAGCTTAAAATTATTGTCCAAGGGGATTTGTTCGGAGGAGTTTTTTTAAAGATGGGTTCTGCTAGCTTTACGGTAAAGCTAGCAGAATCAATGTTTTTTTTTACCTATATAAGGAAAATCGGCAGTGGGTTCCAACGTGAGCCTAAATGAGCCTAAAATTATGTTGTGATTTTTTATGCTAGCTTAACGTTAAGCTAGCAGAACCCGCGGTATCTCCCATAATTGAAGAGCAAAAAATTTGTCAATTGGGTAATAAATTAGCCTAAAATTAGCCCAAAATTATGCCCAGAAAAAAAAAAACGAAAATCCCAAGGTACTAGCTAACCTTATGGGGGTAATTCACCCAACCATCAATCAATTTAGAAGAAATTCATTTCGTATAAATTGAGGCTCTTTCAATTCTACAACATTAATGAGTTCTTGGAAGGAATATCTTAAGCTCAACCACCATATTTCATTGAATCACAAATATCCCTCGTCTAATTCACCAGCAAGTTCAAAGTTCACACAGGAAAACTCGTAGAGTAACATGGATAATTCCTCGGATGATACCCCGAACAGAGATTTAAGATGTAAAATGAAAGGAGCTAATATCGACTCGGATCACATACTGGTTATAGCCGAATGCAGAATAAAAGTGCACGTGACAAAATACAATAAAAGAATAAGTAAATTGTTCACCTACAAAATAGAAAACGAAGAAACCAGAAACAAAGACAAAAATAAAAACAGAAATAAGAAAAATTACAAGAACGATAAGAACAACATGGAAGAGTATTATACAGTGAGGCTTTTAAAAGTTCCCCTCCATTAACTCTTGAACAATTCCACGTAGGACATTGAAAAAAAAATTATTGAACGATATCACCGATACTACTTTTTGAAATGAAAGACATTGCGATTGCCCGATAGATGGAGCCGGGGGGCGCATCAACTTAAAAATGTCAAATAGCATGGGGGGTCAATTGGCACATCGTTGAAAAGATAACTCACTTCTCTTTTCAACAATCTAGTTTTTTTTCAATTTCGTTTATACGTTTTTTTACAATATGCATTTGAAATGTCAAGAATAACAAAATTTAAAATGCATAGTAAAAAAAAGGGGGCCGCACAGTATAGGGATCAAGGAAAGTATAAACGAAACCATAAGATATAGAATAATGCAACATGCAAATCACTGGTTTGACCGAGAAAGTGTGGATTCAATAAAAATAAAACTATATAGGCAAGAATTGAATGGTTTGGCACAAAAAAAAGAAATAACAGAACTATACAAAAGAATGGAAGAGCTATGGATAGAAAAGAAAATTGAAGTAATCGAAAAGACTGTAGAAACCAAACAACGAGATAACATTATAAATATCTGGAAAAGGATGAAAGGAAGGAAGGAAGTACACAACAAAGAAGTTGAAGGACATATAAATATAAAAAATAAAGACAGGGAGAGAGGAGGAACTTGTAGAAATTAGGAACCTACATGCATAAGAGAAAGTTTAAAAAGCAATAACACAAAGAAGAAAAAACTGCTGGTTTTCATAATAAAATAACCACATAGTCAATAAAAGAATTACATGAGAAACTATTCAAACGAAATTTTGGGAAGAAGAAATGCCGGAAGAATGAAGGATTGGTGTAATGACGCCAATACCACAAAAAGGATGGCATGACTGAATATGAAAATCACAGAGGCATATCTCTGTTTAATAGTCTAGTCAACAAGTGCTTTTTTGGTAAACTTTTTTCAGCAGTTTCGAAAAATATGAACAAGGTGTCATTCGATTCGGAATAGCATTTAGATGATTTTTGGAAAAAAAAAAAGTTCCGCTCGCAAAAATTGCAAAAGTTAAACAATTTACCGAACAAAGGGGGTTTGGATTTTGCAAATATCTCAAAAACTAATTGAGATTTTTGAAAACTAAAAAATGATTCAAAAAGAGGAGGAACGAATATTTATAATTTTCCCAGAGGGGTGAAAATACGGCCGAAAACGGGTAGGTACTCTGGCTTGCGTAAGGCGTGGCTTACGGACACTTTAACAATAACAATTATTTAAACGTATTAAATATTAAAATTAAGAAATGAAAAAATTCAGGCACTTACTGGATAGATGAATGAACAATAATCCGCCGGCAAAAAATTTTTATCGCGATTTTTCAATTATGCAATAGTTAATTAACAATTTTTTGCTGCTTGATCATGAACGTTGCAAGTGTGATAATTGTTAATCTATAAATCTGAGATTTTTTTCCTTCCTTGGAGCTATTCTTGAAAGGCTTCAGAATAGATCCCCGTTGAAAAAATTAAAAAAACAGTTTTTTATTAACAATTTTCGTAGTTTTAAAATTAAAAACTTTAATCATTGAAAAAATAATTTTTTTAATATTTTTAATGATCCGTTTTTTTATTATCGGAAGCTGCATGGAAATATTTTTTTTTAATTTGTATCTCCCATTGTTTAAAAAATTGTTATAAACAAATGCGTTGTTTATAAGATAATTGAATTTTTTTTGGAATCCTAATCTTTGATGCCAATGATGATTTTTAAAAAATCGTCCATTAAAAAAAGTATTGCTTGAAAACGTATTTGTTAATTAACAATTTTTTCTACCACTTATAGTTAATATTAAGGAACTATTTTTTAAGTCATAATTTATTTTGCTTTTCTATATTAAAAAAAAGGTTTTATTGAATTTTTCATTGTTTATTTAATGAACAATTTGTTATAAACAAATGAAACTTTACCTCATATTTTTTTTCTTATTCTATTTAATGTAACAAAAACAACCATCAGTTTTTTTTTTGGAATTTTTTTTTAATATTTTTTATCGAATTTTATAATTACCGTTCTCCGTAACTCCATCATTCTCACCGGGTTTTTCATCTTTTGAATTATTATAATTTATAAACTAATGGAGATACGATCAAAACACTTGAGATTTTAATGGTGAAGATGAACGTGCATAAAATATTCTGTTCATTGATGAATAACCAGAATTTAGCAAAGAATCTATTGTCTCAGTAATATTGCAGATAAAACCATTAAGTCATTTATAAATTATTATGAACATAATAGAGACAAAGCCAGAAAAATTAAACTAGAAATATTTGTCGAGATATTAGTAGATTTTTCAAAAAATAATAGAATGAGACTTGAATCTAAATGCTCAAATTGTTTATTAATGAACGTTAAATGACAAGTTACTGAAGTGATGTTGTCATATTTGTAGTAGTTCATAAGATATTAAAGCTAAAAATTTTTTTTTCTAAAAGTATTTTTTTGTAAACAATTGCAATAAATTAGTTCAATAATTTGGTAACAACTTGAGTTTTGAGCTGAATTTGTTCTTTGATTAATGGAGAATAAATAAGTGTTTTGATCGAAACACTCCATTAGTTTATAAATTATAATAATTTAAAAGATTAAAAACCAGGTGAGAATGATGGAGTTACGAAGAACGGTAATTATAAAATTCGATTAAAAATTAAAAAAAATAAAAATTCAAAAAGAACAACTGATGGTTGTTTTTGTTACATTAAGTAGAATAAGAAAAAAATATATGAGGTAAAAATGTATTTGTTTATAACAAATTGGTTATTAGTGGTAGAAAAAAAATGTTAATTAACAAATACGTTTTTAAGCAATAATTTTTTTTTAATGAACGGTTTTTTTATTATCATTTGCATCAAAGATTAGGATTCCGAAAAAAAAACAATTATCTTATAAACAATAAAAAATTAAAAAAAAAACATTTTTATGCAGCTTCCGATAATAAAAAACTAATCATTGAAAATATAAAAAAAAAAATTCAATGAATAATTAAAGTTTTTAATTTTGCAACTACGTAAATTGTTAATATTTTTTTTTCAAGTTTTTCAACGGGGATCTATTCTGAAGCTTTTCAAGAATAGCTCCAAGAAAGGAAAAAATCTCAGATTTATAGTTTAACAATTATCTCACTTGCAATGTTCATATTCAAGCAGCAAAAAATTGTTGATTAACTATTGCATAACTATTTGAAAAATCGCAATAAATTGTTTTTGCCGGCGGATTAATGTTCATTCATCTATCCATTAAATACCTCAATTTTTTCATTTCTTAATTTTTTTATTTAATATGTTTAAATAATTTTTATTGTTAAAGTGTCCCAAGTGGACCTGGCTTGCAGAAGCCAGAGTACCCGTTTTCGGCCGTATTTTCATCCCTCTGGGAAAATTATAAATATTGGTCCTACAGTTCCGGGAGTTGGGACTTCCTTTTAGGAAAAATCCAAATATTTGGTAAATCTACACGGTATGAAGCCCCGTACAGACCGATATTCCAACGCCGAGCAACCGAACCCAAGCATTTGTCCGTTGGGATTTGGCGTTGGAAGGGATTGGACGTACGTACGTCCACTAAATTTAGATTTGAGTTCGACAGCGTTTGGGAGGGTTCGGTGCGACTAGAGCTAGTATAAATGTCGAGCGAGGAAGATTTATTATAAGCAAGTGCGGGGTTTTTGATATTACATTCTGTAATTACAAAGAAAAAGAAGAAACTGCAGCCTAGGCGTTGGTGGCTGACAACACCATTTAAAAACAGACTTTTGTACAGTGGAAATGGCTTATTAGAGGAACTTCAAAGTGAAAATAGTGGACATTTGACATTTTATAAATTTTTGCAGAATGACACCCGATATTTTCAATACATTACTTCTCGTAAAGCCAAAAATTGAAAGCAGATTACAAATTCAGTCTTCAGCCCACTCCATATTTTTTTAATGCAAAATCAAAATAATTTTATTATGCGTTCACAACGATACGCCCACCAAGTACGTGGCTTAACTAAAATGATAAAATGCCAAAAACAACCGAACGCCAATAAACGCTAAGCTTGGAATCGTTTGGGTAGTGTCCGACACATGTGCCTTGGTTTGCGTTGGAATCTCGGTCTGTACGCGGCTTAAGACAAGCGAAGATACTTCTGGAAACTCACAACTAGAATAGATCTACCAAATGCATCTTTCTAAGCAATTGAGGAAGAAAAAACTGCTGGTTGACATAAAATAACCGCAGATTCAATAAAAGAATGTGGCGAAGAATTATACAAGAAAATATTCAAATTATCTACAAATATTTAGCTAGAATTTTTTTTGTAAAACATCGAGAAACGAACAAAAATTACAGAATTGATAAAAATAACAATAAAAGAATCTAACGCAATTATAAATAAAGGGGACGGAACAACAGAAAACATTCCAATAAAAGTAGCGATGGGACAGGGAGAGTCGCTAGCTGCCCTACGCTTTACAATAGAAATGAGACACAGCAATACAAAAAATTGGAAAAACCACAAGTAGTTGTATAAGCAGCATTATTTCAAGAGGTAGAAACATGAATGAAAGTTGGGGAAAAACGATTAGGCATAAATGGGGAAAAAAACTAAATTAACGTGCTAATAGAGTAAAGAAAAAACGATTGAGAAGAATGGATAAGAAAGAAAAAACACAGATGGAAAAACAGCGATCAAAGATATACTCCATCCAATATCAATTGCAGAAGCTGTTTCTATAGGGAGCAAATAAAAACTCACTTCGCTAACACGAGCGTATATGCGAAGAAACGGAACGAAAAATAATCTGTACTACTTGTATACAGTCTCCGTCGGCACAAAGAGCCCGCTGGTCAACGTGGACTTGAGTGACTGCTGTCTATTCTACAACCGATTCGTCTGGGCCAATCAAGTCGGACATCAATGCTTGCAGGTGTGTCTATACGATGGGAGGTCATAAATCACGCGTTATATTTGTGTTTTAATAGCTCTGAAAGATTAAAAACCAGTAGTGTCTGTGGTCTTGGTGTGTGCCGATCGAAATACGTTTTAGGATATTAAAATATCTAAATAAAATTAGTTATCTCCGCCACTGCTGCTCACAGGATTTCGCCGCAAGACTTTTTTATGCTTCTGCAATTGATATTAGGAAAACTATACTATAATTTATCAATAAGTGCTGCTACAATTTACATTTTAGAACTGAATCAGGGGTATGAATATTGTAATGCACACAGGCGGTAAGTTCAGGAGCGCATTTAACTACACGATAGTCGGCGTTTCGCCCCTCCGCCTCACTCACACGATCCCAAGCCAAAGTGCACTGAGAAGAAGTGCCGAAAGAGCTTTAACACGTTGAAAAAACACACTTGTGTCGGTATTTAAAATGCCACTCAAACGAACTTCTGGCAAAGGGATGCCATCAACATTGAAATGTGTTCATAATGTGAGTGGATTTACACAACCCCTGTCGTGCGGTTATTTTTAAGTCAGCTATTTTGGTGACATTTAAAAGGATCGTTCACCCTCGTTACGTGTACCAAGTGAAATTAAAATTCGTTTTTTATCATTTTATTCATATGCGATATGATCGAGTTCACTTGGTGAAAGCTTTTTATAGATTCCGAACGAGACTGAGGTTGACATTTAATTTAATATCTAATGGTTTATGAATAATGATGAAGTCTTGTCGGCGCGATGGATTGAATCAATCATCCATTATAATTTTATTGATTTATGATTTATTGCATTATCTTTTTATAATAAGGTTAAAGGCTCGGATTTTCGGAAAATGTTAGTATTTTGGTTTCCAATTTTAGATTTCACAGAAATGCTATGTTAGAGAATGAAATTTGATATTCCTGATGACTTCACCAAATGAGAAAAAAATTACTTTACATTTGATAAAACTCACTAAGGATGAATTAGTTGAAAAAAAAGAACAACAAAGTATTACGTTTTATACCAACAACACAATGATGAGGAGGAAAATAATATAATTATGGAAAATGTCCCATAAAAATAATCTGCTGCTTTTAAATTTTACTTTTATTCAAAATAATAGTCCAGCTAATTCTTCTTAGTCCCTGAAGAAGACCCTGGACACAGTAGAAACGTCGACAAACTAAATGTTTATTTCCTAAATGAAGACTTGTCATTCACAAAAGAACCAAAATGCCAAGAAACACAAACTCCATTGTATATTACTGGTTCAAGAAACTCAACACTACTATACAGGGTGATTCAAAAGTACTTTGACAAACTTCAGGAGGTGATTCCTCACAATATGAATTGTCCAAATAAATATATGTCCGGAAACGTTTTATTTTTATTTTCGTTTTTTTTTAATAACTTTCGAAATACTGACCGTAATTAAACTAAAATTGGTATTGAGAGGTTTTTTGAGGTATCGAATTCGAACCCGATGTTATTATTGCTCTTACTCGTAGGAGGCGCCACCTACACGTCTCTCTTTTTTGAAGATTCATAACTTTTTTGAGCGTACTTCTAGCACATTTTTCAGTAAAAAAATCAATTCCTCTATCATATCTACGTAAAAAAGCTACCCTTGTTACAAGTCGCTATAAGCAACCGTTTTCTAGATATTTGGACTTGAAAATTTCAAGCCGATATTTGATAATCGATGCGTGTTGAAGTTATTACCATTATTTTGCATTTTTCACAAGAATGCTTAGGAAATGAATTTGACGTTTAAGTAAGTAGTTTCGGTTTTTCGTAGGGGGCGCCACCTATTCTATTTATTTTTACTCGTTTGAAATAGTTATTTTGCACTTTGAACTTTCGTTTGAGAGGCCGCCTACATCGAAGCCAATAACGCCTTTAGTCAACCAAACGTTGAGATCAAGAACGTATGGAAACCCCTGATTGCTCTTTCTGGCGGGCTGCAGAGGCGCGAAACTTCACGCACCACCACACCGCGCGAAATTACACGCACCGCTGCACATGGCGGAATTGCACGCATCATTGCGCCGACAGTCATATAAATTGGTAAGTAGCACCTAAACTTGTCAGTATTCACCTGAAGACGATTGCAGATACAAGCATTCGAAACGTCGTGAAAACCTTTTAAATACATTAAGATGATGGACGTCCGAAACGATAGTAATCAAGTTACCACATCGTCTACAAACTCCAAACAAAAGTAGTAATAGTAATCAACTTGAATCATTTATTTCTGAAACGAATTTGAAAAACTATTAGAAGTTATAGAATAATTTTAAATTAGAATGTGGAATGCAGTATGAATATCACCATGTGACTTCAGATAAGAATAATGCGAAGATAAAAGGTAAGTGCGCCAAACAATGGTAAGTAAATATTTATGAAAATTTTAGATTGCTCCAATAAAAAAATTCTTGGATTCCTCACACAACACTCCATATTTCATTTATCGCTCCAATTTCGGAAATACCCTGTATATGCGATACATCAGCGACAAATGAGGTAAATTAACTGTATCATGCCTATTTGCTTGTTATGGAACTAATAGGTATAAACGATATATATATACGATAGCCTTTAGTACACAATAAAATTTTGAAAATACTGTTTTTTACAAAAAAAGATGAGCGACAAATTTCTTATTGTGGTAATAAATTAGCGACAAATTGGCGACACATTATGGATTATTCGTTTTATTTTCATAATATAATTAGTTAATTAGGAAGTGGTTCTGCTAGCTTCATATAAAGCTAGCAGAACCATGCATTAAAAAAAATTTTTTAAGGAAAAAAAGGGTACGAAGTGGATCTGCCAGCTTCATATAAACCTAGCAGAACCATGGATTTTTTTTAAACAATGAGCGACAAATTTATAATTTTGGTAATAAATTAGCGACAAATTATGGCATAATTGGAAATTCAAAATTCGCAAATTATTTAAGATGTTTACTAATTGAATTTCGTCACTATTTTCATATTGAAACGAATTCTCGAAAACGTCTGGATTTCTTAAATAGAGAACATTGATATGTCAGTTTAACTGGAGAAGTGTTCATAACCTTTTGACCATGTTTATTTAGTATTAGTCTTTTGATGTTACTACGGTGGTATACAAACAGCTGCCTGATGTATGTCTACACCTTTAGATTAATTATCCTACATTCACATCCCTCCACTACTATATAATCAACACATATTCAATTGAAATGGAACATGTTGAATGCCGTTTTAAGTTCTACACCTGGTCAGAGCAATGAACATATGGTGAAATAGATACACAATTTTATCACTCTGTACAACGTTTCGTGAAAAGCGCCAATGAATAACAGTGGAAAACCAATAAAACAATCAAGATAAAGCTCAACCCGGCCGTTCTGTATCTCATATTAAACTGTTTTAATTGCATGCTGCGGATATATAGGTGGGGAGTTTGACCCCAAAAGACGAGCCAATGTAGCTCCTGGAAATGACTTAACCAAAGACTTACGAGACCTAATAATTTGAACTTTTTTGATAATGTTGCTGCCTTCTCTCTGATCTTTGTAATAATATATTTTTTGTTTTTGAATGTTCGATGAAAATATAATTTCCTCTAAAGAAACGGTTCAATGGGATAATGACCCAGAGACCGAAATCTACCTATTGAAAAAAAAACAAAAGGTCACTCAAATGAAAAAACTGCCCAAAAGCTTATAGGCCAGAGATAATAGACGCTTAAGCTGTATTATTAATATTTTGGGTGTGGATCCTCATACATTTGTTTTACAAGTTAACCGATTTGGCGTTCAAATACTAGCGGTCAATCTTCGAGTTATCGTAAGTCAATTTTAATACAAACATATTAATATAGTCATGTTGATTTCATTTATGAATTGTGTTTAAGAGTATCAGTGGTTAAAAATATTTCTAATATTAAGTGCAACGCCTATGAACAATTATTTCCAGGCAATCATCCTCGGCCGTTTTCATGAATAGACGAAGGATGGCTTACATCTCGTGAAGTATCTTGTTGGAGAAAGTGACCGTATAATTTTAATTAAAACAGTTGCGAGGAATTCCTGGTGCAAAAAATAAATGAAACCATAAATATATGTAATGGGCAATAACTATGTATATTCCGAATGTCCAACATCCTGCAAAATTTCGATCATAACTGTTTACGTTTTACCACAAATCTCATTGTGAAAATAAGGCGTTCTTTGAAAGGGTATGTAGAACACGTCATTTAGAACAAAAAAGTTAATTTTTTCCCTAAATTAAACAAAAGACACTCACTAAATGATTTTCACTAAAAAAGTGATAACTGGCATCCCTGAGCTGAATGATACATTCATCGCCTCTACTACGAAGCGTCGGTACAGTGTTCAGTATTCAACTAATAATTTGAGCGTAAGATGCATTTTTTTTCGCGATGACTTCGTTTTCAGACAATTGTCGAGGTTATTTGCAAACATCAAACACGTTTCAACTATTGCGAACAATCACCCTGGCTGTTGTCCATGTTTCACTTACAAATACAATACTTTTAAAAATTGTTTAAAATTTGTTCGATATTGGTATTGAGCATTTTTTACCGAACACTTTCTGTATGTGAAAGAAATGCACTATTTTCAGAGGCACCCTGTATATCTGTTTATTTAAATACCCTGAGAATTATTTAAACTTTGGAACTTACTACAAATATTCTTGTTCACTCCAATTTCAATACCAATTTTGATAATTTTTTCCACATTTTCTCATTATGGCAGGTAGGACAACTTCTGATAATCAATTCAAGGTTTCGTAATAATTAAATATGAACCAAATTGTACTAAGTTATTCGAAAAGCATTTATGTCAACAAACTATTTGACCCTTGATTGACTCATGCTGATTATAATAAAACCCACTTCTAACACCTATTTGGCCCATTACTACTTTTCAGATTGCCAATGATCATCCATTTTTGACAACAATAAGAAATAATATCTTATCGAAGGAAGAAATTTGTATTTCGTGCAGAAAATATATTCACTAAGATCGTAGCGGAAGCGCTTTCGGCTGTTGAGTCATCATCAGTACTTACCTGTAAGTAAAAAATTAAATAGAAATATTGAACATTTGAAAAAGTTACTCGTCAGGTGTACAAGAAGCTATAAAAATATCTTCGTTACATCAAACATTGTAGAATTTCACAAGACATACATATTGATTTTATGAAAATATGAACAGGATGTTCATAAAATCAGATGTGGAATCATGACAGGTTTTAATGTCAGAAAACACTAATTTCAAAGTGTCTCTCCAAAAGAAATGATTCTAACTTTTTCCATCTTTGCAAAGTGAGATTGCTTCTTGAAAATGTGTTTCCCATTTCTTCCGGTCTTCCTGATGATCGTGGAAGCGTGAAATAGATTTTCGTCGACAAAAATGTATTGAAGACCCAGTGAATGTGGTGCTTCTCTTGCGTCAATGTTACGAATAATTTCTGGTGAGTACTCTCTTTTGGAAAACATTCTTCTTTGCCTCATTCATCTTTATGAGTTCTTAATTAAGACTGGAACAGAAAATCAAATAACTATCTGAATGAAAATGCCAATTTTCAAGTTCAGATTTTTTCTATTTAGTTAGGGTCTTTTCAGAATATCTAGCAGATGTAGTTCAATGTCCAGCGTGGCTTTAGCAGGGGAAGTAGTTGTTTTCTGTTAGACATTCACAAAAAAAAACATTTTTATCGTGGATATTTAAATTCACAGAAAAATATTTCTATTCAATTGAGAATGTTTCCCTTTTCAACATACATATTAAAATTCATCCTATACTCCAGGATTATTCAGAATTACAACTTTCAGGAATCAATAGAACTATAGTCATTGTTCTATTAATTCCCAAAAATTGTATTTAAAATTTAGATTTCTCCTTCACATTTATTAAAAAAAAAACTTGAGAGGTGTCAAGGGACACCCGGATGGAACGAAGTTCCTTTCGATTAATTAGTGAAGGAATTGTAATAATTTTTTTTTTTAAGTTATAATCAAAAGCGTTCAGAGAAATTTGAACTCTTCTCCAATTTTTGATTGAAGAGTTTGAGGTTTACAGACAAATAAAAAACTGTTTTGTGTTTTCCAGTGAATAAATGTATTGGTAATTTCTTTCTCTCACGATATTCTCTACATCTTTGTGCATGTGTCTTTTTTCTTGATGTTATAGTTTGTACCTCAGTAGTCGATGCTTTAGTTGATTCGCTATTGAAATAAAAAGCAAAAAAATTGTACATACACACACACACACACACATACATATATATATATATATATATATATATATATATATATATATATATATATATAAATATATATGCACTCTGTCTGTCTATTCTTTCGTACACGTCATAGATGCGCGGGACTTTGCAAACACAACAGAGTGTGTATATATATATATATATATATATATATATATATATATATATATACTCTCTCGACTTCGTAAACACAACAGCGTATAGGTTAGAACACGCACGGCTTGCTAAATACATACGCATTGATATGGTAATATTAAAATATAATTTGCTTTTAAATTTATTAAAGTTATGACGCGTACACTTGCTAAACACACAATAATGGAGAGATTATAACGCATATGACTTGGTTAGCACAATAGTAAAGAGAGTTTATAATGCGTACTTACTAAAAATACATAAGCATTTATTATTGTCTGTATAAAATCTCTACTTACCTAACTCCATCAGCAATATCCGGAACTTGTGCAGAAACACTGTCAGGATTCATTATTGTTATTATTTTTTATTATTTATTATGTACAAAAAACCTGTATACACTCAACAAAAATAATCGTCGCGACACCACACTGTTCAATAGAAAGACGAAATGAAAATAACTGGCTTGCTTTCTATGAGAGAGAGAGAGAGAGAGAGACAGACAGAGAAACACGCGCATGCCGCACGGCTTAAAACCATAGCGAAAGTCTCGTTACACATTTTGGTCTGAATTGATTCCGTCTAGCCCTCTTTCGCAACGCGCGATAAGGAACTACGTTCCAAAAATCAATTATTACTTACTTACAGGTAAGCACTGATGATGCCTTAAAAGTCGAAAGTGCATTTTATTAAATACATTTTCTACACGAAATACAAATTTCTTTTTTCGATTATATGGACACGAGCACACAGCTAGACATTAGATTTTCTTACATAGTCTTTTATTATTTTTAATATGATAAATTATCTTTCCTTGCAACGGTCACTGAAATAATATCAGAACTGTATATACCTCTGAAAATTTAGTACAATATTCTTACAATATACCATAGTTTTTATCAATTTTATTACTGATGCCTGTATGTACCTATCCTCGTGAACTGCTACGCATTGCGTATCTTGCTTACCGAAAGTTACGGGCCCTGAATCGGCGATTCGGTGGTGAAAGTGGAAGGCGTTTTCTACGTCAATGCTAACATGAATAAAGAGTGAGTTATGAATTGGACCAGGGTTTGTTAAAATACACACACAAAATTATCGAAGTATTAAATTGTATTGGCCACTTCACGAATGTATACAGAAGATGTCAACGAATATTAATCTTTTGTTTGTCTAGCAGACTGTTCGCAATGTTTTGTTTTCCATTATTAACCTTAGTCAATAATGAAACCATTATTAATCACTAACTCAAAAAAAAATATGTGTTTTTAGAAATGATGTCAATAATGGTAATTTCTGTTGTTAATAGTGAAAAAATATGTTTTTATTCTCCAATTCGAATATCCAAAAACCGTCATTACTATTCGCATTGATTTTCGTCGTCTTCACGCTGATTATTTTTCGTGCTCGAATTATTCTAAAATTTTAGATAATTTTCTGTATGCTCGACTCAATCAAGCCCTTCTCACTAAAATTCAGGGATACCCGATAGTATATTTGGTTTTAACTAAAAGAAATAACATGCAAGTCCCGCACCTATTTCATTCTTTTTTAATTGCAGAGATTAGTAGTCCGTGGATATCGTGCGCGAGGCGGCGGCGACAAGATAGATAGAAATTTATTGTCGGACTGTACCGGGGCATTCTTCGTTCGGAACCTTAGAAAGTTGAACCCGTATCCGATTGGGATGGGGTCACCGATACAATCGTTCGGCTTCTTGATGCAAGACTCAGGTTTCTAGCCGACAAAAAAATGTATCGTCGATGTTGCCGCGTCTTTGATGTAGTCCGATTTTTATAGATCTGACAGCAGTCTAAAGAAGTTTATTCGCATAACACGGATAAACTTTACAAAAATGACTAGATTGAAAGTGTAGGAAAATGTGTACCTTTGAAAATTCAACACTGCTGTGTGCACGGCGATTCCAAATCGAAATTAAAATTCTTCATTTTGCAAGACTGGAAAGTGACTGTAAAGGTTGTGATGTACTTGGTTCCTGTGACGACGCATTTCCGAACATAAGTTTATTTGGCAAATTGGCGTATTTTCTTAAATTCTATGTAGGGTTAAAAAAAGCATCAACTTAAAAATCACCCTGTATTCTGCATATCTTTGGAAAATTATAATATGCTGTTTGTGAACTTACAACTGATTCATTGTCATTTTCGATTTCTGTATTTGTTTCACTACACTTTTGCCAGTGAACTTTTATCTGTCCGACAAGACCTTGCATTTCATGTCTAAATTTTTTTCCAGATTTTCCTTCAGTTTTATTAGATTTTTCTATAAAATGTATCCAGATAGGATCTTTTTTCCTACCACTTCTATGAAGAGTTGACATTGTTACACTATTTGCAGATTTTTGGGTAACCTTTAGGAATTTAAAACAGAAATCACAATTAGGCGGCCTATTATCAAATGATAGGCGAGTTAGGGCAGACTCATCTTTATATAAACAGTGGAGGGTTTTCTAACTTGTTCTGACAGGAATTTGCAGGACTGAGCGTTTTTCGACAGGAACTATTTTCATTAAAATTTGAAGAACGGTAGAAAAAAATAAAAAACGTGTTGAAAATAGCAATTTGTCTTATTTAGAGGAAAAAAAATAAAAAAAAATCGAAGAAATATAAGAAATCTTGTGTTTTTTTAAATAGTGATTTTTTATGTTTTTCAAAAAAATCATTAATTTTTATGTTTTTCAACTCTGCCAATGGCATTTTAATTAAACCATGGCGGATAAGTTTGGTGTGTTTTCTGAAAATCTTGAATATTTTATCATAAAGTTTGTCCAATATAACATTTATATATCTGTAGAGATGAATAAGTCACTCCAATCAGTTCCATTGTACAAAGAAGGGAAATCTGCTTTAACGAAATGAAAAGTTTGCCCAGTGAATTTGAATTTCGATTCTTTGGCAAATATATGCAAGATATTGATGAATAATGCAGGATGATATCTATAATCGAGCAGATCAATGAAATTCTTGAACACTCCTGTTTAATATCAGAAGGATATTATTGATAAAATATAAAACATTGAAATCGCCAAAAAAGATTGAGTAACCCTCAATGAAAAAGACCATCTGCTCCAAGGCGTCGATGAAGACTCAAACTCATCAACGCCTATCTTATCGGGTACATATAAAATTACTAGAAAGAATAACTTATAATACATTAAGAAATCAATCGAAGGAAATTGTAATTCAGATATGTTTACGTCCACGTTCTCTGCTCTATAAACTGTTTCAAAGCTACTAAAACACCACCTTCGGTTTCCTTCTGTATCACGTTGAATTTGCAATCTGTTCTATAATCGAAATAAACACCTAGAAACAGCTCAGCATTCGAAACACTTTCACTCAACCATGTTTCTCTCAAAGTCAAACTCGCAATCACAAATACAGATAGACGAGTTGAAAACATGGAACACAATGCTTAGCTGATAGCTCTGTTTAGCGGTAGACCAAACATTCTATTTCTCAGAAGAAACAATACGAACAAAATAAATTGTGGATAACATGATATAACGTAACGAATGGACATCAAAGATGGCAGATATATCACAAGTTTTTATTTTTAGTTCAATATACCGTATAGAAGCGAATGTTTGTAAACGTTATATTGAGAAAAAGCTCGGTGGTTTCCGAGGTGGTTTCGAAATCTGATTTCTCTCGGGTTAGTGTGGAACATCGATATTTCATTATGATTTCTCAACAATTCTTGCATTGAGAGCATCAAGATCCAATCTCAGACGTGACCTTCTTGATTATAAAATAATCGGTAATATAAGTTTCATTATATCTGAATTTGTGAAATAGATTGGTGGTTATAATTGCAAGGTTTTCGTTATGTAACATAACGATTTAATTTGTTGCCGGAAATTATACCTCGTAATAATTGAGAAGTTTGTTCATAAAAAAACCATTGAAAGTATTTATTCGTAGTGGATGCCCAAGTTATCAGAATGAGGATATATATAGCACCTCTTTACCAAAATTTGCTGCTATCTCTTGATTCGCTAAGTATACAACACGAGAACTTGACGGGATGAGCAAATAAATATTTCCCGCAGGAACCCCAGGAGAACTTGTGCTGGAAAACCTTATACTAACTAAACTAAACTAACTTATTCCACTCCCGCTGACAGTTGATAGTCCATCAAAAAATTAAAAATTCTTCCTTTAAAGTATTGACGATAAATCCTAATAAACCAAAAAAAATTATTACATACGAAAACTTCTCTGTTTGATTACCGCTGGATCGGGTTTATACGACCTGGGACAGTTGTAGAATAAAAACCCCACAACTGACTAGCCATTGATGAGAACCGGCCCTGCATACTTTATTTTACTTGGTTAAGATGTTGTTACCAAGTTTATGGAGGATTATACTGGGTGTGAATAATTTATAAAAACTCACTGGCGATTTTTATCGAGAGGCAGATAAATATCGTCCTCCCAACATATAGATGTTATACATTTTAAGAGAGCTGGAATCGTTCAAATTATGTACCTCGCCATTCTAGGTAAGGATACTATGCAAATAATTAAAGTACTTATAAAAACAAACAAATTATATCAACAAAAAAAATTACTTCATTACAACAAATACCCACTGTATGGTATGACATTCTAATCAATACAAATTAAGTACTAATTACATGTTCCAAAAATATAATCAAATCGGGATAATAATTGTTTTACAACTGAAAGTAAGTTGTAACAATTTTCTAAAGCCCTTGTATAAAGGAACTAAGATTTCAAGAATCTAACAATTTCAAAATGATTTAAACATGAACTACAATTTTTCCAGATAAAATAATCTGTCTAAACCAGTTACAAACTAAATTCAGGTTTTTCCAATCATACTCAATATAATATCATATATTTTACTAATTTAACAACAAGACAATTACGAAAACTATGGTGAATAAACAAGTATTATTCCAAATCAATGGTGAGAAAGTTTAACAATTTATGTATGTCAAATGCTTTATACATACTCTGGAACTGTACTAATTGAGAAAATAAAACAATGAACAAAATTAATATTGCTTCAATGAGCAAGTGTCATTCAACGAACTGGATGAATGATTCATAAAATTTGGCAAGTCTTCACACGTACTAGATATAAAATCAATTTGATTCAATAATAAACTGAAATATTTCTAGATATAGATTTGCATTACAATAGATCAAAGTCTTGCGGAATGTATTCCGCCGTGATAGAAGTCTTGTTTTTATTTATAATACAGTTAACTGGAGATTCTATAGAGTAGTTCAAAAGTCGAGGCTAATTTAATTTATGTTTTGAAAAAAATAACGAATTGCCATACTCAAATAAGTAAATTGAAATTTAATATGAAACATTTTCACTTTGGGTAGAGATTTCGTAAAAAATCGAAAAATGCCATTCAGTTTAATAATAGTTGGAAAATATTCAATTTAAAACAAACAACAAATTCTAGCTTACCAATTTGTCACTGTTACAGTTGATGGTTCGCACACACAATTCCAATCGGATTCTAAATTTCTGATTATTAATTATCAATTTATTTTCTGTCTTCTTAGTTATTATTAAGTTATTATTTTTAGTTATTAAATACCGACTGTTCTCTACTGTTAAGTAAACATTTTAATTATTTCTATGTTAACTGAATTTTAATCTGACTATATACTCAATTGACAGACAGACGTAGGTGACTGAGCTTGGTTGCGGGAATGTGACTGATTTTTATTTCTCAATCTGTTTTATAGGCCGCTAGTCATGACGCTTACTGCATATTGCTCTAATTCTGTCTCCCACGAAGAAGGGTAGGATGACAGTTTTTCAAGTCCTTAATGCGGGTAGTGATGAAAGATTTTATATCTTCAACTTATACTGTTAAACTCTGGGGAAGATTAAGGACCCCAATTCATTACGTCCTATGATATGTTTATTAGCTGAATATATAGGGTTAAAACACATGGAGATCGTTGGGCTTAATTTTTAGAATTTTCTTTGTACTCTAGGTAATTTTTCCTTTTTCCTTTAGCGGAAGTCGTCCTCACGTTTTTGATTTTTATAGCGTCATAAATTTGGATTTTTATGTCTGTATTATCTGAAAAAATTTCTTTCACACGCAAGCACTTTTCGTAAGTGCTGACAGTTTTACTTCCTGAATATATTTTTTTTTGTTCAGCCTTATATCTTGGATGGCCTTTTTATTACTTCATGATGTGATTTCAGGCTCCATATGGAAGAGATTAGTTTAGGTGCATTTTTTCAACCTTATCAGAATAGATTATTCGTTAAAATAACTGTTCATATTCGAGTTGGCCATTTCTTTCCATATAAATTCGTTATGTTTATATATGAATATTCTCGGGGCATAACAGGGTCCATTACGACCTTGTTAGATAGCCTTAACCCTCATAGTGTCAATCTTGGGATCGCTACGTGTTCTCGTTCAATTCTCAATTTGAATGAACTAGTTCGATTTTGGGTGAATTGAGAATAAACCAATAGTCTAAAGTTTGTATTTCGTACAATTTATTTTTATTAACGCAGATCGACCTCTAACTTTCGACCTTTTCGACCTATAACTTTTTAGTTCTGTTTTTATTAACAACTAATAAAAGCTTGTTTTTTTTATTTATTTTTTAGTAAGTATTTATGATGTTAAATAACTAGTTTAGTAATTTCTATCTAATTATTTTTGAATTTTGAGAAAAAAATCATAATCTCCGACCCCGAAAACCCCTAGATACCAATTTTGAATAGAATCGGACTCTTATCACAAAAATTTTCCGCCATATTGGAGCCGCCATTTTGTTTTTTTTTCCTAACAAAAATTTCATAATGGTTTGTCACCGGAATTATGTACAACTGCCAAATTTCAAATCACTCGGGCGATTAGAAGTGGGTCAAATTTAACTTGCAAGATTTGATTACAGACAGACACACAGACACCGGAACAGGTGAAACTAAATAAAAGCTTGTAAAAACGAAGAACAACAAATTTTTTGAGTGGTAATTAATTAGCGATAAATTAGCGACATATTATGGTAGTATTAGTATTTTCCATAAGTACGACGTGGTTCTGCCAGCTTCATATAAACCTAGCAGAACCAAGGTTTTTTTTTAAACGAAGAGCGACAAATTTATAACGATTAGCGATTAATTAGCGACAAATTATGGCACAATTAGAAATTCAAAATTCGCAAATGGTTCTGCTATTTAAGGATTATGTAGCAATTGGATGGCATTCAGGTCGTTACTTCATTCTTATTGTTCTCTGTATAAGTAGGTAAAAGTGTCATTAACACGATATTTTTAATTATGTCACAATATTGGTGAAGAAACGAAAGATGTGTCCGAATCTTTGGTTTCTTGGCCAATATTGTGACATAATTAAAAATATCGTTTTTATGACACTTTTACCTGCTTATACAGAGAACAATAAGAATGAAGTAACGACCTGACTGCCCTCCAATTGCCACATCATCCTTAAATTACCCCCATTAACCTAGCAGTTTTGAATTTCTTATTGTGCCATAATTTGTCGATAATTAATCGCTAATTTATTACCACAATTATAAATTTGCCGTTCATCGTTAAAAAAACAAAAATCCTTGGTTTTGCTAGGTTTTTATGAAGCTGGCAGAACCACGTCGTACCTATCTACTTATGGAAAAAATACTTACTTATACTACCATAATATGTCGCTAATTTATCGCTAATTAATTACCACTTCGAAAAATTTGTCGCTCTTCGTTTTTACAAGCTTTTATTCAGTTTCACCTGTCCCGGTGTCTCTAATCAAATCTTGCAAGTTAAATTTGACCCACTTCGAATCGTCCGATTGATTTGAAATATGGCAGGTGTTCATAATTCCGGTGACAATGCATTATCAAATTTTTGTTAGGAAAAAAAGCAAAATGGCGGCTCCAATATAGCGGACAATTTCTGTGATTATGGTCCGATTCTATTCAAAATTGGTATCTAGGGGTTTTCAGGGTAGGAGATTAAGATTTTCGAAATTCAAAAATAAATTAGATAGAAATTACTAAACTAGTTATTTAACATCATAAATACTAAAAAATAAATAAACAAAAAAACAAGCTTTTATTAGTTGTTACTAAAAACTTAACTAAAAAGTTAAAAATGAAAATTATAAAAAATACATTATTAAAGACACGCTTTCATACAAATGCACTAAAAGGAGAAAAATAATGTATTTCATTGTTTGATCTAGGTTATTCTGTGAGTAACAGATTCAATATCTTGCAGCGGATACAAAATAGGTAATCTTGCGCGGCAAGATTTTGAATCTGTTACTCACAGAATAACCTAGATCAAACAACGGAAGAAAATTTTTTTTCTTTTTAGTTCATTTGTATAAAAGCTTGTCTTTAAAAATATGTTTTTTTAACAAATTCATGGTTCTGCAAGGTTTATATGGAGTTAGAAAAACCACTTCCTTTCTATCTAATTATGAAAAATAAACGAATAGTCCATAATTTGTCGCTAATTCATTACCATAATCAGAAATTTGTCGCTCATCTTTTTTTTTGTGAAAAAACAGTATTTTATAAAAACAAATCAATATCTACTAAAGGCATCAAACGTATAGTTTATACCTATTAGTTCCATAACAAGCAAATAGGCATAATAGAGTAAATTTCCCTAATTTGTCGCTAATGTATCGCATATACAGGGTCTTTCGACACAAAAAATGTAAAGAAAATTTTTATTGGAGCAATCTAAAATTTTCATAAATATTTTACTCATGCACTGGTTTGATTATTCAGTCGGATAACATTGTGTTAACTTATGGTATTCCCGCAGTGTTGCCAGTTTATTTTCATTTCATGAACACTAGTTATAATATTTGGCTTAAAATTAAAACAAAAGAAAGACACTGAATTAAAATGGGGCAATTTAATTTCATAATGAAGCGTTATAAAAAGTTATTGATAATATGCGATGATAAATAATGTATGTCAACCATTTGCTCTATGGATGCATATTGTTGAGTATTCACTTAATCCTCTTCACTTTCTTACATCGGGTTTTGCCTCGATTTGATCATTATTGATGGAGAAGAACCGGATAAATCAGCTTTTTTACAAAAACGCATAGCACCGCAATTTTTCAAGTTGTAGCGCAGGCTATCCGCGTCCTAGTAGTGATTGATAAGAACTTCATGCGCAAGAACTCAGACGCCTCGGTTCATTAGTTTATGATTAATTGCAATTTGCATTTTTTAATGCACTTTACTGGAGCAAGCCTGGATTGTTCATAGGTGGTCCGATTTCAATTTTCCAGAAAGATTTCAAAAGTAGAAGTATGGTATAGAAATAGGTGAGAAATACTTGCAAACATTACTGAAAACGGGCGAGCGTATGAAAGCACTTGAGTAGTGGGGGTAGAGCAGTAGATTCATAATACATAATATACGCTTCCCCGTGTCTGCTGCTCTAGTCCCACTTCTCAACCGCTTTCACGCGCCCATTTCGCAGCATTTTAACGCAAACAGAGAATAGACGTTTTGTAGTACTATACTCCTACTTCCAAAGCCTTTTTGTTAAATTGTCCTATGACGCATCCAGGCTTGCTCCAGTAAAGTGCATTAAAAAATTCAGATTGCAATTGTGCATTAACTAATGAACCGACGGTGCCTGAGTTTCTCACGCATAAAATACATATCAATCACTACTATATCACGGAGAGCCTGCATCACAACTTGAAAAGTCGCTGTGTTATGAATTTTTTGAAAAAAACGCACATTTTTCCGGGTTTCTCCGTTACTATTGATCCAATCGAGTAGTGCTAGGGTTCATTTTTCTGCATTTTGATTCTCTACAATTCGTCCTTTAAAAGCATCGAGATTACAAGCGAAAAACAAGAAAAAACACGATTTTTTGCACTTAAATGTTTATAACAAATTAAGCAATGATATAGTTGCGAGTTTTTTTTTAACATCGTGTTATGTACGATGGCACAGTCGGTTTCCTGGTAGTATTTTTGTCACGAAAAAAATCTCTATTGATTAGTCTTGAAGTGTTTATGTGTGTCCAGAATAGGCCTATACTTTGAACTTCTGATATCACAATTTCTTCGCAAATGGTTCTGCTAGGTTTATGGGGATCCTTAAATTTGATAATAATAATAATAATAATAAGTTTATTTCACATGTACAGAAAGATTTAAAAAAAAAAACTAGTAGGTACTATGTATATCTAGTAAATAAACCTAGAGAGATCCACTAAAGGCAGAGCCTGTGTGTGGTAATATCTATAGTGGGGAAAATAGTAACATAGTGTAGGATATAATAATATTAAAAAGTTTCATTACAAAAAACATTACAAAAAACATTAAAAGTGTCGTTGAGAAAAAAAAACATAAAAAAATAGGTATCACAAAAATATATTAAAATAATTAGCACTAATTAATAAAAGAAAAGAAACATTTAGAAGTATCAATTTTTGGAATTTTGGGAAAAGTAGCTATAAAAATAAAAATAAAAGAAGTAATCGATTTCGCCTCAAGCGCTTTGTGAACTATTTTAAAAGCTATTATAAAAGTTGATGGATTGTCGCTCTTGGTAATGAAAATAAGAAATGTTTAAGCTTATTTTTGAAAATATTTGCACTGGAAATTGTCTGTATTTCTACAGGAAGATATTGAAACATTTTTGGTCCCAGAAAAGAAAAACTTCTTTGGCCTTTCGTTTTGCGCATAAAAGGAATGAGGTAGGTAGTTCGTTTGTTTCGGGTATTATACTGGTGGTCCGGGTTTTTTAGATCAGATTTGAACTGGTGTTGTCTGATGTTACCGCGTAGAAAAAATTATTGCCGTGGATCCAGTAAGCCAATTTCATTAAATAATTGATCTGAGGGATACTTGAAGTCTTTGTTAAAAATAATTTTCAGTAATCGTTTTTGAACAGTTATAAGTTTATCGATGTAGCTCTTACCGACCCCTCCCCAAACTAGTATTCCGTAGACTAGGTGTGGTTCGACAAGGGCTTGGTATAGAGTTTTCATCGATGTTGAATCCATTAGATCTTTTAGGTATTTCAATTTATAGATCAGAAATTGGATTTTCTTTATAATGAAATCAATTTGCTTATCCCATTTTAGATTGCTATCAATCATTACACCGAGATATTTGATTTTATTGCATATTTTTATTGATATTTTATTGTTGATACACAAGCTGTTATATGTGGGGGTATTCCTTTTATCTATATGTATGGGCAAGAAGAAAGTTTTATCGAAGTTTATCGTCAGCAACTTATGACTGAAAAAACCTTCAATGTGGCCTATATCTCTTTCTGCCATATTTTTCAAAGATTGCCAGTTATCGTGGGTATATAAAATCGCCCTATCATCCGCGTAAGTGATGAGTTTTCCTTCAGTGTTAATTTTAAAGAGGTCGTTTAGATATATGTTGAAAAGAAGCGGTCCAAGAACTGTTCCTTGAGGTACACCGTATTTAATGACATTTAGTTCACTTCTTTCCGATTTTATCTGAACACACTGGAGTCTGTTTGATAGGTAACTCTCAAATAGTTTCAGAGGTATGCCTCTTATGCCAATGTTTTCCAAGCATTCGATGAGTAGGATATGACTTACTGTGTCAAATGCTTTGGAGAGATCTACGAAAACGCACAGAGAATGTTTTCCTTTATCCAAAGCATTATACATTTCTGTGGTGAGAGCGAGAATTGCATCTTGGGTTGATATTCCCTCTCTGAATCCATACTGACTATCAGAGATTATATTGTTTTTGGTAAGGTAGTCATTTAGACGATTTTTTATAATTTTTTCGAAAATTTTCGCAACAGTAGTGATTAGGAAAATCGGTCTGTAATTTATAACTTCATCACTACTGCCCGCCTTGAAAATTGGTTTTATTACAGCTTTTTTGAAGATGCAGGGAAAATGACCCTGTTCAATGCATTTATTGAATATGAAGGCCATTGGTTCTTTTATTATTGGTGCTAAAGTTTTAATTGTTTCTGTTCTTATTCCGTCTATTCCGGGTGATTTTTTATTTTTCAGTAATGAAATGATACTACTAACTTCATCAGCGTGTGTTGGTTTCATGAAAAACGAAGTCAAAACATTATTTTTTTTGGGAGGGGTAAAATTTGGGTCTTTATAAATTTTTTCAGCAAGCTTCTCACCAATTTTGGAATAATGCTCATTGAATATATTCGCAATATTTTTTTCATTTGTTTCTTTCTTTCCATCATGTTGAATCACGTTAACATCCCGAGAACTTCTATTATTTTTTGGGCATATTTCATTTACCGTGTTCCATAAGTTGCTACTATTTTGTGCATTTTCTAGAATTTTGTTCCGATAGTATTGCAGCTTAGTTACTCTCAGGAGATTTCTCACGTAGTTTTTATACTGGGTGTAGTTTTGTTTCAATGCTATATTATCTGGCTCCTTGAGTAGTTTTTGGTACATCTTATCCCGTGTGCACATGGATTTGATGAGTCCATTGGTGATCCATATTTTACGTTTCTTTACTTTATATTTGTGGGTTGTTGTACAATTTTTTATTTCATTATCCAAGATATCCATGAAAATATTTGCCGCAGCTTTTGCACTTTCCTTTTCATAGACAGTATCCCAATTGAAGTTACGTAGTCTATTTGCAAGCTGATCATAATTTATTTTTGAATTGATGTAGTTTTTTTTTGCTTTTTTTATTATTTTTATTATTATTATTATATTTATTCTCGTACATGATTTGTAAAGTTGTTGTGAAATGATCAGTTGCATTTGTTTGTATTATTATGGGTAGAATGAGTTCATGATCTGTGGATGTTTTCACAAATATATGATCTAAGCAAGACCTACTGTTTGTTGTTACCCGAGTATAATTATTGATCATAGATATAAAGCCGAACTCATGCATAGTCGTTAAATATTCGGTGCTTATTTCATCATCGTCTTTGATGTTAATATTTATGTCACCTAGGAACAGTGTATAATCTGGGCTATTTGTCAAATTTTCCAGCATATTTCTCGTATTTTCTAGAAACATTTCCACGCAGTATGCGGGAGGCCTATAGCCAGCTAGTATTCGAGTGGTTTTATTACAATATTTTAACTCCAGGGAAATGAATTTTAAATGATTGGAAAAATCTACTATTTCATAAACGTGTTGAATATCAGATTTAATATATATCACTGTACCGTCATTTTGGTTATAGTCCCCATAATTATAAATAATATCATAATTTGGTATATTGTATAACCCCAAATACTTCAAGTCCCATGTCTCGGTTAAAACAATACATTCTGGTGGCTCTGTGAGATCTTCTAAGTAGCAAAGTAACTGATTGAAGTTCTTACCTATACTTCTGATATTTTTGTGAATTATCTTAAAATTTTCACAGTTACTGTTTATTTTCAAAATATCATCGTATTCCTTGAAACTTGATACTTCCTCTGTTTTTACTTCACTAGTAGTGAAATCTCGGATATATTGATCCATTCAGTCTTGTAGAAGTATACGCACTAATTTAGGAAGTATGAAAATAGCAAAACTCTTGGTGTGTGATGAGATATTTCTTAAAAGAGTAAATATAAGTAAAAATGTAAAATGTAAAAAATATACTCATCCACTTTAGTTATCAGTAATCTTTGATGGAAAAAATTTATGACTATGTATATGTATATAAATATAAAACAGTGTATATGAGTAACTTACATTTGTGTTACTTGTACGCTAGTGTTCAGTGCAGGAAGTCTTAGAGATAATCATGGTTTCCAATTCACTAATTCAGAAGCGAGTACTTGATGAAGAACCAGATCTTAAACTTTTAAGCCTATCCTTTTCTGTTGGGGCGGCAGTTGTCTTTGGTGGGTTCCTGCTTCTGTTTGTATTTGATGGTGTCTTCTTATCTTCTTTTGCTTCTTCTGGTGTATTTTCTTTTACGGACTGAGCATCAGGCAGTAACACTTCGTCAAAGTTACGTATCTTCGGCGTTGGTGGAGCACTGCTTGCTTTCCGTTCTTCTGGGTAGTTATTTTCGTTTTTCTCTAGTTCCTCGACAGTATACGCTACGTTATTAATATACAGTCTGTTGCCTTTTATATATGAGTTGTCGTCCGGATTTTGTCTTGCTTTATTCAGGTAATTTCTCAGGATTTTATTTTCGCACCTTTGTTTATAGGTGAAATCATTAGAAATTCCGATGCCAGTTCCCTTTAATTTTCTGCACTGCTTTACGACCTCTAGTTTCTTTAAGTACGAAACGAATTCGACCTTCAATGGATTTTTTCCTTGTGTTCTTAATTTATACAGATTATTTAAGTCCGATATATGGACATCAACATCCAATAGTTTCTTGATATCTTTACAGATAGTGGAAGGGGATACTTCTCCAGAGTCTTCTAACCCGAATATAATAATGTTATTTTTCTTAGTGGTTATTTCTAAGGCTTCTAATTTATTGTTGAGGATTGTATTCTCAGCTCCCAAATTGTTTACTCGGTGGTTAAGTTCCTCTATTTTCAATAGTAATTTACTTTCTGACGCCTCAATAGCGGATTTGATTTCCTTTCTGTTTTTGATAATTTCTTCTTTCAACACTCTTACAGCTTTTTCCAATTCACTTGCCATTGAGGTGACTAGCTTTTAACCTGACGAAAATAAATTAAGGCAGTACGCCCATGAAACTATGAGTCCACTGTAAGTTTATTCCAATTTTTTCGAATCACTTTTATTTCTTGTGTTGCTTCCTTTTTTGTCACAGTAGTCTCTTGACTGGTTGAAAAAGCGAAGTATTGGACACTTTTAATGCACTTTGTGCAATTTGTTGATGGGCCCTCAACAATGGTATTGTTCTAGGATGATGGATGATTTTCTGCCCATCAGTTTGATACCAATTACGTGAAATTAATAACTCTTATCACTGCTGATTTTAAGTAAATTGAGGAGCACAGATTCACGCAGTCACAGTCGCAGAATATAATATGATAATGAAATCTTTGTAATGTGCTGAACAAAATTGCAGACCATTTTATGGGGATGGAAGACTGCCAGGCGATCTTGAAGGGGGCACGTATTCATGCTAGGACCAACCCGTTCAGCCTAGGCTGTCCTGTCGGGCTTAGGATGAACTGGTTTGGCCTAGGCTTAAACGGTTTGTCCTATCGCATATAGGAAGAACTAGTTTATCCTAGGCAAAACTAGTTTATCCTGAATTCGGGTTTGGCCGATAACAGACAAGGAGATTCGTTCGTTCTCATTAGTGTAAAATTGACGTTATTGCAGAGCATAGTTTGAATACGTAACTCCGATACCTGCATGATTCTCAGACTCTTTTTACATTTGTCAAGCAATCAATTTCACATATTCAAATGTTTATTGCATCCGGCAATTGTCAGTGTTTACTTACGGCCTGAAGTAGGTTAAGCGCCCAGCGGAAGTTAGTTACACCCTGTATAAATTATCTTGATTCTGAGTAATAGTATCTAAATCAACGACTCACAAGCGAAATAACTCAACAAAGAATACTGGGTAAAAGAAACCAGATAGGTACACCAAAGAATCGTCAAACGAAATTTATTTGGATTTACTTCAAGAGAAAAGGAATCTGTTGAAAACAACAGGACTCATGAATCGAACCTCAATCATTCGAGGAATACTTGAAGGAACTCAGGCTGTACAATCAAAGCCCAAACTGTAGAGGATGGATCACAAGAGGACATTGCAATGTGATCAACCAAAAAAATCCTGGTGAATTTTCGAAGAAAAAATAACGTAGGTAATTCGATTCTGCTGCTTTCGTTTTATCCCCAATCACGAACGTGGGGTTTAAAAAGGAGGGTTCTAGAAAGAGGAGTTTCCAATTAACCTTCGTATGTTTGAATAAAATATATGGAAAAGAGTTCCGATCCAGGAGCGTAAAAGGGTTGCCAAAAACATTTTCACGCTTGAAAACAGACTGATTTGGTGATGTGGGTTTATAAATATTCATTTTCCAGAATGTATTCTGAATGTTTTTTGTTGCTTCTCTATACTTTATTTATTGTCGCCTTCTGAACTGAATTTGCTAGGTTTCCATTTCTATTGAAACAACTATTGGAATAACACCAGAGGCGCCATCCAACATCATTTAAACCTAACCACGCTGTGAATCCCGAATTTGTTGAACCAACATGGGAAACTCGGCAAGTTTGTTTCTTCATCAATATCTTCGGAAAAAAATCTGAAAAAAAAGTTATAACCAATTTTCAAAATGTTTTTCCTAATCAACATACTTCAGTGTTATCTCTTGGTTTAGGAATTCACGATGATGACCCAGAGTACAGTAATTAAAAAAAATTGTTCGAAGTGCTACCAAATCACGCAACAAATACTTAAAACTTCTGGTATACTACAACTTATAGTATGAATAAATGGTGACCATCTTGATGATTTGGAATTGGAAGTCTGATAATAGGTCGATACTATATATATATATATATATATATATACATATATATGTAGAAATTAGTGGGAAGCAGTCAATGGTAGACCAATTAATACGATTTCTTCGTTTTTATGTCGATCTTTCGAAAATTTGTATTTTCTTCTTCAAGACGTAACTAAAAGTTAATACATAAATATGTGATGGTGTTACATAATTAGAGAATACTTACTAACATGAAATTCAGAAAAAATAACACACAAATAGAAACATCGGTGTTACAATTTGAAATGACAAGATGACAGCAAATTATGATTACTCAGTCACATGCCTAAATAATCAAAATACCAAATGAAAGAGAGGCAGAGTGAGCATATAAAAATGTAAAATTATGTATAAATATAAAAAATAATAATTTCAAAGAGGTTAGGTGAGATATTTTCTTTATGTTTTTTCAATAGATATGTATATATTGTACTAAGGTCATTAATATCTGTTCTTATATTCATTGTTTTTTCATTATTGTTTATATGAACCATTTCAAGAAAGAGACGCGTATTGAGATTTTGTTCATTATCGAGAATTTTGGCATTATTATAGTCAATTACATCATCTTATCTATTACATGTTCAGCAAGGCAACAAGATCTCACATTTCTTCTGCAGTCACTTTTTGTGAGAGGTTATTCTATCTTTGAGCATTCTACTTGTCTGACCAATGTATACTTCATCACAGCTTGTGCAAGGAATTTCATAAATTATATTGGATTTATTTTTGATTGGCATAGGAGTTTTTAATTTTCAATGTATTTGTGATATAGTTTTCAAACTGGTTTTAGCTATTTTAAAATTGTCTTCATTTGTGAACAATTGTATGAGTTTTGGTGTCAAATTATCTATATGTAGTATAGATTTATAAATTGAAATTTGATCAGTTCTTGGTGAATGGTTTGAATTTAAAATAGAAGCAGAGGAGCTAAATATAATTTTATTAACTAATGATTTTGGATATGAATTTTCTAAAAGAATGTTTTGAAGTTCTTTCAGACACTCATCTCTCAAGGATGGTATAACGTAACTTGATATTATTGGAGAGGTGTTAGATCCCATTGGAGTACCAAAAATTTGTTTGTAGAATTTTTGAGTTTTGGAGTTTTTTCGAAAATTTATTTGATTTGTTGTGGGGGTCAAATTTCTGCGCGACAAAATATTTCGATATATAGATCTTGTAAAGCACTTTAAGTAGTACAGGTTTATGCAAAAAAATCCCCATCCACGAAAACTTTGAAGGAGTTTTGGAATTTTTTTGAAAATTAATTAATTCGTTGTGGGGGCCAAATTTCTGTGCGACAAAATATTTCGAAATATAGGTCTTGTAGAGCACTTTAAGTAGCACAGGTTTATGCAAAAAAAAATCCCATCCACGAAAACTTTGGAGGAGTTTTGGATTTTTTTGAAAATTAATTTAAATCGTTGTGGGGGCCAAATTTCTGTGCGACAAAATATTTCGATATATAGATCTTGTAAAGATTTAAGTAGCACAGGTTTATGCAAAAAAAACTCCATCCACGAAAACTTTGAAGGAGTTTTGGAATTTTTTTGAAAATTAATCCAATTCGTTGGGGGGGTCAAATTTCTGCGCGACAAAATATTTCGATATATATATATATATATATATATATATATATATCTTGTAAAGCACTTTAAGTAGCACAGGTTTATGCAAAAAAAATCCCCATCCACGAAAACTTTAAAGGAGTTTTGGCATTTTTTTGAAAATTAATTCAATTCGTTCTGGGGACCAAATTTCTGTGCGACAAAATATTTCGAAATATAGGTCTTGTAGAGCACTTTAAGTAGCACTTTGGAGGAGTTTTGGAATTTTTTTGAAAATTAATTTAAATCGTTGTGGAGGCCAAATTTGAGTGCGACAAAATATTTCGATATGTAGGTCTTGTAGAGCACTTCAAGTAGCACAGGTTTATGCAAAAAAATTCCCATCCACGAAAACTTTGGAGGAGTTTTGGAATTTTTTTGAAAATTAATGTTAATTGTTATGGGTGCCAAATTTTTGTGCGACAAAATATTTCGATATATACAGTATCGGAAAGTATTTATCTTGGGTATGGTGGTTTCATGAGAGCGTAAAGAATAGCTTGCTATATGTTGAGAGAGCATTACAATTTCTCCTCGACTCGCTCGAGGAAGGGATATCGACGTCACGACACAGAGATAGGAGTGTCAGGGCGGAGGGCGGTCAGCCCAGGACGTCAGTATCATACCAGCAGCAGTCGAGAGAATGTGTGCGCTGCAATGAAGAAGAATTATTGACGATAATTTCACATCAGATAATTTGAACAAATTAAACTGAATCATTGATTCAATTTAATCTGTCGGACGACAGGTAGATCAAAATATCTTTGGTGCCGTGGTGGCCGCGAAAACAAAAGAAAATTCTTAAACATAAACAAAAGCAAACGATATTTCTGTAAGACAATAAAAACAAAAAACTTATTTATAACAGAAAAACAATTATTTCTTGAATGGAGAGAAAAAAAAAATTTACATGAAAAGACAAACCAAATTAAATATTTTGTGTACGGAATTGTTTTATTAAACAATCGAAAAAACCACCATTTTGGGCCAAACAATAGCCGAATCTATTGTACAATTCTGTTCTGGTAGCCGCAAGGGCAACTGGTGTTACCTGAGCACACAACTGAATAATTTTTGCCCTCAGTTCATCTACATTGGTGGCACGTTCGAATTCATGCCGATATACCTCCGATTTTAGCATGCCCCAGAAATAAAAATCGAGGTGGACAGTTGATTGCACCTCGCGTACAAATAAACCGATCGGGAAATAATTGATTCAAAAATGTAACCACCGTGCCTGCATTGTGGGCAGGACAACCATCTTGTTGAAGCCACACGTCGTTAAAGTAAATCGGAAGAGCGCGAACTGCAGGAATAATTTGATTTTGCAAAAGTTGCAAATATTTTGCTGCATTTAAATTCCCTTCAATAAAAAATGGGCCTATGACGTGATCGCCTTAAAGTCCCGTCCACACATTTAATTTGCTTGGGTACCGTGCCTTCACAGCAATACTCAAATGTTTATTTTTACGAGACCAATAACGTACTACGGATGGGTTGTGTTTTCGATGAATTGAGAAGGACGATTCATCGGTAAATAATAACTTTTTTAGAAAGTCATCATTTACACGAAATGCTCTATTGCATTTTTCGACCATCGTTTCACAAAACTCCATACGTTTGAAATGGTCTCCAGTTCTTGTGTGGTCTTGACTTTGAAACAATTATAACCGTTTCTCTTCAAAATATTCCTTACAGTTCTTTCATTCAAATTCACTTCTGAAATTTATTAATAATTGAAAGGTTAGTCGCTTCCGTAGGTACAGGTCTATCTGCAAAAGCCACTATGAATAGATATCTAGTATCTTGTACAGAATTACCCCCAAAGTACCACTTAACGATCTGTACTTTCTCTGCGGTTGTGTAAATAGGTAATAATTGTCACGGTCTTTTGTTTTCACAACCACGGCTCGGCAAGAATGAGTCGAGTCGTTGTGCGCTGTGTCGCATTGCCACGTGGTCAGTTAATGCGTCGGGTGGGGTAACAGGAGGGGCGCACAGCAGTGCGTCTCTCTTGTTTATGTGGTATTATCATATCATTGCGTTCTTTGTTGCTCGTGTAGATTTCTGTCTATACCCCTGTTTCCGATACTATCTTGTAAAGCACTACTATCTTGTAAAGCACTTTAAGTAACACAGGTTTATGCAAAAAAGTCCCCATCCACGAAAACTTTGATGAAAATATACTATTAATTGAAATTATGGATTTTTCAAAACGTAGGGTGGGGGTTAATATTCTGCCCGATTCTCATTTCCTTTATTAAAAAAATCCCTTCCCGTGTACCTCTTCGACGAATTTCGAAAATGAGTAGTTACTAAAGTACAATTAGTATTTTTCCAAGCAAAACTACTTGTTTGAGTTTTTCAAACCATGTCCAGTTCTATGCCATTGTCAAAATACCCTCATGTGTTTCAACTTTCCTATCAAATAGTAAATTAATGGCTCTGGCCATGAAATTCCAACACATTTTAGGGACCGCTGGCGGCCGAGTACACGCCGTATCGCCGCGACAGATTCATGGTTCACTAAATCTGATTTTTGTAGAAAATTATAATTTTTTTGACGTTACTCCATAAATAACTGGATTTATGGAAAACATGTAAATAGGAAGATTGATATTTCTCGAAATAAAAAGCGTTTTGTTTTGTTGTAATATGAAATTTTTTAGAATTATCGAATCAAACTTTTTATATTACGACAAAGTTAACGCTGTATATCTCGAGAAATACCAATCTTAGCGAATCGGTTTATAGGAAATTGAATTTTCTACAAGTTTGTCCTTCACATTTTTTCCATAAATCCAGTCATTTATGAAATTACGTTAAAAAAAAAGAATTTTCTACAAAAATCAGATTTAGTTACCCGTACAATCTTACAGGTGCAGATTACAACTACGTCGCAATAGGCACTTTTGTAGAGCATGTTATTAATCCTGAGTAAATCGCGCTTTGGTTCGATATGATAGCATGAAATGCCGCTGAATTATATATATTTGAAAAATAAAAAACAAAGTTTACGTGTATTTTAAATGGGAAATATTTCCACGCTCTGGGAAAGTACTCAATGTTTATATTAAAAGCTCAAATTTTCAGTTTTATTTTTGACATTTCCAACATTTTCGGTTGGGAGCAAAAAACAAAAAAAATAGTAGTAAAAAAAACTCATGAAGCATATGATTAGATCCTTATTTCTTTGTGAATTGCTTCAGTGGAATAGATAGACTATACGACATAGACCACAGAAACATCAGCATTCAATTTTGAAGTAATGATGAACTATGATGACTCATAAAAATGTTTTACCATCCCATACAGTTTCTTGGTATATTTTTATGTTTCTCTGTATTTTGTGTGCGATAAAACAGGTAATTGGTATCGAAATTTTATTCCTAAACGATAGTAGATGTGTAGCAGTGGCAGATAAATTACGTTACGTGAATTAAAAATAATCGTAAGAAGGATGGGCGCGAGGTCTAGTGAATAATTTGGTCTTGTAAGGCCTGGATTATGTGAGTAAAGTAATTAATATAAATATTGAACTTTCGACACGACACGATTTTCTCTGTGGTTAAGGAAACTTTTAGCGCCACCACGTGCACGCGATATACTTTTTACTGAATTAAGGTGTTTCCCTATTACCTTGTCCGAGAGGTATTTGGATGGTGATGAGCATTATATTTTTCGGACACACCACTTCATCTCAACTAATTTAAAACTCGTGATGAACCAATTATAATGCTGTATTAACCCTTGATATATTTCCTTCATATAGCCTAAAACCATTGTTATAATTGCATTAACCTTCATTTTTGATTGCGTTCTCGGAGTTACAATCACAGGAAATCTAAACTAATTCAAAGGCACATGAAAAAGACTACCTATTTAACTAAATACCCATATTTAATATAAACACGGACAATAGCCATGTGTACCAATTATTAATACACGCGCTATACTATTTTTCATAGTATTACTGAATTATCTCTTTTTTGCAAATTTAATTATCCATATTGTTGTTATGATCAAATTGACCTTCATCTCTTAGAGTGCGTTTATGTTGGAATCTCACATATGCTTAATTTTGTGTTCCTTTACTTTGTTATGGTCTTTACATCGGGAAAATCCGAGTGGAAGGCTTTTTTAGTAGGGCCCGACCTTAGGGTTGACCAAATAAACAAATTGAAAAACTCGCGGGAGCGGCTAAGTTGAAAAATCGAAAGCTGAACTTGGGTTCAATCTTAAGCTTCCAAATTTTGCATGTAGCTTCTTCAGGGACCAGAAAACCTAATTTCCAAAGGAAAAACTTTTTGGCCAACTTTTCACCTCTTCCCACTCCTTTGAATTATTCCTGGTAATCTTTTTCGTTTGAAACTTTTTCTCATCGATAATTCAGTGTATAAAGTTTAATAAACTTACCTCAACTAGTAGTTAATGATAACAGGAATATATTTCAACCCCTATATGAGGGCTGTTCGCCCCCGCTGTCACAAATAATCTATTTGAGCGAGGAAGAGCACATAAATGAACTTAAGGAGATGAATGAATGCCACCAATAATTCTTTGGCGTTAGGCTCGTTAACGTTTTATAAATAAATAAAGTTATAAACAATTCTTACCAAAAAATAAATAAATAAAGTCATAAACAATTTTTACCAACAAATTATCAAAAATGATTTTGGTGTCAAAAATTATTTCGGTATAATTCATTCTCTCACATTTGATCAATTACAACACTTTTTTTGGTTACAGATTGGTTTATTTTTTGTATTGTATGTACTTTTCTCTCATATTAATTTTGGTGAATAAAATGGCACGCTGAATGGTGGTTTTACAAAGTGAAAAATTGGCCAAAAAGTTTTCCCTTTGGAAATTAGGTTTTCTGGCCCCTGAAGAAGCTCCATGCAAAATTTGGAAGCTTAAGATTGAACCCAAGTTCAGCTTTCGATTTTTCAACTTAGCCGCTCCCGCGAGTTTTTCAATTTGTTTATTTAGTCAACCCTGAGGCCGGGCCCTACTAAAAAAGTCTTCCACTCGGATTATCCCGATGTAAAGACCATAACATAGTCAAGGAACACAAAATTAAGCATATAGGAGACGTAGAATTTTTGCGATGATTGATTTTGGGGCCCAAAATTTTCAAAAATACAATTTTTAATTTCTCTTTTACACAATTATATATTTTTTTGATTCATTCACTCGTTTCATACCGTAAAATTCAGGAGTTAGTGAAAGCACACATGTATATTTTTTTCATTAAAATTCTAGAATTCACAGACATTACTTAAAAGGAGTTTGACGCTTTTAAACATATTGATCAATTCCAAAAAGACTGTTGAATGAATTCATTGTACAAAAATGTAAACAGATTAACAGTTCGTTCAAACTCGCCTAGTAAATGGAATAATATACAAACCTTTCATTTAAGAAGTCATTCTACATTTATTGATTCCGGATGAATCCATTGCAAAAAACATATAAAAATACTAACAGTTCAAACTCACGTAGTAAATGGAATAAATAATATACAAACCTTTCATTTAAGAACTCAGTCAAAAGTCATTTGTTGATTCCACATTTCAAATTAGAATTTCGTTCCTGAAACAGTTTCACATTTCAAATTGTCTTTATGAAATGACCATAATCATACTGTTGTAAAACAGTTTCAGGAATCTAATTTAAAATTTAAAACCAATGAATCTGGACTGATTTTCCAGTTCATTAACTAGACAGGTTTAAACTTAGTGACTAACTAGTACTAGATTTCGTAACTTTTTTACGGTTAAACTGTTGCATTCTTGAACTTTTGCAAAACTTTAGTGGCATTCCAACCATAGTAGGGAAGCAGATTCCAAGAAATTTTCCTGAAATCAATGAAATATGCAGTTTGGTTGAATCAAGTTAAGAAGTTTGGATGCGTTTGAATTATCAGATAGGTATTTGTTTTGTTGTGAACGAACTGGGACAGTGGAGAGCTTGACCAAAAAAATGGAGGATAAAAGAGAAAAACAGAATAAAATTAATTAATTACTCATTGAACCATTTATTTAAAAAAAAACAAGAGACTGAGAAAAGAAAAGAGTAAGGTATAAATGCAGAATTTATATCCCTGTTTTAATAGACTAGTAATTGCTCTCAAGATCAAATTTTATGGTTCATCTTATAGCGCATGACGGATCATGATCATTAATGGTTGTTTCACGGAAAAATTACACCACAATATGACCATCAATCAACGAAGGATGACAAACTTTCTTCTCGTTTGTTTTTTGCTAGCAGATACAGTGTGACACACTTCATATAATTGATCGAAATTGACCTAGATGGAACTGAAACGTAGATTTGTAAAATGAATCATCTCTCTCTCTCTCTCTAGGACGCGCGCAAAAACGGAACATTGAACTCTTGAAAGCATTACAATTAATATATTAACAAACCTTGTAAGTCCCATGACCTGTTTTGATGAAGGAATAATTGTCGCTGTAAAATTTTGTTGACATTTCGAATCTAGGAACAACCATTTTCGAAAGCTCGGCTTATAAACGGAGAATTTAGTTTGAAGTGGTCATACCTGATCAACCCAGTAAATCAAAGAGGCAAAGTTGGATATTGGTCTTTTTAAACTCGGCTCCAAATTATAATATATATAATTATAACCAATTCACAATTTGGAGCTGGTTATAAAAAGGCCAATATCCAACTTTTCCTCTTTGATTTATTTATAAAATTATGAATATAAAAAAATTAATTATAGACATCTGCTTGTATTGAAAAACTTCACTGCGAAATGTGTGTGTGTGTGTGATTCCATTTTTAATACAATAATCAATATAGGGCTAATCAGATGATATCAAGATGCCTTTAAGAATAAGAGAAATGGATACAAAATGTATAACTTATTCTATGAAACGTAATTGAAAGTTATCAATTCTTGAATTCCTTTGCTAAGGACTAATATTCATTCATATAGTTTAACTTTGAAATCGAGAAATGTAAAATACAATGATGTACTGTTTGAAAAACTCAAATAGTATCTGATTGACACAAGCGAATGAACCTCAAATGAAAGAAGCATGCAGGGTAAACAAAAATTATTAATTCTCATGAATGGTCATTTACAGCGTTTTTTATTTATGTGTACTTTAGAGAACAACTTTTCGGATAAGAGTTGTGGAGCTTCTGAATCTCTATCAAAAGACTTGGCCGATATTGGTACGAAAATAAAAGATTGAGATTTTTTTCAATCTTTCATTTTGAAACTACTGGACCATTGATGAAAAGTATGTTTGTATCGAATTTCGTTACATTCGGTTGAAGAAAAATTTGAAAGACTTGTTGTGGTGATGTCCTCAATAGATAGTATTTCTATTGAAATCTACCTAATAAACTTTTATACATTAAAGAGATCACATAAAGAATCATTTAAAAACATGTCTTTTTATCTAGCTTTTTCCATTCTATTAAATTTACTTTTTTGTTCTGGCCAAAGGAAGATATAGAGCAAAACTATAGAAGTTTGCTTCTTACCCTTAATAGATCTCTCCGGCTTGTAGAAATGATTTAGAATACCTATAGAAAACTTTCCAGAGGCATTCGAAATGTTTGCTATTTGCTATGTCTTTTTCCAAACGTTTCCCACAACCACTTCACAGTCGCAGTAATTTATGTCAAGCGATGTCGAGAAACTTTAATTTGTGAATTAACTGAGCAATTATTACTAAGGATTTCACATCCGCACAAATTAATGCTAAATTAATTTCATTTTTCCATGGTGTTTAAGATACTGAAATTAATAATTTACTTGGTTTCTATGGAATGACCTAGAAGTTCCTTCGGCAATAAGAAGTGGACATATATACAGGGCGTTCTTTAATCACTGGAAAATGTACAGCATACGGATTATCGAGGTACCTACTGCCAAAAAAGTGTACTCTAAAATTTATTTACTTCATTTCGTGTGTATTTGTCATTGTTAGACGCCACTGGCAATAGCCAACTCTTGCGGGACAATCTTGAAGCAGTAAAACATTCGTTAATGCTGTGGATAAAATTGTTCTTGTCATATTGTCTTCTACACTTTACTGTGGCCAAAACGGTTGGTACAGGCCTCCCATTGTCCATTTAAACACTATTCACAAATATTAACTTGAATTTTCATTTTTTCTTAATTAATAACAAGGGAGGAGGCCTCGGTGTGAAATCAGTTTGAAATCACGTTTTTTCCTTTGTGACATATATCTGGTTTGTTTTATTTTATAATTTTGAAGTGTGAATGGTAGAAGTTGTATTCTGTTGGAGTTTGGGCCAAGTTCTCATTACACTTCCTCTCACGTTTCTTAGCATCCCCTGGTTGTTGCCTAGCGGAACGTCGGAGAGTAGACTATTTGAATAATATTGAAAAAAAATATTTTTGTCTACTGGTTGCTCTTTTCTTCTTCTTTTCGATGACATTGTTTCAACTGTTCTCCAAAAAATGTAATCCAGAATAATCCTGGATTCCATGGGCCAGGATGAATTTTTAATATGTATGGCCTGCAAATTTCTACAATGGTTAACGGATAATAAATATTTTTATGGTTTTTCTTGTACTGGTGTGAAATCAGCGGCCAAAGATAGCAGACCAAATCTCCGGAAATACCCGCCAGAACCAGTGGCGTACCAACCGATTAAGTCGTTATAGTCCTTCCAATATCAATTGCAGAAGCTGTTTCTATAGGGAGCAAATAAAAACTCACTTCGCTAACACGAGCGTATATGCGAAGAAACGGAACGAAAAATAATGTGTACTACTCGTAAACATTCGCCGCCGGCGTAGGGAAGATCATAAGAGCCGATAGTCAACGTGGACTTGAGTGACTGCTGTCACCGATTCGTCTGGGCCAATAGAATCGAATGCTTGGGGGTGTGTCTATACGATGGGAGGTCATAAATCACGTGTTATATTTGTGTTTTAATAGCTCTGAAAGATTAAAAACCAGTAGCGTCTGTGGTCTTGGTGTGTGCCGATCGAAATACGTTTTAGGATATAATAATAACCTACATCAAACAATGAAAGAAATTATTTTTCTTTCTTAATGTATTTGTATAAATAAAAGCTTGTCTTTAATTTTTTTTCATTTTTCATTATTTATGAAATATTTTTAAAATCTTAAAATATCTTAATAAAATTAGTTATCTCCGCCACTGCTGCTCACAGGATTTCGCAAGACTTTTTTATGCTTCTGCAATATATATTATTATGACATGTAAGAGAAATATCTCTGAAAATATATTGACTTGAATACATTTATTGATGATTTCTTGGGATGGGAGGAATTCAACTTTTATAATAGAAAAATGAATGACATAATTTTCAAAAATTATTTTTTTCTAGAAAACTTGGTTCTAGCACGAACATATTGTGGCAAGATGTTTCTTAATGCAATAACATCATTTCATGATAAAATGTTCGACTTCCCTTGGGATCCAGGGATATAATTTTCAAACCTTAATTTTCAAAAATTAATTTTTCATGGAAAACTTAGTTCTAGCATAAACATATTTCGGCAAGATATTTCTTATTGCAATCCCATAAGTTCGTGAAAAAATGGCCGACTTCCCTTGGGATCCAAGGGTAGAATTTTCAACCCTCAATTTTCAGAATAATTTTTTTTCTAGAAAACTCTGTTCTAGCACAAACAGATTATTGCAATAGCATCACTTCTTAAAAAAATGGGCTTTTCCCTTGGGATCCAGGGTTAGAATTTCCTACCCTTAATTTTCAAAAATTAATTTCTCATAGAAAACTTGGCTCTAGCATAAACATATTTTGGCAAGATGTTTCTTATTGCAATCCCATAATTTCGTGAAAAATATGGCCGACTTCCTTCGGGAGCCAAGGGTAGAATTTTCAACCCTTAATTTATTTTTCCTAGAAAAACAGTGTTCTAACATATAAATAAAGTACACATTTGAAGTTGAATGTAATCAATTGGGTAATGAATATTTAAATTATTATGAAAATCCAAAATTTTTATGAATAGCTAATAATAAACGTCGGTGATTAGCCCTGGTAGTAGAAATAGGCCGACATTAAATAAGTAAATGAAAAAAACTAAATAAAAATTAGCTCTGAGGGTTGCATTCAACAATAATACTAGTCATAACAACAAATGCATGTAATACTTTTTCCTGGTAACAGATTATACAATACAAAATAAGTCTCGAAAGCCTCAAAAGGCTAATTTAACAAGAATACTGATAATAATAAATGCAATAAACTTATTCAATAACAAATAATAAAACAGATAATCCTAATTCTCACACCTCAGAAAGTTGCATTGATTGTTCAATAATGAATAATAAAATAAAAAATAGTAATTCAGAGGTTGCATTTAATAAACATACTAATAATAATAAGTGCAATGAAACCATATTAATCAATAACAAATAATAAAACAGAAAATTTGAATTCTCAAATGTCAGATCACATACAATTTGCATTATTTTGAAACACATAAAGAAACATCTTGCTAGAACAAAGTTTTCTGGATCACAAGGGAAGTCGGTCATTTTTTCACGAATTGCGATAAGAAACATCTTGCCAAAACCTGTTTATGCTAGAACCAAGTTTTCCATGAGAAATTAATTTTTCAAAATTAAGGGTTGAAAATTCAATCCCTAGATTTAATTTTTTTTAACAATATACTCAATGAATATAAAATATATAATGTAAATAAGTAAAATGCTCTTTTCAAAGCTGTGATTTGGTGTCCTCTTGATCATAGAAGAGGACGTATGCTTCTCCACTCACAATATATTTTGGTGATAGCGGTGATACTCTCGAGTCATTGTACTCGTGCCATGTGCCTGCGTAAGGGTGCCTACGGTAAGCCGTGTAGTGTCCGTTAAAAGTTGTTCCGCTATGGTTGGATACAGCATACAAGTTGAAGCGACACGGAGCTGCGTTATCTACTGCATAAATATTCATATCTAATCCATCGAGAGGAAAGTCAATGAAGACATTTAGTTTTCCTCTGAATCTCTCCATCTGCGAAAATCTTTTCAAGTGAATTACTAAAATTTTGGGGAATTTAAGTATAGATAATGACTTCGTGCATTTTATCCTTTTCTTGCATTTAGAACAAGTGGGTTTTTCGTCATCATCCAAATTTTTTTCCCTAGTAAACAAGTCTAAACATTGCGACAGTTTGAGTTTGCCAGTACTCTTTGGAATAGGGAGTAAAAGGTCCCAGAATGGGACAAAAGTGACAGAACAATGGCCACAGAAAGTACATTTCAACGATGATTTCAGTTGACCAACAAAGTTATCGACAATTTTCGAGTTGTTCATTCTAAGATATCTTGACCAAGACTCTTTTGCCTTTTCATTATCGCTCAAATTTTCATCGATTTCTATGAACATATGTTTAGGCCTCTCTCTTACTCTGTTTACATCTTCATGAAGACCTTCCAATAAATATCTGAAAAATTCCTTGGCATCCTGTTAAGCGTTACCCATAAAAAGAGGCGCAAATCTTTGTATCTGGCTTTTCAAAGAACCAGTGTTAATCACCACATCAGAGGAATCTTCTGACCACTTCTTCAAATGCTTTTATCAAAGCACCCTTCATACTTGATATGCTTGTGTTGATATCCTTCAAATGTTCGTCTTTTCTCAGATACTCGAGCAACCATCTGGTATTCGATGAACATTGTATTGCGCTATTCATAAAGCAGGTATTGCCAATGTTTTTCAAACCATAAGACCAAGAGTTTTGGAGCTTCCAAGCACAAGTGGTTTGATGGAATCATAACTGAGGGAGATGCGCTCACCGCTACTGCTATCTTCAAAGGAATAGTCTCTTATGCGATGATTTTCTCTATCATTGGAGCGCCGCAATAAGGAACTCGATTGGAGCTGCTTGAAATCGAGTTGGATAAAGATATGGTAGATCGCGTTATTTTTTTGGAAGTGGTTGAATCCAAATTATACTTTTCAGGTATTTGGCTCCGAATAATAGACTTGACAAATTTATTCTTTGTAGACGAATAAATATAACATCCAAACGTTGAGTAGCAGGAATAGAACCCAGAATTGACGTTGCGCTTCCTCTTTGGATGGCGATACTGATATGTTGTATCAAAAAAGTCCTTGCTCTTCGATCATCTGTTTTATTGATCAATTTTTGTCCAATATGATTAATTAATTCGGTGGCATAACTACCAAATGAACCGAAGGTTTCAATTGCTACCGGATAAAAAATGTATTGATCTTTTAAAGTAGAATATTTTTTCAATTTTGACTTTTCAGCAGAATCTGCAGCCCCACCAGCATTTCTGGATGTTGAATCAATATGTGATGCTGCAACGGTATCTACGCAGGTGAAGTCCCAGACTAAAGGTTTTCCATGACTCCACGGGATGAGAGACATCCCATCTGGACGCTTACCATCATCACGAATGATTCCCAAAGGTTCTAAGACAGCAGGAATATCAGCAGTTGATAAAGCTCGCTTGATTGTCATTTACAGTTGAATGACGAGACGAACGCCCGGAACTGAATCTACAACTCAATCCATGCGTCCATTTTTCGTTGACGATAAATCCACATCTGCATTTATGACTCACACAAATAGAACAGCCCAAACGTAAACTCACAGAAATCCTGAAAGATTCATCATCTAATAAAGTTCCAAGGAATGCAACTGGAAGAGCGTTGAGCCAAGCTCCAGATTCTTTCGTACTAACTGCCTTCAGTCGAGCCTTTCCAAGAGGAGAATTAACAGCCGAGTCAAGGAGTTGTTTAGATGACAATTCGATGAGAGGAAGATCCCAGGATTTCTGGGAAATTTTATTATCAGGTGCAGAGGTTCCAGTTTTAGAACACCATACAGATTCACACTCTATATAGTAAACATCGGACACACTGGAAAAATAATCAGGTAAAATTTGATCAACCTGATGTTGAATGCTGTTCAACGAAGAAAGAAAAGCTGGTAAAGCAAGTGAAGATGCTTGTCGTATACCCAGACCACCCTTATTTACGGGAAGTGTTGCTTGAAGCCATGTGGAAAGGCTGAAATTATTATTAGTAATCTGCTCCAAAATCATACGGAGTCGAAGAGATCAAGTTCATTTTTACAGCGCCAAGTCGGGCAACATCTCAATGTATATATCAATTTGGGTATAGCTAGACAGTTCTTCAGAAGAAAATACCCAATATGCTTTGGAATGGAATCCATGCGGGATGCCATCAAATTCAAAGATTCAGTCTTTTGGTTCAGGGATTGTGCCAAAGATTCTTCTGACATGGGTGCACCAAGGAGGGTCCAGTTGATTTTATTCATAATTTTCATACCAGGAGCAAAACTGTAAAATTTTCCTGGTATGTCATCTTTCAGGTCGTCCAAGAAATATAGTTCGCATTTTTTTAAATTCAATTTAAGGCCAATTTTTTCTGATGTTGAAATTATTTTCTTGAACTGTTCTAAAATTACATCAGATTTACCACCTATGGAGCCGTCATCAAGATACCAACAGTTGAAATCAGACTTGATTGATTTGGTTAAATTATCAATGCATAAACAGAAGAGTGCTGGACGGACACCTCTTTCTGACAAAATAGTGTTATTTCCAAAATTTAAAAAGGTTGTTTCTTATAACATTGGCTTATGAAAGGATATAGATTCGGAATCTTGTCTTCTACTCTTTCTAAAAGGATATTTCTATGAATCATATTGAAAGCATTCTGAAAATCTATTTTCAGGAATACGGTGGAGGCAGGATCTGGATGTTGATTTAAAAATCGACGAGCAGCGTGAGCAACGGCTTCCCATTCTCCTGGGGAATTGAATAGGGCGAAATAATTCACCTACAGTTTCTTTTTATCTTCGAACAAGCTAGTTTTGCCACAAGCCGTCTAAAAATCAAGCCGACGGCAATTGGTCTAATGCCACCATCTTTTTTTTTAAGAGCAACCAATGAGGCTCCGTAAAGTATGGGAATCACATCCTGTATGACTTTTCCAGTGAGTAAGAAGTTGCAGAACGAAGGCAAAGAACTCAAAAGTTTTTCGCACATGGATCCAGAACTTTTGGAAAGCAAATCTTGAAGGTGCGATGGCCTCAACGAATCAAGTCCACCAGAAGATCAAGTACGGAAAGATTTCACTGCTTTTGAAACTTCAATTTCATTGACTTGTAATGGAATAAAGTTTTCACTCCCTGTATATTCAACTTCTGAATCAGTTGGATGTTTCAAACCTAATTCAGATAGAGTATGACTGTCAAAACTTGCGATAGTGTCAGAAGACGACAAGATACGAACAGCAGATATGAGATCCCCATCAGAGACTTAATTGATTATACACTTAGCAAGGTTCGTGGTTGGTGGTAATGACTGAATATCTTTAGATATATATTGTGGAATATTATTATATTACTTGACATATAAATTCACATGTTCCCAGGCTACCTGTACATAATAGTCATAAATTTTACTTCCCCTTTCCTCAAACAAATGTACTTACACGTTCGCCTTTGTATAAAATATGTTTTGATTATTTGTCAATCCAGAATAGCGTAGATATTTTCAACTGCAAACCAACTGACATAATAATAATAACAATAATACTTTATTTTCTCAATGACATGGAGAAACATGTATAGAATTTGTCAAAAAATAATTAACTAAAATTTAGGAACTAGGACTAGAACAACTACGACAACATTTTAAAACTCGTCCAATGAATAAAAACTAGCTTCTAGTAGGTATTTCCTATGACATTGTTTAAATGATTACAGTGTTACACATGATTTAATATTGGCCGGAAGTTTATTGAACAACCTTTGCCCAGTCACAGTGAGTGATCTTCTATATAGAAGATTAGTTCTTGAAAATGGTACATGTAAGTCATTTTGCTGTCTTGTATTAATAGATTGAATTTGTTTATTTGTCTTAAAGGTGGTTAGGTTACAAAATACAAAAACACAATTCGAAAATATAGAAACAAGGTAAGGTTAAAATTTCATAGGTTTAAAAAAAAATCGACAACTAGTGAGAGACACCAGCGATACAACGAATCAATTTTTTTTGCGAGATAAATACATCATTAAAACAAGCGGATAGTCCCCAGAAACATATTCCGTATCTTAGGCCCGATTTCACCAACCCCTTTAAACGAGTTTTGTTCAAATTAAACTTAGATTAAGCTTTCTACACGTCATATTGGATTTCACCAGGAACTATAAGGCCCGTATTCACCACAAGACAGAAAAACGGCGTTTTACTAAACTCCGTTCTCACTAAGCTCAGGTTTTAATCTTGATAAACCTCGATCCAGTTTCACCGACACAAACAGACGAAAGCTGAACCGAGTTTATTGAAACTTAGTTTAAGGACAGTCAAAAGCTGGCAACATAGTAAAATATGTACGTTTCTGTCATTTTTGCATAGATTTCGTTGTTTTGTAGAGGAGCCAAAGCCAAGTGACAATATAACCTAAAAGTTGAAAACCGATAACTTTCGTGTTTGGCTCGTGTTTTGTGATATTTTTGTGGGTGTTCAGTGTTCAAAGTTTAGTTTTTGAAGAAACTTGATAAAAGTGACAATATCTTCTACAATGAATTTCAAGTTGGAATGTGAAAATATAATTCATCAAATAAATTCCTTCTTTGGACTTCATTCGGCACCCAGCTTATTGAATAAATTGGTACACCATATTTCCTTTGCCAGAGTGAAAATGTCTGGAACAAACTCTACCATATTTCGTTAACTTATCAGACCAGTCTTTTCGTTTGATGGCATGTATCTAGGCTGCTTGCCTTCTCTGGGAGATTTCACAATGTTTTCTATTTCTTACAACAGCAGATGGAATTCTGATAACAGGGTCAAAAATACAAACAGTACAATTTACCTGAAAAATCGTATTCGGCCGTTTTTTGATGCATTTTTATTGCATTTCACAACAGAACAATATGAAGGCATGATGACTGTCAATTGCTTTTTATTGTCTAAGTTATACAATTTTTACCCCGTTCCCTTACTCTTTCTTGCATTTGAGGCATTGTGATATCTGATTAGCACTGCAATGATTATTGTGAAATATATAGAAATTAACACATTTTGGGATATGGTGATTTGAAGAGATGAATTCATGCTGAAATATAAACAATTTTGTTAATTTCTTCCGTCGATATTCGAAATCAAATCTCATTATAGTGTAAGGTCGAGTATCTGAAACTAATCAATACCACTGGAACCTCTAAAAATCCCCATGTACTAAAATAAATTACAATAACTGCGGCGAAAATATCAAGGGTATCACTTCCGATCAATACCCATATAAAAATAAATCCGATGACAAATGCAATCGGAAGAGATACATTTCACAAACTGTTGCTGACAAATAGATAAGATTTCACAAACTGTTGCTGACAAATAGATGACGTTTCGACGGATGAGTTATTTCTGTCGAAGGAAGTAAAAATGTCACCTAATTAACGCGAATGAACAAACCTCATAAAAAGAGCATTCAGAGCAGACAAAGACTATGAATTAATTGAGAAACAACAGTTATTTACAGCGATTTTCTGTTGTTACGTATATGAGAAAAACTCTCCAAATGAACGTTGTTGGGCTCTGGAAGCTCTAAAAACATCAGATATATTGCCAGAATCTAACAATTTTTTTCAATCTTTCAACAGCCGTCAAAATGGTGCGTCCGATTTGGCTTATTTTTTAAGTCAACCCAAGGTATTTTTGGTGACAAATGTCATTACATTTGGTTAGTAATGCTTAAATTATATATATATATTATATATCAGAAACGTAACATGAAAATGTTGCACAAACGCGTTACATTTAAAACGTTACATGAAAACGTTGCACAGAAGCGTTTAATTTAAACGTTACATGAAAACATTGCACCGAAGCGTTTCGTTTAAACGTTACGTGAAATCGTTGCACAGAAGCGTTTCGTTTGAAACTTTACGCGCCCCAAGAAGTTTCATTTCAATAATAATCGTTTTTTTATCATACTTTTGCACACCTCGATACTTCAGAGCGCTTCCGTACCAAACCGCTCCATTTTCATCAAGACTTTTTGAAATATAGGAATTGAAGGCTATCGAGTCGAATCTCAGAATATTCCCAAAAACAAATGAAACACGTTTACTCCTACATTGGCGATGTCTTTTGAAATATGGGAATTGAAGGCAAATTCGTCTGAGCCATGGGATCGAATCTCAGAATTTTCGCAAGGTACTAAGACATTGACAGTACGACCTACTACATGAAGTGATATCTGGTTCCTTCTTTCAATTAATTCTATATTTATATTCATGACTAAGTATATTGGCTTACGTTTTATACTGATAGTGATACCATTGGGTATTTAACCATAAACTAATAACTGTTTTCCCCTTGTTCATAGATTTAATTTTCACAACTTAATTTTTGTATGGCATTAATTATGATTTATATTGAAATAATGGGAAAATTATTATGATGACTATAATCAACAAAATTCAATGGGTTGGGTCATTGTTTGAATGAATAAAACATTTTGCTAAATATTTGGCAATCAATCATTGGCTGTCATTGATATTTTAACTCTGTACCAATCAATTATTCATTGGCACTCTTAGAACATCATTATTGTAATTTTTTTTCCGATGCGTTTTTTATTACTCCGGAACAGTATGTAATCTAAATGGCTCCATCCGTTAAAAGTATATGCAATCTAAACAATTTCGCAGTGTCATTTTTGTCAAATCGCCAAGTTTCAAGTCTCATTTAACGAGCTTCACTATTTTTAGAACGGTGTCTGAGATTTCGCGTAAGTGTTGATTTTTTGGTCCAATGCATTAGATAGACTGACTGACTGAATTGGCACACATTTCAAGATGGACCAGTTGTTGCTTGACCTAGAAAAAAAAAACAGCTGTGATCTAGGAGCTGAGATTTGATAAACAACTTGAAATGTTTCATCTATGAGAAGCGAACACTTATTCTCATTGTGCTATATTGAACAGAATTTAGGGTTTTAATCAGATATTGCGCGTTGTCATACGGTAACTATGGAAGTAATAATTTTCTTTGATTCGACCAATCTGATGATAATGAAATTTCTCATAGTGTCTAAAAAGATAACATTGAGTTACATTTGTTTAAAAACATGCTAAATAATACAAACAAATGAAAATGGAGAAGTAGAAAATCAAATATTTTTCTAGAAGTTGAAGGCCTCAAAAAACTATATCGAACAATACTCAGTTTGCCTGTACTGTTAAAAAATTTGAAACTTTGGATACAAATTAGGCCCATTTTACAAGCTTTTATTTAGTTTCACTTGTTAGTTCGTTCGTTCGTTAGGGTCAAATCTTGCAAGTGAACTTTGACCGACTTCTAGTCGTCCGAATAATTTGAAATTTAGCAGGTGTTCATAATCCCGGTGGCAATGCAGTATGGAATTTTTGTTAGAGGAAAAAACAAAATGGCGGCTGCAAGATGGCGGACGAGTTTTGTGATTATGGTCCGATATGATTCAAAATTGGTATGTGGGAGTTTTCAGGGTCGGAGATGATGAATTTCTAGTCAAAATTCATGAATTCAATATAGCGGCTCCAAGATGGCGGACGAATTTTGTGATTATGGTCCGATTCGATTCAAAATTGGTATGTGGACGTTTTCGAGATCGGAGATTATGAAATTTTTGTCAAAATTAATAAATTTTAGATGGCGGTTCCAAGGAGGAGGACGAGTTTTGTGTTTATGGCCCGATTATGAACTCCAAAATTCATAAATTCAAGATGGCGGCCCCAAGATGGAGGATGAGTTTCGTGATTATGGTGATTATGAATTTTTGGGGTATTTGAATAAAAGCTTGTTTTTAAAAAGTTTTTTTTTATTAATTATTTTATTTTTGAATTACGTATTGTAACTAAGAGTATACTGCTGGTATCTTTTAATACATTTACATATTTACTGTCAAATCTTTTAATTCATGGCAACTACAAGCCTCCGAAATTCCAAAAACTAAGGCTACCTACAAACGTTAATATTAATATCATTAAGAATTTGTCGCAATAATAAAGTAATTAACTTACCTTAGCCATTAAGTATTTTAAAACCATCAGATTGGTGTTTAAAAAAAGAACGTAACTTGGAATATTTACTGATATCGATATTATTTTTAATCGATAAAGTGGTTCTCAACATCGAATACATAGATCATAGCGTCGATGACTTAACGTTTTTTGACAACCTTCCAAAATACGCAAGCAGCACAGTTTCCGAAAATGAATTTACGTGATTATCAACTCTCCAATCAATGAATTTTGCATATATTTCTTCATATCTCTTTTTAGATTTTACTGGTAATAAATCCAAAGAGGTTTCCTCAGCTTGATTTGCTACTTCTGGTGGTGTATTTGGAAAATCGAAATCACTTTCCGAATCAGAAATCATGATAACTTAAAAAACTAACAATGCTTTCAGGGCAAACTGACAACAAGTCTAAACTATTAACGAGGAACGTCAAACTAATGAAACCAGGCAACTAGATATAAATTGTTTTTAAATCTCACGGAATTTTTACGATGCTATTTTGCTTTTCAATTAAACAAAATTCAAAAAAATGCATTCTAATTATAGAAATGATTCCTGTCTTTGTCTATTAATAATTTAAAGTCATCAAAACATTATATACGAGGGCGGGAAATGATTGAAAATATAAATTTAACTTTTGTCACTAGAAACGAAAGTTAACGTTATGAGAATTTCTCTCACTTGCGACGGCAATCACGTTTTCGCTGAAGGTAGTCTATTACAAAATGACGTCTTTTCGTAAAGGGTTGTAGAAAAACATATTTAAGCCAATATTTTTGTGAATAATCCTAGCACATGTTTGGATTCCTTTGGTAACTCCACTGATATTCTAAAAGAATTACTCAATACATTAATTGTCAGTTGAGAATATCTCAATGTCATGACCATGCTATACCAATGAAATGTTTTTCTAGATGTATAATGAGCGATTTCTGATTCAGAGCTAAAAGTCGAAGTTGAACGTGTTCGCTTAATACATAACAATATTGTTATGACTACTTCGTTATTGTTCATAATTATTACAATCCATATTTCTCAATAAAACTTGTCCTATGAATAAACCAGTTCAAATATCAATCGAAAATAACATCAAAAGGTTTAAAACCTACCAATATCAGTGATTTGGTAATAATTTTTATGATGTCCATTAAAATTATGTTTGATCATTAAAATCATTTGAAATCATGTTCGTAAGGAAATTCATCCCTGAAGCGAGAACAAATGCATTGATTACGAGATTATCAATACGAATATTTCGATATATTTCAATAGCGCGTGAGTCGACTGTCATACTTTGAACCGACCAGCTGGACCTATTGATTTCCGTTAGCGCTCACTATCGGTCGAGCACTAAATGCAGCGTTATAAAATTGAACGAATGCAATCTCAAATGATAGAAAAGTCGTTATGTCGGTTATATTCTATTAAAGAAATATACAGGAATTCCAGTAGAAATATTCAGTGATATCATAGCAAATAACTAACTTGAGAGAGGGTCCTACGTTGCTACCACAATGTGTGACGTCTCCAAGGCTTCCGACTGTGTCTCCCATAACCGTATACTCACAAAAATGGAATTTTATGGAGAGATATGTCTTCCGTTCGAACTTTTTCATTCTTACTTAACCCACAGGTTTCAAGCTGTCACTGTTAATAACGAACACTCCCTTCAAACATACCCGCCATGGAGTTCCACAAGGCTTTGCACTGGAACCTTTATTGTTCATAATTTGCATATAAGATTTCAGTGATTTCCAGAAAAACGTGTGCTTTTCGCACATCCCACATAAAAATTGTCATGGATCAAATTTGTGACGTTGCAAAAGACAATGCAGAAATGTGATTTTCAACAAACAGTCTCAAACTACATCAACACAAAATAAAAAATAAAAATAAAACATTATCCACAAATCACAGTGGTGAGCAAGAACTTCCTGCTAAACTATTTGATATACATGATTGAATATTAATATTCGCAAATGATTCTACTTTTTGAATAGCACATATGGAAGAACTAAACAGTAAACTGTCTAATTATATTTGCCTTCAGACAACTCTAACAACATGCTCAACTTTGAGAAGGACATATTTTGCTCGGGTGTGAAAACGGCCCCGGTTTTCTCATCCACGGTTTTCGATCTGGCAACACTGCGCGGTCCTTTCGTATGTAGAGCTCGTCCAATATTGAAACGACCGTTTGGTTGGTGGAGAGGGGGAAAACACGAGTGGACACGATTTGCTGTAACAGCTTATGCTACGGCGAATCTTCGTCAGTGTCTTGGCATGCAGCGTTTGAAAGGTTAGGTTTGTTTGATTAATAAATACGTAGTGCAGTTATTTATTCAGTTTTGACAAAAAAATCACAATCTCCGACCCCGAAAACCCACACATACCAATTTTGAATCGAATCGGACCATAATCACAAAACTCGTCCGCCAAAAACTAGGTCTCGTGTATCGCCTATACCAAATATTTTGGTACGCCTATGAAATTTCTATTAATAGCCACAGTTCGGGCATCTTAGAGAAGAATTGGTTGTTAGGTAGAAAGAATCGTTTTGTGTTCCCGATCAGTTCGCTAATCTCTTCAGCATCTTATTCTCAAACTGGGAAGGTATTATCATTATCGGAGGAAACAAATGATTGCACATTAGGAAAATGGTTATCAGTGTGGCATATATGTGATATATCGAGTGAGAATTCTGTTTCCAAATTAAGCGATAATTAGTATTTTGGGTGGGTCAGAGAGGGTACAAAATGATCTTATACATATCAACTTTATTTCCATATCTGCAAAAGTCATTGTCAGGCCGTCAGAGGGGGTACAGAATTTTTTTTTTAAATTCAAATATTCACTGAAACTTTATAAGGCACGCATAATGAATGGGTACAAAATGATCTTATACATATTAACTTTATTTCCACACCCGCAAAAGTCATTGTCGGACCTTCAGAAGGGGTACGAATTTTTGAAGAATTCAAATATTCACTGAAACTTTATGGGTACACAATAATCTTTTACATATCAACTTAATTTCGTCGCCCGCAAAAGTCATTGTCAGAGGGGGTACAGATATTTTTTTTTAATTCAAATAGTAACCGAAAAAGTATAAAGCGATGGCACGCATAGTGAATAGGTACAAAATAATCTTTTACATATCAACTTTATTTCCTCACCCGCAAAAATCATTGTCGGGCCGTCAGAGGGGGTAAAGATATTTTTTTTAAATTCACATAATAACTGAAAAATTATTAGGCGATGGCCGCATAGTGAAGAAAAAAATCTTTACATATCAACTTTATTTCCTCACCCGCGAAAGTCATTGACATGTCAGAGGGGGTACAAATATTTTACTTTTTTATTTAAATATTCACTGAAAAATTATAAGGCGATGGCCCGCATAGTGAATTGGTATAAAATAATCTTTTACATATCAACTTTATTTCCTCACCCGCGAAAGTCATTGACAATGACTTTGCGGGTGTAGAAATAAAGTTAATATGTATAAGATCATTTTGTACTCATTCATTATGCTTGCCATCGCCTTATAAAGTTTCAGTAAATATTTTGAATGTTTCAAAAAAATATGTAAACCACTCAATGTCTTTTGCGGGTGTTGAAATAAAGTCAATTAGTATAAGATCATTTTGTAGCCATTCATTATGCGTGCCATCGCCTTATAAAGTTTCAGTAAATATTTGAATTTTTCAAAAAATTCTGTACCCCCTCTGACGGCCCAAGAATGACTTTGCTGGTGTAGAAATAAAGTTAATATGTATAAGATCATTTTGTACCGATTCATTATGCGTGCCATCGCCTTATAAAGTTTCAGTAAATATTTGAATGTTTCAAAAAAATATTTAAACCACTCTTTTGCGGGTGTTGAAAGTGAAGTGAAGTGCAAGGATGAACAACACTTGGTAGAAAACGACAAATCAACGGAGTCAAAAAACAGAAGCCAGCCGCACATTTGTGGTTTTGTTAGCAGACCTGAATTCCGAAACACCAACGTCCGGCAGCTATAGCTACTGCGTACATCGAGTCCAGGATTATAAAGATGAAGGAGGAATATCAGGGACTGTTAAACAAATGGAAGAATTTAATGGACAAGCCCTCAAAGTGTTAACCCAGACACGTACGTGTTTCGGCTCTCGGGCCTCATCAGTACGGTGAAGAAGTGCAAGGATGAACAACACTTGGTATCTGTTTGTATTTGGTTTTAGCCAAATGTATTAATTAAATATTATTTTAAATACGAAACAAGGATCTGTCTGATATTATATTTGACAAGCTTCTACCAAGAGTCAATTAGTATAAGATCATTTTGTAGCCATTCATTATGCGTGCCATCGCCTTAGAAAGTTTCAGTGAATATTTGAATTTTTCAAAAAATTCTGTACCTCCTCTGATGGCCCGACAATGACTTTTGCGGGTGTGGACATAAAGTTGATATGTATAAGATCATTTCGTACCCATTCATTATGCGTGCCATCACCCAATAATGTTTCAGTGAATATTTGAATTTTTAAAAAAATTCTGTTTCCCCTCTGACGGCCCGACAACGACTTTTGCGTGGGTGGAAATGAAATTAATATGTATAAGATCATTTTGTACACATTCATTATGCGTGCCATCGCTTTATAAAGTTTCAGTAAATATTTGAATTTTTCAATAAATTATGTATCGTCTCCGACTTTTGCGGATCAATTCCAAAATTTTCTTCTACAGCGCTCCTTCGAACGATTTTAAGATAAACCCATCCACCCATCCAAAATACGAATTATCGCTTAATTTGGAAACAGAATTCTCACTTGATATATCACATATAACCACTCTACCATTTTCCTAATGCGCAATCGTTTGTTTCCTCCGATAATGTTAATACCATCCCAGTTTGAGAATAAAATGCTGAAGAGATTCGGGAACACAAAACGGTTTTCTAATCACGCGCGTGCATACGAAAGGACCGCGCAGTGTTGCCAGATCGAAAACCGTGGATGACAAAAACCCGTATATTTTGCTATGTATATTCCAATATCAGCCATGGTACAGTTTCATGGGCTAAATCGGCACATGCAGTAAAAATCTACAGGCAACAAAATATATTATGAGAATTATGTAAAATGCTGAGTTCAAATAACACTCCCAACCCTCCCTCTACTTGATAACGGACATCAGTCTCTGATTTCTCTATATATTTTTTATATATTATTAGATATTCACAAAAATTAATTGGATTAGGAAACCCATCCCCAACACCAGGGAGTGCAGTCGAAGATTAAAACCACGATTTAGGCTCACTATATAACTTTACAACCTGATAGTCGTCTAAAATCTTTGGATATGAAGGCATTCAAAAATGAAATTGCCTCTGCACAGAAAAACATTCTCGATTGAATTTTAAATTGAGGATGTTTGCCTTTTCAACATGAATACCTCCCAAAAGGTTAACTTGAACGATGGAAGATAGTGACTAAAGTTTATCTTTCGGTCGACATTTGATTTTATCAAAATTGCCAATGGATTGCTCCCATTGTTTCCATTAGGAGTCTGTTCCTATCATTTTAATGTTATGTTGAGTTCCAACTAATTGAAACTATACCTTGTGATTGCTTTTTATCGATCTTTCAAATATTTATAAAATTCTGTTACTTGCATGAAACATTTTATTTTAATATAACGATGACAAATACACTATCTATTTTTATTACATTTGTATATTTTGTTATTGAGCCCTTTGTGAATTATGGTTCATTTACAATGGGCTTCGTCTAGTTTTTTATAAATTCCTTGGAGCATTTTAATTCTTAATTATATCGAACGCGGTCGCCAAAGATAATTCTCATTACCATTCATATTACCAAAACGACTCCTCATAAAAGTTCATGCCTGCTTCGCACAAAAAACTGGAAAACTTTTATTCAGTTTCATGCCGACGAAGTAATTCAATTCCATCCAAAGCGCCCTCCTATTCAAATAAAAGAGGCAAATTGCTTAACCGTTTCAATGAATGATACTAATTGAACAAATCTAAATTTAGACAACGTTTCGATGTAAATTTGCAAGGTCTTCCCAAACTCATCCAATCCATCCATATATTTTATTAAAATTGATGGTGTATTCAAAAGTTGTCCGATATTGATCGATCATTTGTTTTCGCAGGGCGCAGACGGTCGTGCACTCCTTGTTGACGTCGGTTGGCATGATGGAAAACGCTGGTAGTTAGAGATAAGGGTTTTCCGAGGGTTTGTGTTTTCTTTGCCTCATTTCACGAATTTCCGCGGTCTCAGGCTCAATTATCTCATTGAATGACACCGACGACACTTTAGATGGAGTGAATTGATAACGTGCTCTTTCGTTTATAAATTCATACTATCAAAAATTCGTGTGTGTATTTAGTTACATTGCATTAGGTTTTCCTTTAGTTTTTCCAAGGCTATTTATTGGACATGATTCTACAGAGAGTTATTCAATGAAGTGTTGAATAAAATCTTAATATATATAAATCCAGTGTCCTGATGTTTGTTCCCAGTGAACTCTTCACCAAGTCAACCGATTTCGACGAAAATTGGCATGTATGTGTAATTTTTTCCAACTTGAGAGATAGGCTATTTTTCATCCCCCTAAATGTTAAGGGTAGTCCACCCCTTAATTTTTTATTTTATTTTTTTAGTAAATTTTTTTTTATGATACAGCATTCAAAAATACATACAACCCTAAATTTCCCTTCTACGATCAACCCCTATTTTTCCATCGCGATTTTTATGTTTTTTTATTTTATCCACAGATCCGCAATAGGGTTGCAAGATGGCAATCGAATATAATAATTGTAGTACGATAAATTGAGAACGGGATAACGGGATAAAGAAGAAACGGGATAACGAAAAAACGGGAAAACGGGATGAGGGAATAACGGGAAAACGGAATAACGGGATAAATAAAAAACGGGATAATAGGAAAACGGGATAACGGGGATAACGAAAAAACGGGATGACAGGATAAGGGGATAAGGGAAAAACGGGATAATGAAAAAATGGGATAACAGGAAAACGGGAAGACGGGATAACGGGATGACAGGATAACGGGAAAACGGGATAAAGAAAAAACGGGATAACGGGAATAACGGGATAACAAAAAAACGGGATGATGGGATGACAGTATAAGGGGATAACGGGAAAACGGGATACCGGGATAAAGAAAAAACCACAGCCACAGCAACGCGTGGCCGGGTCTGCTAGTAATTAATAAAAAACCTTTTTAAAGACAAGCTTTTATTTAAATGCGCTAAAAAGTAGAGAATAATTGCTTTGAATGTGTGACGTAGGTTATTCCGTGACAAGCTTTTGAATCTACAGTGCGCGGCTAAATTATGGAATAAATTCGATATTTCGCAAGCAATGTTCTTTTGATAATAACCCTGAAAGGGGTCGATTTTTGTTTTTAAATGCCGATTTTTGAATGTATATTCTAAAGAAAAATTGAAATAGATGTCTTGTGATACTTCATCTGAAAGGTCTTTCCATACTGCATTCAATGATGAAATATGATTTGATTTGTTTATACAGGGTGAACAAAAGTTAATATTTTATTTAAATGTTTTATTTTGTTGGATATAAAGTTATTCTCTTACTGAAATAAAATATTAATTTTTGTCCACCCTGTACAAACAAATAAAATTATTTATTATCATTGAATGTAGTATTGAAAGACCTTTCAGATGAAGTATCACAAGACATCTATTTAAGTTGAAAAAAATCACCGATTACGTCACCACGTCAAAACAAGTGACATAACCTCTTTAGAATATACATTCAAAAATCGGCATTTAAAAACAAAAATCGACCTCTTTCAGGATTTTTGTCTAAAGTACATTGCTTGCAAAATATGGAATTTGTTCCATAATTTTGCCGCGCACTGTATAACTCACGGAATAACCTACGTCACACATCCAAAGCAATTATTTTTTTACTTTTTAGCGCATTTGAACAGGGTTGGCATGTTCTAAAACATATTTTAAATACGACCCTCTGTTTAAAACATCTTTGTTTAAGAACAGTTGTTTTAAATCATTTCAGATAATTCAAAATCAATAAAAATGTATAAAGAAAAACAAATACATCACAAAAACTAATCTACACTGAGTAGGAAAAATGTGACATGCCTTCATGAAAAATAAATAATAGGATTCAAAACTTGTCACCAGATGTTGTATTGATTGGGTGGAAGGCTGTCATCAACTTGGTAGACTTCTCTATCCCAAGGCGACTCCTCAGTTTGCTATGAACTGGCCCGAACACTGATAAAATCCTTTCAACACCGACAGATGGAGCAACTGGTGTATCCAACTGTATAGCTAAATCTATCACTTTACTATTTCTACTATTTTGAAAGCCACCATGTCAAGGGTTTAACATCTGATGTAGATTTCGTGGAAGAAACGTATTCTTTGAATGGTGAAGAGTTCAGCTTAATATGCCAATTTTTGCAGTTCACCCTTTTTGTTTATCTGTCTGAAGAATGAATAAGTTTAAATTTGTTCCAAATAGTATCTCTTTTTCTCCCGAACATTATAATAAACACAACAGGACAGATTCGCCCTGTCATCTGTAAACAAAGTTGTTATTGGTTGCCAGATCTAAATATTTTACACGAAACTATCATAGCAATATTGTCAAATAAAAAATTCGTACCCAAAAAAAATTGTTTCCAACATGTTTTTAAAGTTTGAAATCATGTTTTTTGAACGAATGAAAAAACATGATTTAAATCAAATAAAACAGTATTATTTAAAAAACACAATGTTTTTTTTTAAATAAAACATGTTTTTTACCAACCCTGCATTTGAATAAAAGCTTGCCTTCAAAAAAGTTTTTTATTAATTATTTTATTTTGTGCCTTTTATTAAGTATGTCTTGATCTATGCATTTTTGTTGAAGCATCGTTATTATGAGGCCTTTTTTGTTCTGAGCTGTCTAGTTCTTCAAGGAGGAAAGATTATCTCGTCCGCCATCCTAGAGCTTCCATCTTCAATTCATAATTTTGACAAAAAATCAATAATCTTCGACTAAATTTAAATTTCCCCTTAAACCCATTTATGAATTTTGACAATAAATTCATAATATCCACCCCAGAAAACCCCCACATTTCAATTTTGAATAGAATCGGACAATAATTACAAAACTCGTCCGCCATTTCAATTTCATAATCTTCGACCCCGAAAACCCCCACATACCATTTTGAATCAAATCGGACCATAAACACAAATCTCGTTCGTCATCTTGGAGCCTACATTTTGATTTGAGATTTGATTACACACATCGGGATAGGTGAAAGTAAATAAAAGCTTGTAATAATTACAAAACTCGTCCGGTATCTTGAAGCCGCCATCTTGAATTTATGAATTTTGAATATAATCCCGAAAACCCCCACATACCAATTCTGAATCGAATCGAACCATAAACACAAATCTCGTCCGCCATCCTGAAGCCGCCATTTTGTTTTTTCTCTAAAACAATTCCATAATACATTGTCACCGGAATTATGAACACCTGCCAAATATCAAGGTAATCGGACGACGGGAAGAGGGTCAAATTTAACTTGTAAGATTTGATTATGTGTGTAACAGATGTGTGACAGGTGAAAGTAAATACAAGCTCTTACAAAAAGAACAGTACTTGTCATATCATATAGAACAGAGGCTGTTGAAGTGAATACATTCATTACAACGATGGGTTGAGTGAATTCCCTCATAATAATAATCTTCACAACATTGAAAAAGCTAGGTTCTGGAAACTCAACTTTTTTTACGACCATGTCATATCCCATAAGCTTGATAACACCCTTGATCTCTTACATTGGGCGAAATATTCTTATTTTATTGAAGACTTGGTTAATGCGATGCCACTCTTGCATCAATGTTACAATTGATTTCTGATCTATGAGATGCAGTTCAATGTTCAGCGTGGCTTTAGCTGGAAAGTAATGTTTTTCTGTTAGATATTACAAAAATAACTTCATTTTTATTGTAGATTTTCCAAGTGTCAGGAAAATATTTCTATTCAATTTTCAATTCAGAATGTTTTCACTTCCAACATGAATACCTCCCTCCATCTTGAACGATGGCGACTAAAGTTTATCTTTTAGTCGTAGGTGATTCCACATCTGATTTTATAAATACCCTGTTCATTTTTTCAAACAAGTCATGAACTGTACTAATTTCACTTGAAATTCCAGATTGAAACCTCGTTCGAAATTGATACTCAATAAGTTGCCCAAGTAAAACTTCTTTAGATTTGTTCTAGATTTAGAAAAACTTTGTTCTAGAGTTAGAAAACTTTGCTCTAGATTTTGAAAACTTTGATTCGTGAATTGCGATGAGTTTCTAAATGTAAGACATCTTTTCAGAAAAAAACTTTCTTGAAACACAAAATGTGATTGAAAAATCTTTTGTAAATGAATGAACTGGCTGTTTGTGATTTCTACATTTTGTTACGGCAATTGGCAGGTCCGCCCCTCCATAATTTGTCATAAACGAGACATCGCTACTTTTCTAGAGGATTCGGCCGTACCATATAAGCGGGTCACACGCGAGAGGCAAGAAGTTTTTGAATATTGTGCAGAGAAACAAAGTAGTTCATATTAGCGAAGTCTATTTAGTGCAGTGCATTTTAGATGTAAACAAGTATTGTATTGAAAGATAAACGCCATGTGAAGTGGAATAAATAGAAAAATCGAATTAAACGGTTTTCTTCACATAAAAGATTAAATATAAATTGAACCAGAAAATGGTAGATCTCAGGTGAAAAACAACTACTTTCCTGGCAAATACCACGCAGAACGTTGGATGATATTCACCTGAAAATCCATGCATACCTCCATATTTTTTCCAAGTATTCTATTGTCAGAGTGTATTATTTATTGTGTTGTGTTTCAAACTGAAATAAACGGACATTGAATTCATTGGAATATTTTTGATTGCAATAAACAAACACAAGTTTGATAACAATTTGAATGAATTTTTACGAAATTTAAATTTTTTACGCAAAATGGAGAAGTGGAAATCCAAAATTGTCTATAAAATAATAACACACTTTACATAGAAAGAATTTCACACGGAGAGAATCCGTTTGATGAATGAAATGACAACTGTCACGGGATGAAGCGATGTAGAGTAATGTGACGAAGCTCTGTCAATTTATGTATGATTGCCACATTTGCAAGGAATTTCATCATTTTGCAGTAAAAGTGCAGTATTACAATATCCAAGAATTTCATCTAGCTATACATATACTACATTAGAATTAGAAGATGTGGAAAAGTAAGTGACTTTTGAGCTATAACTCCGGAATAAAACCATTTTCCTCCTTTAGTGATAGCTTAACTTTATCCGTCGAAGAAAAAGGGTTCTTGTTACACGAGACGGCCTGGAAAGTTATAATAGTGTTAGTAATGTAATTTTTTTATATTCATTGGAAATAGATCTACTCTTGGGCTTTTTTTTACAATACAAAGAAACTATTTACTCTTTTGGTGCCTCCTTTATTGACCATTTCGCCATTTCTGGAAAGAATTAATAATCGAGTGACATGTAAAAAGTTCCATTTCAACCGTTTGTCGCGGACAGGCTTATTTTCAACACATTTTAGCCCTTTGTTTTAGTGGCCTACCCTAAAATTTCGAGTGGAAGCTTCCGAAAGGCAAGAGAAACAAGAGGTTTTTTTTATTCATCAATGCTGCTTTCATTTGTTCCTACATAATTGTTTCGAGTATCGAGGTTTAAAATGAAACGATTTCGCTCAGTCTTTCAATTTATTTCTATTGTTTCCTTGTAAGGTAGCAATGAATATTTATGCATCGAGAGGGAGACGTTTTAATTAATTGTTGACGCGTATAAAGGTATCAAGAAAATTGATTAGCATTTGCAATAACTTATTAAACAATAATGCTTTCTGATCATTATAATCGTTGTCCTATTGTTATAGCTGACTTTCACTATCTTTTTATGTACGGTTCTGTTTGTTTGTATGTATGGGATCGATCCTCCTACTATAACAAGAGTAAATATAAAAAATAAAACGAAGCATGTGGCTGATTTCACATACGTCTCTGATAAAAACGCAACCTTTCTGTATCTCAATAATGGCCCAATGAGGATTTAACTAATGCACTGAAAAAAAAGGAACACATAACATAACGATGATCACAAATGACCAAGATTAGGTTGTGAATTTAAACAATACGATATGTAATGCTTTTCTTCGCACGTGTTAAATTAACTAGTATTCATAATGTTGGTAAATAATATTATTTAACGTTTAGTTTTACCATTTGTAAGTCCTACTATATGACAACACTAACATATTTTAAAGGAAAATTAATGCGACTTTCAGTACCAAAATATCTTAATATATTTAAATTATTTCAATATCAGTTTCAGTAATTCAGTATCAACAAATACCACTTCATACTTTAAATATTACTTTCATTCCAGAAATATCCACTCCATACTTTAAAAATTATTTTCACTATCAAAATATCTACAATATATTTAAAATATTTGTCAGTAATCGCAAGAAATACTTACAGTTCAACATTGTTTTCATTACCAAAATATCATTCTCAGTATTTCATTACAGTTTAAATATTACAATATCCTTATCAGTCCTCGAATATATTTAAAATATTTGGGATGCAGTTCAGTCGACGATTATTTTTTTGTACACGCTCCACAAAATACCTACTTTATCGGACTATTTTTGTCTATTCTGAAAACTTATAATTAACATCTTAAAAACGTTTCAGGAGACGCAATGAACTATAGAATATTTGAAGTTTCGTAGTGACACCACACGTTTTTTTCGAAACATTCTTTTGGAATGCTTATTCATGAAAAATGAACACTAATATTTGACAAGTATTTGACAAATGTGTCATTGATAAACAATCGCTTGCTAGATTTTTGCACAACGTCCTTACACTAGCGTATTGGTGATTGAAAATGTATGCACGGCGAGGAAATATATGTAGCATTTATGTAATGTTTATTAGGAAAGCTAAAAAATGTTGTATGCAACATGTACGCAAATGGCTTCAGCGGACATCATCTTCATATTCCGATTCGTCCGCTAAAGCCTCACTTTGCGAACTAGTTACATAACCTACTATTATTTTTACCACCTTTTCATTAGCTTGCTTATGTGTTTGTCCGGTACAAATCTTGCAATCGATTTTAAACTAACTTCCCGATGAGCTAGAGACTTGAAACTTCGGAAATGGCTCTGAACTGGATGACAATCTCTCCATACCGGTGATGAGCGGATGTTGTTTTGCGATCTAGAGTGTGCTCCGCGATAATGAACACTATTGCGATTCTCGACTTTACTGTCATCGCGCAATGGAGAAAGTGATGTTAGAAAATCTAAAAATCTGTGAAGGTAACAACCTAGCCCCATACAGATTTATATCCCCACACAGATTCCTAACCCCATATAGATTGTCCTGAATATTTTTTATTGTGAATTTTCAATAACTATGAAAATAGTTGTAAGCTTTGAAACGAAAAACGTGGGGCACATGATTGTTAATTGAAGCATGGATAGTTTACCTAAGTCATGCGACCCACGTTTTTTAAAAAAGTTATTGGAAATTTATTTGTCCTGGAAACTTTTCAGGAATATATAATCTTCTATATAATAAAAATAAATCTCAATTCTTTCAAAGGGCAAAACGTGAGAACAGCTGGATCGATTTGGATGAAAAAATTTAATGTTCATAATAGCCCGAGGATGGTTGATACAGAAAAAATCAGGAAAGTTTCCCGGAAATTGGAAAATTTGGGTATATAAGAAATTTGGCTAAGAAAAAGAGTATTGTATTACCAAGCAAAAGGTCACAGGAACGAATCCCGGTCGGGATAACATTGTTTTTTTATTTTATAAAAACAGCGGCTGGACCGATTTGGCTAATTGTTTTTTTGAATGTTCGTAATACTCCTAATAAGGTTTTTAGGAAAATTAGGATTTTTAGGAAAATTATTGGAAATTTCTTTGTCCTGGTTTTTTATCAGCATGCCTTTTGTTTTTAGTTTGACATTTAAACCTTATTTATTATATTATTTATTTTATTTATTAATAAATATTTATTTTGGAATATTTTTCATTTTTCAGTTATTTGCCCTGATCCTCAAATAAAGGATTTTTGAATGAAATATAATAATATGGCCCAATAACTTGAAAACTTCCATTTTAATTTCTCACCAACGGATATACACTATAGGTACGGGTAAATTATACCAAAATCGTTGATTCCTTCAGTTCAATAGTTCCATCACGTTTTTATTATCTTAATTACCCCAAATATTATATACACTATGTTCCATTTATGTTCATTACATTTCAAACCTAAGTACATTTCCAGTATTTTCATACCCCCGGTATATTTTGATTATTTTCATACATCTCTAGTACTTTAAATAGCTTCAGTATACTTTAATTATTTAAATACATTTTCAGTACATTAAATACTATCATTATCTTAAATACATTTTAAATATTTCATTAGGCGTTTTTTTTAATATATTTTAAATATTGTTCGTTATCAGATATTTAATTATGGTGTACATATTTTGGGTAGTTGTTTCCTCCTCGCTCATTATGTAGTATTGTATTATATATCTTGTAACATTACCATATAAACTATGTAAACAACCTATAATAATGGTATATATAATCCATGTATCCTTTTAGTATTTAAACTGTATTCTGACCACATAGACTATACACTAGTAGTTATTTACTTATTATGTAGTATTCAATTATATATTCAATGATGAACTATGGATATTTACCATATAAGTCGAAAAGTATTTCACGTTTAAGCATAAGATAACACTGCGTTGATACGTGCACTCAGGGAACCGGCCGGCTGGTCAGCTTGACGAGAGTCCTATCGACATCTGTAGTCAAGCAAGTCTGGACGCGCCAAGTACCTGGATGGGTGACCACCTGCCAGAGAAGACTCGCGTTCAATAAAGCCACGAATAACTTCAGTGTAGTAGCATATTCACAGCTGCAGGCGTCATGTAAATGAGCACGAGATATGGCGATAGATATGCCGTCCCTCGGAGGGGACGTTAAGATGGCGGTCCCGAGTACTGGATGATGAGCTCGTTAACGATGCCTACTTCTGAAACACCAGAGGTGTTTAGCCCTGTCACAGAAATGGGCCGACGTTAAATAGAGAAATAAAAAAAATGCCTGCACTCGCATTGTGCTCAGACATACTAGGTAATTCATCACTATTACTATTTTTCTAACCAGCTATGAATGTCAGTAAGATTATATTGTTTGATTAAATGAGTATATTTGTTTTGACGATGTTGTTTGGGTTTTTTGCTTTTTACAGCTGTATGAAATTTGTATTACGTGAAATGCAATGTTCAACCCTTCTCTAGATATTACCAATAAAAATAAAGTTTCCTACTATTCCGCTCTTTTTCATGAGAGACCCATTTCTCGGTTAGTACGTGATCTGCCGAAGGAAAACTTGCGATCGATGGTTGCCCGGTTTCTAGGTTTGGGGTGTTTCTGGCCCACGGCCAGAACATAAAAGCCAAAGAAATGACACCAGAAGTCCGTTGATATATAATGAACAAAGCGGGGATTTCTCTATCGACCTTTTGTTTTTCTTTCAAGAAAGGGACGAACGCTTCTAGCACATTTTGTGTTCCGGAGATGGGATGTTACTACTTGTTATTGATCGAACGGGACAGGATACAGAAAAGGGAAGTTTTGTGAAATAGATTGGCTATAATTTTGAGTTTATACACAGAAACGTAAATCCGATAAAAAACTCTAGTACTATACAGTAATTCCTTGTTTCTAAACGCAATGAAACAACGAAATACATGAGGCGCTATTAACAAAAATGGAAGAAATGATTCAGTGAAATCGATTTTTTATATGAAATTGAAGTTTAAAATTATATATGTATGTGAAAAGTGTATTATCGAATGGGTCCTTTACCAATCAAATCAAATTTCCAAAAAATACGCAAAATTTAAATGTACCTGAAAGTGGTTAAACATTCCCAACTCAATCAATTTCTTCCAAAGAAAGATCTGCGAACATCCACAGTGCGTTAAGTTGGCAATACTGAGCGGTGCGATCGCTGGTCCAAGAGACTGTCAATAGAACTCATTAAACTAATGGATTCCATTTTCTACAGAATGTTGCGTACTTACATTGTATAATGAAACTCTTTATACAATGGTACTCACTTACGGATAGTCTGAAAAGTTTCTGACCTAGATGGCAGCACTCGTCAACAATAGCTAGGGAATGTGTTTGTGCATCTTCTGAACGGTAATCGCCAAAATTGTGAGTCGATGTGAGTGTTTTTGTGAAAGTGGAAAAAATCGAGTATCGAGCTGTCATCAAATATTTGTTTTTGAGAGGCAATACGCCTTCACAAATCAAAGAGGAGTTGGGCGCTGTGAACTGGGACCATCATTTACCACCGTGAAATGTTGGGAGCTGAATTTAAACGTGGCCGTACCAACTTGGGACCAACTTGCAACCACTGACGATAACATCGCTAAGTTCACCAAATGGTGCTAGATGACCGTCGCATTAAAGTGAGAGAGATAGCAGATACTATGAATATGTCCATAAACTGTGTTTGTCACATATTCCAAGAAGAATTAGACATGAAAAAGCTGTCCGCGTTTGCTCGCGTTAGACTAAAAACGTGTTCGAATGAACATTTTCAACGCTTTGTTTTGGCGCCGATTAATTACTGTAGTGTAGATAAAACTTGAATACCTACATCATTATACCCCAGAAACAAAAATACAGTAAAAACAGTGGACTGCGATGGGAAAATCTGCTCCAAAAAAGCAAAAACTGTTTTTTCGGCTGGGAAAGTGATGGCGACTGTTCTGGGGGATATTCATGGAGTTATCTCAATCCATTATCTACAGAAAGGAAAAACTATTACAGGAGCATATTACGCATCATTACCTGACAAGCTAAAGGCACAATTTGCGAAAAAAAAGGCCGCATTTGCAGAAAAAAAAACACCAAGACAATGCGCCGTCTCAGACTTCAGCGGTTTCCATGGCGAAAATCCACGAACTACGGTTTGAACTTGTTGACCACCCTCCTTACTCACCAGATCTAGCCCCAAGCGACTTTTTTCTGTTCCCTAAGCTAAACAGTTGCGCTCGGAGGACAGAGATTTTCGTCAAATGAGGAGGTCATCACCTTCGTAAACAATTACTTTGCAGAGGAAGACGCCGAGTACTACTTGGACGGGTTAAAGAGATGGGAGATCGCTGGGAGAAGTGTGTAGACTTACGGAAACTATGTAGAGAATATAAAAGAAAAAATCTCTTGTATCTTTGTTGGGTCGGAATTTTTTCAGTCCACCCATATGCTCCTTAAGGTAGTTCAGCCACGAGACAGTTGAATTAGGAAATTATTTTCGACGGAATCGAAAAATTTCAAATTACTTTTCGATTTGAAACATGAAAAAATTTTTTTTGAAGGGGGCACTTGCCCCCTTATCGACTCCAGAAAATTTTATCGTTATAGAAAGTCGGCGACTCAAAAAATTGATGACCCCGAAAAGCGCAGCAAAAAAAAAATTTCATACCCGGGAAAAAATTATCGTTTTTCGATAAAACTTCAATGGACTTTTTTGTAGTACTCTTTTTGAACTTTTTTTTTGGGGGGGAAGGGGGTATCGTTAAAATCGATGGGGTCAACTAGGAGGAGTTTTTTTCGCGTTCAGACCCTCAAATGGTCCCCCGTCCTTCTTTAAAAAGTCCCCTGGTACAATCCGCATCTCTCTACGACCCCCCCTTTAGGCTGTGCGCTTCCCAGTGGACTATTTTCAACCGACGAAACCAAAAAGGAGGAGGTTTTCTATTCGACCCGTATATTTTATGTTTTTCCATCATATTTTTTTATGTATGATCACGCATAACTTTTTACTGAGGCGTCCGATTCCGATAATTCTTTTTTCAGTGGATAGGGTGTACTTCGAATTTGGTCCCATTTGAATTTTAAAGACCCCTAAGGGTATCGAAATGAAGGATATTGATCACTCACCCTCTGAATTCTGGTCCGTTAACCGATTCTATCAGGCATAACTTTGTTCTGGGTTCTTCGATTTGGATGATTCTTTTTTTAATAGATAGGGTATACCTTAAATATTTGGATTTCGAAAGGAATTAGCCACCCTTACGGGTAGAAAAATAGGGAATAATTGATTTTTCACTAGTGAACATTGGCACACACATACGTAGTTGACAATGACAGATCGCTACTGATATCATTCTTGTTCCGTCAAAATCAGTATATTTTATGAGAGGATGGAATGATATACAAAGTAATGAAATAAACTAACCAGAACAACGAAAATAATTTATATTACAACAAATAGTAAAAGTAGATAATCATATTATTTAACTGGTAATAGTTGAAGTAAGGTGGGTAAGTAAGTATTTTGGAAGTAATCAAAAAACAAGTAGGTAGTAATTGGTAGATTTTAGCCACAAAAAATTGAAAAATAAAAACTTTTTAACAAAAAATTAAACCGACGAAATACGGAACTGAAAAGTAAAAAATAAAAACTTTTTAACAAAAAATTAAACCGACGACAAAATCAACTGAAAAGCAAAGAATAAAATGAACCTTCTTAGTCTAAATGATAATTGAGCTCCTAAGCTAATGTAAGTAACTGATTTTGAGGCGGCGCCAAACAAACTAGCGATTGAATTAGGTGAAGCGTAAAATGATGGCAGCCAGATGCACGGCTGCGTTTTGATGACTTCTTTCATAGATAATGATCTTCGATAATTGTTTGTTTGGCGCCGACTCAAAATCAGTTACTTACATTAGTTTAGGAGCTCAATTATCATTTAGACTAAGAAGGTTTATTTAATTTTTTGCTTTTCAGTTGATTTTTGAATAACAAGAGTAGTTTTGATTATATCTGTCAAACTTTTTTCCGTATTTCGGTTTAATTTTTTTTAAAAAGTTTTTATTTTTCAATTTTTTTGAATAACAAGAGTAGTTTTGATTATATCTGTCAAACTAGATGGTCAATCACTTTGATTTTTTTTCACAATATCTGTGATATCCTACTCTAGCTCCTCCTCGTTTTTCATAAACTTCTTGATTTTAGTACTAACGGTAGAATTAATAATGTGCCTTCCCCGTGGACTACTTTGAATAACGAGAGTAGTTTTGATTATATCTGTCAAACTAGATGGTCAATCACTTTGATTTTTTTTCACAATATCTGTGATATCCTGCTCTAGCTCCTCCTCGTTTTTCATAAACTTCTTAATTTTAGAACGGTAGAATTAATAATGTGCTGTTTGCCTATGCATGGTCCATATGTTACGTGTTAATTGAGTCAACTTCAATTATATATATCTCGGGTTCGAGATGGTGAACCTTGTTAAAGTTTTATAGAGGTGTTGTTCACATGTTAAACAATACGTATGCAATTTTAATAATTTCCTAATTCAACTGTCTTGTGGCGGAACTACCTTAATTGATATCCTTAAAGCTACACCAGCATATATGGCACACTCCAAAAAAAAACTAGTTATTACAAATTTGCGCCCCAAACCAATTTTTTTTACAGTTCCCGTTTTCCAGGAAAAGGGTGTGGGCTAGCTTTTGATTCAAGCTGCACCACACACTCTGTATTTTTGAAAATATGCAATATATAGTAATCGGACGGGTGCCAGCATTTCTTACACATTTATTACAGATTATTTACTTGTAGAAAATTCCAAAATGTTGATCTCCAAGAGGTTAAATACCCCTGAATATTGAATGATCCCTATTGAATATACATGAAAACATGGATGGTAACAGAATTTTTTACAAAACTTCTTACACATCTATAACAAACAACCGACGTTATGGAAATACTCCCAAACATCTCAAGATCCCTATTACATATATGTGTCTTGACGTAGACTCGGAGGCGGAATTGTCCACGTACCAGTACAAATATTTGTCAACTCACCGTTTTTAAAATCACAACCCTTAAAGGTGTTGATAGTCCTTCGTAGAAAAAAATGCGTTTACACTTGTGAAATCCATAACGGTGTTGATGTATGGTGTAATAACTGTAAATGTCGAATTTTTCTGTCATAATAATTTCAAAACTTTACTAACACTCTTCAAATTTAAAAATTTCTATGCGAACCTGGAAGCATGTGATAGAAGAGTGTGGGTTGCTGTAATAAATTCATAAACACTTTTTAACAAAAAATTAAACCGACGAAATACGGAACTGAAAAGTAAAAAATAAAATAAACCTTAGTCTCAATAACTAAGCTCCTAAACTAATGTAGGTAACTAATTTTGATTCGGCGCCAAACAAACAAGCAAATGAATTAGGTAAGGCGTAAAATGATGGCATCGAGATGGGCGGTGACATTATGATAATTTTTTTGAAGTAATTTAATGATCTTCGTTGATTGTTCGTTTGACGCCGACTCAAAATTAGTTACCTACATTAGTTTAGGAGCTTAGAAGAATTATTTTATTTTTTACTTTCCAGTTCCGTATTTCGTCGGTTTAATTTTTTGTTAAAAAGTTTTTACTTTTAAATTTTTTTTGGCTGAAATCTACTAATTACTAGCTACTTGTTTTTTGATTACTTCCAAAATACTTACTTACCCACCTTACTTCAACTATTACCAGTTAAATAATATGATTATCTACTTTTACTATTTGTTGTAATACAAATTATGTTTGTTGTTCTGGTTAGTTCATTTCATTACTTTGTTTACCATTCCATCCTCTTATAGAATAAAATGATTGTGACGGATGTAGGAGAACAAAAATAATGACACTAGCGATCTGTCATTGACAACTACATATGTGTGCCAATGCCAATCCCCTATTTTTCTACCCGTAAGGGTGGATAATTCCATTCGAAATCCAAATATGATCAACTATGAGGTATACCCTAGCTGATAAAAAAATAATCATCCAAATCGAAGATCCCAGTACAAAGTTATGCCTGATAGAATCGGTTAACGGACCAGAATTCAGAGGGTGAGTGATCAATATCCTTCATTTTGCTACCCTCAGGGGTGGATTTCATCTTTCAAATTCAAATGAGACCAACTTCAAAGTACACCCTATCCACAAAAGAATTATCGGAGTCGGACGTCCTAGTAAAAAGTTATGCGTGATCATACATAAAAAAAAACGCGTCGACTAGAGAACCTCCTCCTTTTTGGTTTCGTCGGTTAAAAACTGAAAAAAACTGTGAATGTCGCATATTTCTGTCATTTTTCAAAAATTTATCAACACATCCAACTCTTCAAATTTTCAATTTTCGCTATCAAAATTGTCCATGCGCACCTACAAACTAGTGATAAAAGCTTGTGGGATTCTGTAATAAATTTTAAACTAAAAAAAAAAACTGTAAATAACCCATTTGTGAGTAATAACGTCTTTCAAAAATTTATTAATACATCCCACTCTTCGAATTCTGAATTTCTATAGTCGACATAGTCCATGCACACTTAGAAGTATGTGATAAAAGTTTTGGGCTTCTAAAATAAATTAAAAACTAAAAAAAAACTGTAACTATCGCATATTATCTTTCAAAAATTTATTAACACTTCCCACCCTTCAAATTATTAATTTCTTCAATTAAAATAGTCCATGCGTGCCTAGAAACTAGCGATAAATTTTAAACTGTTACTGTCACATTTTTGAGTAATAATACCTTTCAAAAATGTATTTATACATACCTCTCTCCAAACTTTCAATTTTTGTAATCAAAATAGTTCATGCGCGTAATTCGTGGGAAACTGTAATAAATTTAAAACTCAATAAAGAAAGTTTAATTTTTTAGTAATAATGCCTTTCAAAAATTTATTAACACATCCCATTCTTGAAATTTCCAGTATCTACAAAAGTGAATTATTGATGTATTATTAAAAACCTCCCGTTCATTATTCTAATTATGAAAGTCCCAATCCTTCAACCAAAATAAAATTTATGCATACCGTATTTTTATGAATTTCCTATAATATTTGTTTCTGGGGTTCCAGTGAATTTTTGGACTGAATAAATATAACCAATCCTAGGACCTCCTCAGATCGATACTATAGTAGGTATAGTAGGTACATCAAAACCGTTATTGATTTCACAATTAAGAACTCGAAGGACTGTCAACATCTTTGAGGGTTGTCTTTTTAAAAACGGTAACTTGATAAATATTTGTTCTAGTCCGTGGAAAATTCCGCCACCGAGACTACATCGTGACACATATATGTAATAGAAATTTTTAGATATTTGGGGGTGTCTAACCCCTTGGGAAATAATTAATGCAATTTCCATTGTTTGTAATTGATGTGTAAGCAGTTTTGTTAAAAATTCTGTTATTCTGTATGTTAATAGGGATTATTCAATATTTAGGAGTATTTAAGCCCTTGGGGATACCCCCGTAAAGCTACCAGAACCACCTTGGAATTCTCGATTTTTTTTCTGGCCATAATTTTGGGATAATTTTAGGCTAATTTATTACCCTGTTGACAAATTTTTTGCTCTTAAATTATGGGAGATATCGCGGGTTCTGTTAGCTTAACGTTAAGCTAGCAGAACCAAAGAGCTAATCGAATGTTTATAAAAAATCTGATCACACCATAATTTTAGGCTCAAGTTTGAACCCACTGCCGATTCTCCAAGGTTTTAAAAAAACATGGGTTCTGCTAGCTTTACCGTAAAGCTAGCAGAACCCAACTTTAAAAAAACACCTCCGAACAAATTCTCTTGGACAATAACTCTAGGCTCTATTCATGTAAATTTACCCTATTTGAAAATTGTGTGCTCAACACTCAGGGAAAATATGGACCCTATTTGCATTCTGTCGGATTCCACATTACTACCACTGATAACTTGTTATGAATTTAGATCATCCACCTTTCCCTTTTCGATTCTATCAAAATGTTCCCGAAGTAATGTTTTTTTTTTTCAATATACCTAGTTCTCCTAGCCTCATTTGGATCGGACTAAATAACGAAACTCGTCCGCCATATTGAATTTTTGAATTTCAATAAAAAATACAATCGGACAAGCCAGTCCGGCAATCTTTTTTTTCTTATCAAAATGTCATGATGCATTGTCACCCGAATGACAAACACCTGGCAAATTTCATGTCAATTGAGTGACTGGGAGTTGTTCGAAATTAAATTTCATTCAAGAATAGGTAGATACATACATACATACTAACTAACAGGGCAAGTTAAAAAGCTTGTAAAATAATTATCCTCCTTCTTCCCATAGTCGTAGTCTTTTTGTGGCCACTTCCAGTGAAAAAGAAGTATATATGTATGTTTAAGTCAAATTTTGAGTCAATTTTAAATCACTTCCAGTCACTCACTCGACTTGGGAAAACAAAATAGCGACTTCGGCAACATTTTAAGAAAATTGAAAAGGGAAAGGTGGATTATCTAAATTCATAACAAGTTATTAGTGGATTCCAGTGGTAGTAATGTTGAATTCGACAGAATGCAAATAGTGTCCAGACTTTCCCTTAGTCAGCAAAAAAATTTCAAATAGGGTAGTAAATTCACATGAATAGAGCCTAAAATTATTCTCCAAGAGGATTTGTTCGGAGGTGTTGGGTTCTGCTAGTTCTACGGTAAAGCTAACAAAACCGTGATTTAAAAAAAAAAAACCTAAATAAGGAAAATTGGCAGTGGGTTCAAACGTGAGCCTAAAATTATGGTGTGATAGATTTTTGATAAACATTCGATTAACTCTTTGGTTCTGCTAGCTTAACGTTAAGCTAGCAGAACCCGCGATATCTCCCATAATTTAAGAGCAAAAAAGTTGTCAATAAGGTATCAAATTAGCCTAAAATTACGGCCAGAAAAAAAAAATAAAATCCCAAGGTGGTTCTGCTAGGTTTACGGGGGTCTTGGGGATCAACATTTTGGAACTCTCTGTAATAAATGTGTAGGAAATTCTGGCACCTGTCCGATCACTATACAGGGTCCTGCAACAGCGGCGAGGTGTTCCATATCTCTATTTAGGAAACAGATAGGAATCTATATTTCTATAATATTACCTCATTGCTCGAGCTCGACAAAATAAAAAAATTGTCGGTCACACAGGGTGTTCAATTTTTCCTGGGCGGATCCCAATTGAGCATTTTTAAATGGCAACCTATATTTTTTATTGCTTTTTCGGTTTCTACATAGAAAATAAAAGATACTCTATGTATATCTTCACTTAGAAAATATTGACGGTTTTCGAGATTTCTAGCATGACACGTTTTTTTCCAATATTCGTCACTCAGAATATTTGAAATTTTAAAGTTGTGTGCCAAGTCCAATTGAAATTTTTTTTTCGTCAAATATTCTACATTAGTAACTTTCTCAAACGATATATCTATAATCGAGCTGTGATATACAAGGTGTAAAAAACAGCTTGCCACATATTGTAAATAAAAATTTGCAGAATCTTGCTTATTTTAAATGGAACACCCTGTATATTATCGATCCATAAGAAGCGCCAACAAAGGCTCTACAAATGTCATCAAGTATTCCATATGGTTAAGTTTACTAGTTTTTCTTAAAACAGCTCTTTTTTTTTCGAAAAATTGCAAGTATTCATATTTCTTCGCAATAATCTGAATGAACGACTTTTTTCAGAGCGAAATCCATTTGACGACTGATAAGAATATACGAAAGATGTCTTGTTTCAATTATGTACATTAAGAGGTGTCCAAACAAATATTTTTTTATGAAATAAATGTATGTATCACATTTTTCTAAATGGAAAATTTTTTTTTTCATTGGATGCAGAATTTTACACATAAATCGTGCAATATCAAACCAAACACGATTAAACAAAAAAACATTATGAATATTACTAATAATATTTTTTTTCATGTTATGTTGTATATTCATGAATTAAAGTCAGAGCTTAAGTTCTAGATATTTAAATTGTCAACTGGCAATCTACAAAAGGGAAAGTTTAATGAAGGTTGATAATGAAACTTTCATAAAATATGTTCAACATGTCTTTTCTCCCGTAGACTTTTTAGGCCCGATTTCACCATTAGACACATGAACGGCGTTTTCAAAACTCCGTTCTCACTAAACTCAGATTTTAATCTTGATAAACCTCGATCCAGTTTCACCGACACAAACAGACGAAAGCTAAACCGAGTTTATTGAAACTTAGTTTAAGGACAGTCAAAAGCTGGCAACATAGTGAAATATGTACGTTCCTGTCATTTTTGCATAGATTTCGTTGTTTTGTAGAGGAGCCAAAGCCAAGTGACAATATAACCTAAAAATTGAAAACCGATAACTTTCGTGTTTGGCTCATGTTTTGTGATATTTTTGTGGGTGTTCGGTGTTAAATTTATTTTTAAAAATATAATTCATCAAATAAATTCCTTCTTTGGACTTCATTCGGCACCCAGCTTATTGAATAAATTGGTACAACATATTTCCTTTACCAGAGTGAAAATGTCTGGAACAAACTCTACCATATTTCGTTAACTTATCAGACCAGTCTTTTCGTTTGATGGCATGTATCTAGGCTGCTTGCCTTCTCTGGGAGATTTCACAATGTTTTCTATTTCTTACAACAGCAGATGGAATTCTGATAACAGGGTCAAAAATACAAACATGTACAATTTACCTGAAAAATCGTATTCGGCCGTCTTTTGATGCATTTTTATTGCATTTCACAACAGAACAATATGAAGGCATGATCATCTACTAATTAAACAATAACACATTTTGAAATAGGTAAAATGTTCAATTCTCCAACATAAACAAATCGGAAAAGTAAGGTTGTTTCACCTCCAATGTCAACCATCTGTCAAACGTGCACGAAACCAATGAACTAAACGTCGTTTAACTTCGTAACTGGCCAAATTCAGCCCATTTTAAGTGGAAACGCTGTTTAGAACTGAACGCGGTTTATAGTTCCTGGTGAAATCCAATATGACGTGTAGAAAGCTTAATCTAAGTTTAATTTGAACAAAACTCGTTTATAGAGGTTGGTGAAATCGGGCCTAAGAAGGTTTATTTTAGTTTTTGCTTTTCAGTTGATTTTTTCGTCGGTTTAATTTTTTGTTAAAAAGTTTTTATTGTGTTTTAAAATTGAGAATAATACATCTGACAAAAAGTTGATGAACATATTTTTTTTAATTTCTGAAAATATTTTTCTCAAAATGTCTATAGACGTGGTCTTGAATAATATTTAGAAAAATGCGCCACAACTCAATTTTCCATGAAAAATTGTATGGAAAAAACAAAAAAAATTATTTTCTAAACTATCTCTCAGCATTCCTTGAAAATCTCTAATATAGAAGTTATTTTTAGATGAACAATATTTCACGACTAGTGTTGCCAGAAAAAAATCTGTAAGGACGGCGAGAAAATATGTGTGGCGTTTCTGTAACTCTGGTCCCCTGTACCAGTCTGTACAGGTTCTTCACTCGTTGGTACTGTATTCTTCGAGGATTAGCCTTGGCTGTCCGAATATTGCTTGTCTTTTGCGGTCTAGTGCCTCGCATGCTGACAATATGTGTTTGGCTGTTTCTGTCCCTTTGCCACATTGTCTGCAGGAAAGTTCTCCGTTGTACTGCCCCATTTTGTGCAGATGTCCTCTCATTGGGCTGTGACCAGTGAGAAGGCTCGTTATTGTTCTGAATTGGCTCCTACTCATCTTAGTAGTTCTTCAGTTGTTCGTTTCGACGGTTCTATGATATTTGTTGTCCCGTGGTGCATGAGAGGGGCTCCCTTCCAGCGCTCTCTTTGTTTTCGTTTGACCCTCCCGTATGAAGCCTCGGATGGCCAATTTTGTCACTCCGAGTGCAGACTCTGGGCCAATATATGGAGTTGCTTTCTTTTTACATAAACTACTATCCTTTAACGTCATTAATTTCCATTTCGTTAGTTCAATAACACAAACAGTTGCACAACATACACTACCAAACAAAATAATCGTGGATACACTAAAACCTTTAATGAAATGAAGAGGGAAAGGAAATCGTGTCCCGACAGGTCCGATCATGCTACACAAGTGCCAACCAAAAGGCAGAAAAGGTGGGGGATCGGGCCGATCTACTTGTTCCAGGCCTCCCGACAACTCGATATCGGGAGCGCAATTATTTAGTCGGCTGACGAGCCTACATGCGTCACGATTTCGAATCCCGACGTCGGCCCTCCGATATCGGGTCCGATAAATTGGCACGTCTGTAGGCCCCTTAAGGAATGTGTTGGCTTAATAAAAAATAATCAAATCCATTTTTTGTGCACTCGATATGATTGACTTATGGTTTAGTTATTGGAAATGTTGGATGGCAAATATTGTCTAAGGGCAGCAATGCCGGTAATACATTTTTTTTGTCCCATTTGTTGTTGTTTTATTTCTGGAGAGCTGATCAGTTACCTTGGCCTTATTGAATCATTCAACTTGGCCTCATTTAATCTACTTTTTATTAAGGTCGAATAAACGACGATTCAAAAATTGCTTAGGCACAATTATCTGTAGTTTTTTTTTGTCGCGATTTACGACATTACCAAGTGAAACAATTATCAACTTTCTCGCAATTAATGCTTCGTTCAATAAAATTATAACGAATGATTGCGAATTTGAATATGGTTGCATTGTACCTTACCAATTAATTTTTTTATATTACATAGATAATGATACAAATAATTACTAAATCTAACTATCAATTTGCTTCAAATACTCTATCACTCGTATCTCAATTAGTTACAGCTTCTTATGTAAACAATAATCTTTCAAAACATAAACAGAGGTTGGAGCGTAGTTAACAATCTCGGTAAATTAGTTGTGTGAGCATTTTTCGAATCTTCCCTCATTTGCAATTAAGTAATTTTTTTCGGTTCAATCTCAAATTTGCTTTGAGAAAACAGTTTCTCAAGATACATACTATGCATAAGCACGGAGACATTGAAATCTCAACAAGTTGTCTCAAGTTTGAAGAAAATAATTGTTTAAACGACATTTTAATGAATATATCCGTCTGTGGAGAGATAACTTAATAACCAGAAGGAAGTTCCTTGAAAGCATTCCAGAATTGATGACGCATATTTGCTTTCGAGCAGCTCAAGTCATAAAGTTGGAAGGAAATGTAATCTTTTCGACACATGATAACATTAAAGTGATACTCTTGCCGATAATTTTAATTGTTATTATTAACCCAGTTGTCCTCGTGACTTTGTTTTCGTCGGAAAAGAGAAGAGGTACATTTTATTTCTAATAATAACTGTTCAGCCCGATATAACTATTCGGGTATTATGCCTTTACTGAAGGTAATAATTTTTCCTGAATTTTTGTCATGCTGTTTTTATCGGCCGTAAGTCTCACATTCTACAATGAAGTGACAAGCGTTCGTAAGGTCAAATTAGGAGTTCGTGGGAACCCTAATGAATTTATGTTCTGAATCATAGTTTATATTGCACATTTCCTTTCCTTCAAGATATTACACATAAGTGTCTAGATCTAAAGATTTTTACCATTTTAAAGTTGAAAGTAGGAGCTTGTGGTACCTAATTTGAAAGATCTTTTCTGTTATTGATTTGTTTGAAAATATGAACAAGGCGTTCATAAAATCATATGTGGAATCATCTGCGACTCAAAGATAAACTCTAGTCACTATCTTCCATCCTTCAAGATAACCTCTTGAGGGTATTCATGTTAAAAAGGGAAACATTCTCAATTGAATATTAAGATTTTTCTGTGAATTGAAATTGTTTTTAGTTTTGTTGAAAACACCGTAGTAACTTGTGCGATTGTGACAGCATGACTGTAGTTGTCAGAAACTTAAAATGACATTTCTACAGATGGTAACATGATCACAGGCCGAAGTTGCTCGCCTAGCTATTTCAAGAAAAAAATGCCGCCTATATCCCAAGGGACCATAAGGAAAATTAAAAAGCAATTCGCGAACTTGTACGACATAAAAATAGAGTATCTTCCAATGCACCGAGTAATACCAAATTGAACATAATGTTTGAGGAAAATCTTCAGCGTTTGAGTCAACAAGCAGCTTCAGCATTGAATTTTAGCCATTCCTCGATTCTTTGCGTATTGAAACAAAATAAAATACATCCCTTCAAATTAATAATATACTTAGGAGCTCAATGAAGACGATTTTGATACAAAAATGTATTTTTGTGAAAAATGTTGTCATCCAACTAGAAAATTTCATGGTTCCTGATGAATGCTACTGGTCTAAATAATATACAATAACACTAAATGAGAATATTACATACGCCTAAAAGGGTTAATGTTAGGACAGGGATAATTGGAAACCATATCATTTCTGTTCTTTTCATTGACAAATTTATATCTTGCTCGAGGAAACCCACGAATTCCAGCTAATGTGATATGGTACCAACAGAATGGAGCCCCACCACATTACGAAATCAATTATCCACAGTGGATTGCAGGTTGTAGTGGGGTCGATATGGCCTTTCAGCCTCTCCGTACCTCGACCTATAAGATCTTTTGTAGAATGCTTTCATTTTAATTTGTCCCACTTTTAAAAGGCTGTTGAATATTTATATTTTGAGCTAAAAGGTCGAATAAAAAAGAAATTGTGTTTTTCCTTAAGTTTTATGCTGTTGAGTCAAACATATCTCGCATTATATAAACTGTCAAATCTCAAAATTATTGACATAACTTACTTTTTTTTTAAACGGTACACCCTATATACCATTAAATATTTAAAAAGACACCTTTTTTTCTGATTACGGAAATATGCCACACTTGCTCTTTCATTAGTTTAGCGCAAATTGGTGTAATATGATTAAAATTGTAATTTTTTTCCAAGAATTGTCATAGTTTTTATAGTTATAGCTCTTGGGTATTTATGATTTTCCAGTTTGTAAAGTAACAACATTTTAGTAAAAAAATCATTTGAAAAAATTAAAGAATACATTTTTTTTTTATTCGACCTTTTAGCTCAAAAAAATAAATATTTTACTTTTAAAAGTGGGACAAAGTAAATCTGGTATTCCTTCCTAATCTGTTTCCTATTCTGTATTCTGTCTTTCTCATTTCGAGCGATATTTGTTTCGAGAACTTGACTAAGAATATCGTGTTCAGATGATGTTTAAGGAGAGTTAGTTACTGAACTGTATTTGTCTGAAGGTGCGGAATCATTAGTTCCAATATCTCTCAGAACTTGAGACAACATGTGTCACATCTATACCGTACGAGTCTCGTAATGCTGACTTAAAAGTAAATGCCCAATGATCCCAGGCTGCATTCGCTTCACATCTAGTGCCAGGAACCTATACACCTATCACGCGGCATCAGTAGGGCAAAATTAATTATTTATTCTAAACAACCCACTTAAATAGAATTTATTAGTGACAAGGATATCACAATTGATTTAAATATAAAAAATTAATAAAAACGAGGTGGATTACATTTATTGCTGAAAAAATTAATAGGGCAATGTAATAGTGATATTGTACAAATATAAGAAAAAATGACAATTATTGATGGATAAATAAAAACGTTATCGGAATAATTATTCTATAATTTTCAGAAAAAAATATTGAAATCGCACAAATTCTAAATTTTATCATAATATTATGGCTGGACAATTTGTTATAGAAAGTCAGAGTTCTTCTAGTGCTGGAATGGGGAACCAGTAGATTTATTTTACCCAATAAAAACAACAATCAATTACATTATGCCATAACTTGAATTATATGAGAGCTATTGACTATCTCCTGACTGATAGATATTTTAAATCTACTTAGTAGTAAAGAATGCTAGATGTTTGAGAAATTTCTGAATGATTCGATTGTTGTGTTATGACTTCAATGCATATTCATGGTTTGAACGTACAGAGATAAGAAAAATCACTTTTATGGTGGATTTATTTTTGACGAAACGACCATTTCTCAATAGCTGAGGTTGTCATTTAGTACCTGTGAGAAATGAAAGTTGATTTCTTGTCACATATGGAATTCGCAGATGTTTGAAGGTTCTGAGTTCAATTATAATCATGAATAGGATTACGTTTTCTAGTGAATGTAATGTAACGACGGAACATATGGGCATGTTGAGATTGATATTATTAGTGCAGCACCAGGCAGTATTTGAATCTAAGTTACATTATAGAAAATTGCCATCAGATTGTGAGTTTACGATGAAAAAAAAATCACGTCATCTGACATTCCATCTAATCGCAGTTTAAAGAGTTTTTGAGATCATTAGTAAATTCTAGGAATAAATTCAACGTATTGTTTGCGATGTAATAGATGTGATTCGAAAAGCTAGACCATATTAGGTAAAGAACCTATGTCATCAAGTTTCAAAGGAAGAATACTGTCATCAATTTGCTCAAAGCTTTCTGAAAGTTGAAACGGCAAGTTAATTTATTCTTCGATTTATCGCTCGCCTTTGTAATATCATCTGAGGTTACTGCATTTATTGAAATAGTACATAATTATTACATGGTGTTTCTATCATCTCGTGTTCTTCAAAAACATGCTTGAGGGACCCTAGTACTCTAGAATGTTCTATTTTCTGATGTATTATGAGTCCTTCTTTCTACGATTTCAATCCATCTGACCAAATGGATGAACCCAATGGTCTTCAAAGTTTTTATAGAGAACAATACGCATTTGATCATGGTATGAATCTGGGCTATAGCTGAAGGGGTCCCCACTTGTTGACAGAGTCTTTGTTTATCTACTCGGAGTCAAAAAAGAGACCAAAGTTAATAACAATTTATCCCGTTTGGGTCTGAAGTAGCAAAGTTAATTTAGCTCTCTAGAGCTTGCCGATTACATTAATATTATATTATGGCAAACTAAAGTACTCACTTTACTAAATGATTTCCACCAAACTGGGTAGAAATTATACTTTCTAGTTTCTACTTTCGCATACAAAACATAATAATTTTGGTAGATTTATCAAGAACAATAGATAAAACTGAGAAATCTGAAAAATCTGGAGTATATAAATCAACGTTCAAGTTTTTACATAAGCCAAACAGGCAGAATAATCAAAAAGGAATTATAAGAACATAGTAACTGTTTCTTAAAACAAATTCACTTCTTTACTGAAAAACATAGTTTTGGTAGCGATTTCGAAATATTACACATAAAAATTGTAAATTAATAAATGCAAAAAGGCACTATATTTGCGTAGTGACCAGATCAACTTACATTTCTCCTTTGTTAAATTTGTTATACTCAAGATTGAACAAGTAATGGATATAATCCTCGTTCTACTACATTACATTAATAACGTATTGGATTATCCTTACTATCCATACTACCTGCATTGATTATTTTACATGATATATTGTGATTTATCTCCAGCTGAAGAAGTCTTATATAACGAAATACGTTTTATTTATTTTTATTATCGAATATGATAAGTTATTGAACCTTTCCATTTTGAAGTACCGGGTATTATTTGACAACACGAAAAATAAAAATTATCCAAATAGATATATGTATATACTGTAATATTATTCGTTTAAGCGAATTGATTTTGCATTGTTTCATGTGGTTTTGAATTTATATTTTTTGTTTTGTTTCAGGTAAGGATTTCTCTCGAGTTTCATTTCACCGCATGTAAAGGTATTTATGACTTTCACTAGCTTTTACATTGCATGATAGCGTAATTATTGTGATACTTGTCTATTATGGTGGTTTGTTTCGAATCATTGTTTCTCCAAGTTAATTTGTTCATGATTCGTGTGCATTCAACGTGCGTGGAATTGTAGTTCTCGAACCGTGAAAATACACCTGAATGGAATGAAATTATATCGACTGCACCATTTCCGGTGTTACTTCCTCGTTCACGAGAAAAAGGATCAGGAACACACTATTGCAATACCGCTACTTCTCCATTCTTCGAGGAGTCTTCATTATTGAAATCTGCAATAATAGACAGAAGTCTGTGACATATCAATAGCCAGCAATTATTTCATTAAAAATGAAAAACGTCTTATTCCTCAAGACTTCTGACTACCAATACCTATACAGTAGGTGTATGTCGGTCGAATATCCATAAAAAAACAACTACTTGCCTGGCTAATGCCTCGACAGACGTTGAATGACATCCGATGGATAAACGTGTTAAGTCCTTCAAGGTACTTTGCAAATGTTTGTAGTCAGCAGTCTTGAGCAATAAGACGTTTTGTATTTTTTTATTATTGAATTTTGAATCCCGCATTTCAGTTACTGCTTTCAAATGATACCTCAGATGACTCACTAAAAAAAAGATATTTCCCCTTAAAAATTTCGAGGAAGATAATTTGTATATTCTTAGTGTGAGGAAATGTATGGATCGGTAAGGTTCAATACTATGCCAAATCCGGCGATTGATGATATATTGAAAAACAACTGGGATATGTGGTTACAGTTAATCTCCCTGAATGTTTGTTGCTACATGGCTCTATGCCAGGTCACCAATCGATTCAACCACTCCACAGGCCACAGCCAACTTGAAAACAATTTGGGCGTATTTTTCATATCGAATCGTGTTGTTGATGAATGGGATTGTGATGCCTGATAATTTGGAAGATCATTTTTTATGATCGCCCACGCCAAACACCGCTATTTTATTATAGGGTTCTTTTTTGTAGAGAATGTTCAAGACTTGAAAATAAGCACTCCTTGCGTGAAATTTCGAGAGTTATTTTCTAACTTCTCAACTAAACATTCATGATGAAAAATATTCTACGGTCGTCGTTTCACATATTATAGCCTATAAATAGTGAAAACGAAAAATGATATTACTTAAGTGAATCAGTTAATCAATCAAAAAAAAAACCTGTGTTTCCGAAATGTGCTCCATTTGGCCTCAACAAATCTGACGCAGTCAGTAGATACCGGAAGTCTTCATCAGCTGCAACAGGACGATTTACTTTACACTTTTCATTTCACAGCACCAAATTTATACATATTCGTATATATATATATATATATATATATATATGAAATGCACAAAAATATAGAAGTGACACCTATAATTTGTGGGATGAAGCTTAGACCCAATGAAGTAGAAGTCAATGACACGAAATTTCGTGCAACATTGATAGGTCACCAACAGATGTCAGTATAGGTCAATCCACGACACCAAAAGTCGTACTTCTAGTGCGTTCAGAGTAACGCAAAACAAATAACGAAAGAGAGAGAGATTTGTTTCGATTCCAAAAAAGCCACCAACCGCCTACCCGTGGCTTTTTTGGAATCGAAACAAATATCTCTTCCTTTCGTTATTTGTTTTGCGCTACCACAGTTTATAGCTAAAGAAGCAGTTAGCTCACTTGGCCCAAATGCATGTTCCAAGGTAACATCCACTCCAGGGAAAGAATTCAGGATGCGCAGAAGACTGTACGCGATTATCGCTCTTCGAAGTATACGAAAATGTCAGTATTAGTAACACAGTAACACGCGATATGCGCGAGGGATAAAAATCAGAGTTGCGCAGTGTACAAACGGGAACATAAAGATCAAAGTGCCGACGCCAAGTGAGCGAACTGTTTCTTTAGCTATAAACTGTGGCGCTACTCTGAACGCACTAGAAGTACGACTTTTGGTGTCTTGGATTGGCCTATACTGACATCTGTTGGTGACCTATCAATGTTGCACGAAATTTCGTGTCATTGAATTCCACTTCATTAGGTCTAAGCTTCACCCCACAAATTATAGGTGTCAGTCCTATAATTTTGTGCATTTCACATCTTTATCTTTGCCGGTAGGTATAGCACTCTGAGAGATTTGGTTCGAATTCAAAAAAGACCACAAGCCGTCCTGATGATTGGGAAACTATGAAACAGCTGTAGGCGGTTGGTGGCTTTTTTGGAATCGAAACAAATCTCCCTTTCTTTCGTTATTTGGTTTGCGTTACTCTGAACGCACAAGAAGTACCACTTTTGGTGTCGTGGATTGGCCTATACTGACATCTTTTGGTGACCTATCAATGTTGCACAAAATTTCGTGTCATTGAATTCCACTTCATTAGGTCTAAGCTTCACCCTACAAATTATAGGTGTCACTTCTATAATTTTGTGCATTTCACATTTTTATTCTTGCCAGTAGGTATTAGCACTCTGAGAGATTTGGTTCGAATTCAAAAAAGACCACAAGCCGTCCTTATGATTGGGAAACCATGAAACAGCTGTAGGCGGTTGGTGGCTTTTTTGGAATCGAAACAAATCTCTCTTTGTTTCTTTATATATATATATATATATATGAAATGCACAAAATTATAGAGGTGACACCTATAATTTGTGGGGTGAAGCTTAGACCTAATGTATATTATACATTGAACTGCTTTCTGTGATGTATCTCCGTTCTGCTTGGGTCGCTCAAGGATTTGAACTGTCATTTCAATTTGTTTCCTGAATTTTCACTCGAAGAGCCAAAATCTTAAACTTTATCGAGAATTACTGGTGATTGATTGCGACTGACAGAACTCAGTTGTACAGTTTTTGTTTATTGACCATATTCAACAATGATATAATTATTCTTGCTTCAAGAAAAAAATCTTTTGATAAAAATGATATCGATAATAGTAATTTAGCCGTGAAAAAAATATTGAATAACTTTCGAAAAGAAAAACGTCATACTACCTACGACACCGTTGATGTTTAATAGAACTTGGAAATGATATGCAGGTACCCGTACTACTTATGCTCCCTTTCATTATTTTCCTTTTCATCTACGCATCTTAATTATAAAATAGATATTCTCTGTTGATTGCAGTTGCAATTTATCTTGGTAAACTGTTCAAATGTTCGTTCAAGCTAAGCCGAGGAATAGCTAATTAGTGTTCGTGAATTATTAGTCAAATTAAGCCAGGAAATGTTGATAAGATAACCTTCTTACATATTTATCGGTGATCGATAAATGGGTGGGTGTTCTCTAAATTAATTAGGAACAAAAGTGGCTTCTATTTTTAAGTATTACTTGTACCCATCATGATATTTTTTGCTCGATTAATATCGATTTGAACGTTCTATTTTCGCTTGGAAACTTTTTTGTATGTATAATGGAAATAACTAATTCACCAAATACATCTACCTCAATTACAAGCTTTTAATAACTACACTTGAGAAGAAAATATAATTATAAAAATTGATGCATTCTTAATAACTCCAATCTAAATATATGAAATGAAGATATAAATCTTATGTCTGGAATATCTGTATGAAAAAGCCATCATTTCATGACATTTCACAATGGCATAAAAGAGGAACTTCGTCTGAATGCAAGGATGTATCCTTTTTCATACACTCATATAGCAGTTGTATACAACTGTCAGAATTTATTCATATTTCGATTCTATTCAAAATATATATTTGGGTGTTCTACTGGGGACGCCAATTATGAAATTTTCATGCGCCTCATGCTTTTGAATCTTATCTACTGTCATAAGGATTATAAACTTTTATTAAAAAGTTTGTTACTTAGGTATGCCTACTTAAATTTGAATCATGTTTAGCCATTCCACGTGACGATCTATTTCAACATATATGAAATAAAGGAGTTTTAAAGCATTAGAAACACGTTTTGACGTCATGATAAAATGGAAAACTGGTTCTCGACTTCTTAGTCACTTATAATATATTTTTTTCGGTAATATATATATATATATATATATATATATATATATCAGGTTGTTTTTTTACGACAATTTTTTTGTTTTTTGCTCTCAAAATTCCCTGAAAATTTGAGCCCTCAATATTAACATTAGTACTTTCCCAAAGCGTGGAAGGATTTCCCATTTAAAATACACGTAAACTTTGTTTTTTTTTCTTCAAATATCTATAACTCAGCGGCATTTTATGCTATCATATCATGCTATCATATCGTACCAAAGCGAGATTACTCAGGATTACATGCTCTACAAAAGTGCCTATTGCGACGTAGTTGTAATCTGCACCTGTAAGATTGTACGGGTCACTAAAACTGATTTTTGTAGAAAATTCTTATTTATAGAGAAAATATAAATGACAAACTTGTAGGTAATCCAAAACCTGAGTGAAACCATTCAAAGTTCGCGTTATTTGATGAATTTCCATTACAAGCCGACCAAACTTTACTTACATGAAATTGGGGCAATCTACAACGGTTTGTTTTTCCATAGCGATTTTTTTTACTCTTTTGACATGATTATATTGCAGCTTTGCGTGATATGTCAGTATTATAACTAACTCATAGATGGAGCGCCCACACTTTTTTACTTGTAATGAAGCGTACTTTCTCAAAAGTTCACTCCCGCTTTATAGTCAAATGATTTTCATTACCCAGTTAATTTAATAGTTTGTACACAATAGCTCTATTTTCGTCCTGTGGTGTCGTGAGTAAAGCCATTTTGGCTTTCCAATTTCCTACACCGGTACGTGGGTGTTTATTTTTAATGGGAACTGTTTTACAAATGTGGGTGAATAGGTTACTGAATTATAAATTTGGAGTAGGTATCATCCAGTTTTTGTGAACCTACTTTTTTCTCTGGTGGTCACGAACATTCCGAAAGAACTTCTGACATATTCCCAAATGTAGAGTATATATTTTTATAACGCTTTTTATTCATTTTCTCTGTCAAATCTGGTAATGTAAATTTCGACTGGTTCTAATCGAGCTAGAAATTTGAAATTTTGAGTCCGGTGATATTGTAGTATGGCGGATAACTTTGTTCTTCACAGATATGGTTATCAAAACCCAATATGACGGTCGCCCCAACTGTGCATAAAATGCTGTTCAGTAGTAGTTGGAATCATCGTTAAAAGTTAAAAAATCCAAGAAAATTCATATAGAATGCCTACGCCATTTTAGCAAAGTTAAGAATGAATAGTGTGATATGTAGTTAAGAACGTATATGTACTTGCTATATTGAAAGCTGGGCCCTTTAAGGTAGCAGGTTCAAAAGGTACATAAAAACCTTACCTACGTTAAAGTATTAATATTCCTCGAAAGAGAGCAGGGGAGCGTTGGTTCGAACTCCACACCTGATTGACTTTTATTTTTATTTTTCCCTTTGAAATGATTTGTTTTGATTTTTTTTTATTTGAATATTCATCCCAAAACAAATATTTCTCAATCATGGTTCAAAATAGCAAATATTTCATCACAAAAACTAAAAAGAATTTTATAAAATATTGAAATAACTATTTATAAATGTACTAGTGGAAAACTATTTTTTTTTTTTTAATTTTTTTAAATTCATATAGATTACCAAAACCAAATACCCGAGATAATACTCTGCATATAACATATAATAACAACGTTCATATTATTAATCAATCAATATTAGTGCTATGACACAAAACTGTTTACAGAAGTCAATGTATGTCAAAATACAGGTATATAAAATTAGTCGAGAAGTAATTTTTTCATGTATCGCCTAAAAGAGGTATGAGTTTGCTGGCCCATTCTGGAAGGGCATTGAAAAATTTTGGTGCATGATAAGATACAGCATCTGTAGTTCTCAGGAATCTCAGATGTGCTATGTGGATGTCATGAGAAATCCTTGTGTTATGTTGATGATTATGCATATTAGTACTATATGAAGCCTCGTTTTCTTTCAGATGAAGTAGGCACCTGAATATGAATGTACAAGGAACATTCATTATTTTCAGATTTACAAATGCTTGTTTGCAGTCTTCTTTGTATCTCAGTCTTGCTATTACCCTTATCGCCCCGTCGTAGAATTTCAAATACCTCCTCGACATGACAGGAATATCCTTCTGCCATAATTGCGTAAGATATATTACGTTAGAGAGGTTTCTCAATAGAAAAGTGTTACTGGAAGCCTTTCTAGCAATTTTCATACAATGTTCTTGCCAGGTCAATTTTGAGTCGATTGTTACATCTATCAAATTAACTGTGGTCGAGGATGCTACTTCATGGGGTCTCAGTTAAAAGATTCCAAGAGTTCCAAAATATCAAACCACATGTATAATAAAACCTACCTTTCCGTCTTTTCGCGCCACCGAATTTTTATATTGAGTTATATTTATGCACACGCTATGAATGGGGTTTGTTAAACAATGAATGATACTAACAGGGATTTTTCGTAACACAATATAATAAACGAAATGACAGCGTCGCAAATAGTGTCGCTTAACATGCTGACTTTTTTCAATTTCATTAAGGAGTTATGTCATATAAAAAAAAACAATAGCTAACTTTTTCCATCTTTGCAAAGTGAGATTGCTTCTTGAAAATGTGTTTCCCATTTCTTCCGGTCTTCCTGATGATCGTGGAAGCGTGAAATAGATTTTCGTCGACAAAAATGTATTGAAGACCTAGTGAATGCGATGTCCCTCCTGCGTCAATGTTACGAATGATTTCTGGTGAGTACTCTCTATTGGAAAACATTCTTCTTTGCCTCATTCATCTTTATGAGTTCTTAATTAAGACTGGAATATAAAATCAAATAACTATCTGAATGAAAATGCAAATTTTCAATTTCAGAATTTTTCTTTTGAGTTAGGGCCTTCTCAGAATATCTATCAGATGTAGTTCAATGTCCAGCGTGGCTTTAGCCGGGGAAGTAGTTGTTTTCTGTTAGACATTCACAAAAAATAACTTCATTTTAATCGAGGATTTTTCAATTCACAGAAAAATATTTCTATCAATATTCAATTGAGAATGTTTCCCTTTTCAACATGAATACCCCCCAAGAGGTTATCTTGACGATGGAAGATAGTGACTAAAGTTTATCTTTCAGTCGCAGATGATTCCACATCTGATTTTATGAAAATCCTGTTTATATTTTCAACAAATCAATAGCTGATGTTCTGGAGAAAATTGGTGGATCCATAAAACACAAAAGTTTTGTATCTTCCCCATATTAATCTATCACATTATCATTAAAAAGACAATTTTTATTGAAACTCTACAAAAACATTGAAACCATTTTTGTATTTTTTTTTATCGAGTGAATTAGTTACACTGAATTTTGAGATCGAAGAAGAGGTGTAAATATCTATGGAGAAATTCCGATTTTATACAAATCCATCCATTGACAGACACTAATCTAATTTGTGTGTAGCTTACTGCTCAATGTATAAAAATAGACGAAGATGAAAGAATAACACGGAAACATTTTTAATATTCTTTTATCCGAAACCTTATTTCATCGGTCCATTTTCACGGCTCTTGAATGAACGAAAATAATGAACGTTCTAATATTATACACGTCACGACTTCCATTCAACTCCTGAAGTTATGATGCCTGGCTACAGCAGATTATAGGTATTCCTAAATATTATTCCGTTCACGTTTTCTCGAGAATGGCGTGCCTTGGTAGGTGCAGCGGTACGATTTAAGCCCTAATGTATTGATCAACCAAATTATGATTATCAACTCAGGAAAATCAAATTTATTGTATGAGTGTCATATTAGTCATATAAAACAGTAAAGAAAAGCTACACGAGAGCGCAGCTATTGAATATATCCAATGTCTCAGTTCATTAATTGCAATGTTTCGTCCCTGGCCGGGGACTTCTTCAGGCTTTATTTTTTTACATTTTCTGAAAAGTGAGTTACATCATATATAGCCAATTGGTACATACCCTTTTAGTAATGAATGCGTTCATTATAATAGAAGTTTTCTTTTTATGTTTTGTTTTTAATTTTCGCGGACATTTGACGAATTTGTCTAACTGGTCGTTTGGGAAGTGATGGGAAGGTGCATACGTGAAATAAATTTGTTCGTATTTGGTTCCTTCTTTGTATACCTCTGCGAGTTTATTATGTGAGTTGTGTAGTTTGGGTATTTTTGAATTTTGTTTAGATATATTTTTTTTTGTATGTCACTTCTGAGTAATCGCAAGAGATTTAATTAAAATTGCGATCTGTTCTGTTGTTTGAGGCATTGTGGATTTATATATATATATATATATATATATATAAATATATATATATATATATATATATAATATATATATATATATATATATACAGTGTGTCCCAGCTAAAACTTGTCATCCACCAAATCTCCGAACTCGTGAAAAAAATTGAAAATCGCTCTGACCCGTCGATTTTTATTTCAAGGGGGAACACTTTCACCAAATACATCATCATTATGTTGTCAACCCCCTCAGCCCCAGCACCCCCTACTTCAGAATTTTCAATGGGACTACTATACTTGTGATACATCATTTTGAAGGGAATTCAATCCCAAATACATCGTTGTACTGAAATTGAGGATCGATCAAGTGTTGTTGAAGTTTTGATGAAAACTAAGTTTTATCAAGATATTTTTATTTTTCATCACCTGAAATGTTATCATCGTAAGAAAGGTTCAAAATGTGAATCATTCAGTTCCATGCAGAAGTATAGGCGATTTTCGAAATGTCTTCGCACATTGCTCAACATTTCTGGAGTCACTGCACGACACTCTACAACAATTCTCCTGCGTAGATCATCAAGAGAAGTTGGCTGTGTAATATAAACTTTGGATTTGAAATTACCCCATAAAAAGAAGTCTAATGGTGATAAATCAGGAGATCTAGCCGGCCATTCTATTGGTCCTCGCCTTCCAATCCATCTCCCTGTGAAATTGTCATCTAAAAATTGACGCACAGGTGCAACAAAATGTGGAGGAGCTCCATCTTGTTGAAAGGTGAGCTGACCTTCAAGTAGCCTATGATCGTCTTCAAGTAACTGAGTGATTCTGGGGTTCACAGTTGTATTAAAAAGTTCAAGATACGTTTGTCCGTTAAGGTTAACATCAATAAAATATGGTCTCCCAGAATACCAGCCCAAACATTCAATTTCTGGGGAATTTGTGAATGAGTTTCCCTGTACCAATGGGGATTTACGTCACTCCAGTATCTGCAGTTGTGCCTGTTCACATGTCCATTTAAATAAAAAGAAGATTCGTCAGAAAAGCACAGATTGTAGAGGTAATTATGATCACCAATCAATAATTGACTCATGATTTCACAAAACTCTGTACGTCTGTCAGGATCATCTTCATTTAATTCTTGTACTTTCTGCATTTTATAAGGATGGAATTTTGCTTCTTTCAGAATTCGATGTACGCTGCTTATCGAAACTCCAGAAATAGTCCCAAGTTGTCTTAAAGATTGAATGTTATCCATCACTGTATGTCCTACAACTGCAACAGCGACCCCTTCATTTCTCATAGGCTTCTCTCGTTCTAGTTTTTTATTCAGCACTGATCCCGACTCCATGAACTTATTCATCAATTGAAGCACGTACTGATATGATGTGGTTTTTTCTGGATGAATTTCATTGAAAATTCAAGCACATCGTCCATTTTCAAAATACGCAGCTACAATGGATATTCTCTCTTGTATAGTATAAACCATTTTCGAAAGTTTTCAAATTGTTGAATGAAGTTGCTCGAATACATCAATATACCAAGGCGTACACAAAGATATGCGTATACAAAAACACATGGCGACAATTTTTTTTTCATAAAATCTGTCTCACCTCAACTATTATTTCTGACAGCATATTATTTTTCAATACAGTGGCGTACCTACAGTGAACCTTTCTTACGATGATAACATTTTAGGTGATGAAAAATAAAAATATCTTGATGAAACTTAGTTTTCATTAAAACGTCAACAACACTTGATCGATCCTCAATTTCAGTACACCGATGTATTTGGGATTGAATTCCCTTCAAAATGATGTATCACAAGTATAGTAGTCCTATTGAAAATTCTGAAGTAGGGGGTGCTGGGGCTGAGGGGGTTGACAACACAATGATGATGTATGAAAGTGTTCCCCCTTGAAATAAAAATCGACGGGTCTGAGCGATTTTCAATTTTTTTTTCACGAGTTCGGAGATTAGGGGGGTGACAAGTTTTAGCTGGGACACACGGTATATATATATATATATATATATATATTGGGGGGATTGGCGCGGTGGGTTAGCGTCCGACTCATGATCGAAAGGTCGTGAGTTCGATCCTCGGCCAGGGCAGAAATTTTTCTATTTAATTTGAGAGAATTAAACTTGAGAATTTCAGCCGGCCGAGGATGGTCCTCGACGATTCGCTGTTGCGTTCAAATTAACAGCGCTGCTCCTAGGTGGCGTATGGAGTTAGTAACAAGGCCTACCCAGAACACTATGAAAAATGATACATATAAATACTCAACTTGTGACTGGCCGAATGACGAAATGTCAAAGCCATAAAAAAAAAAAAATATATATATATATATTGTTATGTTAGGAAAGGTTTATAAAATAATGAAACTGATAATTATTATTATTATTATTAGGTATTTAAGTTATCGTGGTTCATGCTATGTTTGTTTTACAATTTTTCTATGCTTTCTACTATTCTAGAATCTTATAACATGTTCTATTCAAAGCATATGTATCAAAAAGTCAGTCCTGAAGCATCTCTATTGTCGTAAGTATGCGACCAACAATACATTCATGTTGAATACACATTAAAAATAATATGGAAATTTAAATTCATAAAAAAACTTTTTATTTCAAGTAGATCAAAAGGCATACAACTTAGAACATCCTGTATGGTATATCAGGAGGAAACCCAACAGCGAGATCTCAAAAACTATGCGAGGCAAACAATGAAATATAAAAATTATGAACACAGAAAAATGTCAAATATGAATTTTATGCAAATCTGTAGATATAATATAAGGTCTAGAATAGTACATTGTAAATAAAATCATTAGAATAAGTTAGAATAACAAACAGTGATATATAAAGAAGGAACAAATTTTAAAATTTGTAAAAATAAACATGTGTGTGTGTGTGTTGCCAAGGGAAGAAGTAACAAGCTGAGGAGAAGAAAATTGAGATGTAAAAACGAAACCAGATACCATATTTAGAGAGAAAAATATAACGAAAAATCAAGATAAAAACAAACAGAACTATCTAAAACCGCTATATAACTGATTCACATACAAATGGAAAAATAAGCAAACGAGAAGAAACCACTTACCTTATCAAATTAACAAAGTCCAGTCCATGCCATTCCCAGGAACAAAAGGGGCTTTTTGCAGTGTAGCTGTATGTTCCAGTAAACACGAACACTTCCAAGAGGCAGGAGAACACCATCAAGGAAGAATTGCAAGGTATTTCAAAAGCTGAATTAAATACAGTGCAACGTATCAGGTCCAGAAACTTATATTGGTTATCTGATCACTTGTGTCCTTCCTTTTGAACATTTAATGATTTTTCGATGCTCATAGACTTCTTCATAACATTCAAACGTTCATTTAACAAGTATTTATCACACATAAACAAGTTTTCACTTCATATTGCTGTTCTTAGTTAGATAAGTTAGATTTCGCAGAGTAGGTCAATTTTAAGGATTTATTTCAATAAAAACAACTATTTGGCGATTTTTCTGCATTCTGTTGAACATCTAACCATATTTTTCCCCACAAAATAGCATATTTGACATCAAGCATTGCGCCAAGTTGGCACTACTGAACCTGCCGCTGATAATAGAGATGACTCATTCTCCATAGGCGTACCGACTGAGCTGGGATAAGGTAAAAGGAGTGTGGAAAAAGGGTAAGACAACATAGCCGGAGTTTCATTTTTGTTATGATAGGTATTTAATTTTAAAATTATTAAATAAAAAGGAAATCTCTGAAACAAATCTACCATTATATAAACATAAATAAAAGCACCAATCCCAACAATTGGCGACCAACGCAGACCAATTATAAATAAATAAATAATAAAGAACCAATCATTACAATATATATATCATTTCTCATATGCTTCGTTTCTTTCGATTATATGGCTGGATTTTGTCTCGATTTTATGTCCCATATGCATTAAATTAGCTCTTCAACAGTAAAATAAATAACAGTACTCCTTCACTCTATTACTTTAGATATCTTCAGAATTTGAGAGAGATGCTTCGGTTAAATTTCCAGTTGTTTTTTATTTTATTCGGAGTTCACTTTTTATATTTTGGTAAGAACATTCTGCTATATTATTTTTAAACAAGGAGGAAAAACGAAGTTGTTTGGAATAGTTCAGGCGTCGACATATCCATTACCGATGACGTATATGACGATATATGTTTACCTTGTTCGTCATAAAAATATTTATATTTAGATAGAGCAGGTATATATCATATATTGATATTGGTGTTTGATCAAAACACATGATTCGTATTGATGCGATCCCGGAATCAGCTGTGGATATTATGAATAAACATTTGTTTCTGCATCGCTTTTTATGCTGTTTTTGTAGTTTTCATTTTCCTAATAAAGTTTAGTTTATTTCTTATTAAAATATTTATATTATGTAAAAGGTTACATAAAACATCGTAGATATTTGTACTTCAATAGCCAGCAGATGGGAAGGAATGTTAACTGGAAAAAAATTTCGTTATCTAAAAGAAAGTTAACAAGGGCTTCATTTTCAATATGATTGGAGCATTAAAAAATTGTAGTTGATACAACACACGGCAGATCTTTTAGACGTATGATAATCGAATATATGTGGGATATTCACGGGGAGAAAAGGATGTATGAGGTAATATGGGTAATTTGAATTTCGTGAGTATTCTATCCATTTTTGTTGCCATTTTTTATGTATTTTAATATAGTAATATCTTACCAATTCGAATTTTTTTGCAATTAACTACGGGCTCTTTGGCTAGTTTGTCGACCACTTCGTTTCCAGCAATCTCAGAATGACTCTTGGCCCAAATAAATGTAATGTCTTTATTCGCGGTTTTATTTTTGAGGTTCAATATCAGACTGCACATTTTATGGTTTTCAATTGAGTTTAAACTACTACGAACAGACGAGTCCGATACAATCACAGCTTGACCTATATTATTTTCTTCCAACCAGTAGAGTGATTTCTCAATAGCTATAGCTTCTGCAGTGAATATGGAACAGAGGGAAGACAGTTAAATTTCATCGATTGGTTGAATGTGGGAATGTATATTACACATCCAGTACCATCTTCTTTTTAGAACCACCTAATAAATAAATTTGTTTGAAGAAAAGCGTCTGTAAAAACTAATTATTTAATTAATTAAATATATAACTTAAATTTAGTAAAAATATATATTTTTTTTTTTTGATAGGTAAATATCAAACTATAATGCAATCATTTTCATACATTGTCAAAATGATTACAACCTATAATTGTTTAAAATACAACAAAAAAGTCTAGATTTACAAAATCATTCTGAATTAAATGTGATCAACAAAATTATAAGCTTGAAACATACAGTATATGAAATTGTATCTAACTAAAAATAGCCAATGGGAGAACAACAAACTTCTTGATGACAATAGCCAATCAGGGAACAGAGATGGTTGGATAAAAGATTTGAAATTGTGGAAAAGTAAGAACTGAGAAATGTCAAAAATAATTATCATCAAATATTGTATTTAGTTTATAAGAAATGTGAAATATATTAGTTCATAAGTTCTCTCATATAACATCAAAATAGTGAGAGTTCGACAAGGAAGTGCGCGAGTTTGAAAATTCAAATAAAAATGGACAAAACAGAAATGGTATCCAGTGGATGAAAAACCAAAGCTGAAGGAGATTGAAAAAAATTTGGAAGAGAAGCCAGGTACAAATTTTGAATGAAAGAAATTTAGAACTTTCATTAATGAGAAGATAGCTTTTCAACAATAAAAAACCAATACAACTTCTGAATAATCTCTACACAAAATAAACAAGGATAAAAGAAAATTACCTTTTTTGGTTATCCACATGAAACTTGTCCAAGCTGATTTCGTGGATTTTGGATGGTTCCTTTTGAAATGGTTAGTTCCTGAGAGGAGTGGATTAAATTGGAATTCAGATTATGCCAGGTATTGCATCAGCGACAGTTCCAGCTCCAGGTATAAACTTTTAGTGCACATCACAAACTGAATCACTTCACAAAATAACTCATATCTCTGAAGAACTCTATGATTTGGTATTGAACTATAAAAGAATTCTTCCAACTCTAAAGAAAGAAGTGAGGTTATATTTACATATCCTTCACTGTTTTCCATTATTTTATGAAAATTTGTCAATTTATCATAGTTATAAGTTATCTTTCGCAGGCCAGGTTAATATAAGTTTTCCTGAATAAAGGAAATAATTATTTTTTGATAATTTTTGGTTTATTTTCCACAATGATATGCAAATATTTTACTTATAAACAATGAACTGAAAATAGTTCGACTGACAGCAAAACAGGCAGTGGCTCTATTGCCAGTACCGGCTCCTGAGGCGAAGGCGTACCAACTGAGATTAGTCGTGGTAAGAAAGGGTAATAACAATTGGCAGCAACGTGGCGAGAAAACAGTGACGTTAGCTAGCAATTATTATTTCATAACAATTAGCTATTATCATATCACAATATAACAATTGGCTTCCCATCTCGGAGCTGCATTGCCTACATAAGTATTAGAGGTATATCAAAATCGAAATCAAAATATTCATCAGGGAGAAAATATTTGTGGGGCAATAACAATAACGTGGGGAAAAATTAACAACAATTATTATTTAAAAGCTATTAGTATTTTATAACAATTTGGCTCCCAACGCGGAGCGAAAATAATTAGCAATCAATATTACATAACAATATATATATATATATATATATATATTCGTGTTGATTTTTCAGCGGTATTTCTTTACTTTCAGCTAGTAGTACTGGAGTAGAGGTGTCGAAATGACATTTACTGGCTGATCCATAGAGGAAACAGCCGTAATCCAAGATAGACCGAATATAAGCTTTGTAGAACATTAGGACAACTTTAGGGTCTGCGCCCCATCTTCTATTCGTTTTTGTCTCAAGATGGAATTATATTTTCTTTTAATTTATATCGGTAGTTTTTCTTTTTACGAAGCGAGAAATATATGGGTGAGATGTGATACCCATTATGAGAGAGAGATTCGAAGATAGGAGTGGTAGAGCTTATTCGTTTACTTATTTATAGATAAATTTTAATCCACAGAGGATTTCCCCCAGACCGCCAATTTACCATAATTATGTTACACACTGTGCTGAAATTCTGAAAAATAATATTCAAATCGAGTTAAAACGAGAAAATTTAAAGTTTAGGTCTATAATATCATTCAAATAACGCGATCTTTAAAATTTCATTTTGCAAAATGCTAAATCGGCTTTATTGGAATTTAATATTAATTAATTCATGCCTTGTAGAGTTATGAATGTTCCGCGGGATCTTTCAGGCATTTATGACTTAAATCGATGTCATCAAAATGGGATTATTTGATGACAATAGCCCTCAATTACCCAGAGTTGACTACTGATTTCGTAAATTTAAACGTAGATATTAGTAGATGGACCTGGGAGACTTGCAGATCTTCAAGGGGAATAATAGGGGAAAGGAGAAATGATCTACAAAAAGGCATAGTTACCTTTTATTTGAGACACTGGGGAAAAAAACAAATGCTCTCTTCCACTCAACCTTAATTATAACTGCTGTTTTCTTTAGATTTAAAGATTGAAAAGGTGTTAATTATGTGATATACAGAATTTTGTCCACCTGAAGTCATAGCACATTTTTGTAATGATCTTCTTAGATCTGTCGCGAAATTTTGTTTGTTATGAATTTCTGCAAAAAAAATCCTATTGGTTACCCATCCACCACACATTCCAGATATTGCCTCCATCGATTTCTTTTTGGTGCCGCGGAGTATTTTTTTGCGTTTAGAATTATTTCCTAGCGCCAATACGACGAGGGTGGCTGAATTCAAGCAAAGGAAGAGTTTTCTGCCTTTTCGATAAAAATAAAACCAAAGAGAAATATTTTGAAAAAACATTTTAGAAATGTCCTCTGATAATGTGAGATAATACATAGGATGCTAAGTATTCATTAAAAAAAAACTCAGTTGATATTGTGCATGATGTGAGATAATTGACACAGCCCAACAAACATTATGATAATTTTTACGTCATTTCGACCTCTCTATAAGTCGGTGTCTAATTTGGCGTAGGTAAATTTTATGTCAGATTAATCAATATGGGGAAAAATGTGGATGTAATTCAGAAGTTAATAATTGGGATATCAGACATTTTGCCCAATAAGTCGAATGTATAAATAAGTAAATTTGTCCTAATAGTGGTCCTTTCTCTCTATACATGACCTAAAGTTAACAATAAGGGATCAAAACATTTGAGGTTAGAAGAGTTTCCTTTGTATTTTATCATCGACTGTTATTGTACTATTCATGGAAGCAGAGGAATATGAATATAGATGAAGTTTCTCCTAGTCATAATTGTAGTTGCGAAATAAACTTTTCTGTGATAATGTTTATTTTTACATGTTATAATAATGGGACCCACGAAAGATTTAATTTGTTGGAGATAAATCGGATGGAATTCAGTGTATTATAACAACTTTTTCTGTGAAACACTCCGAAAAGTAGTAAGAAAGTTGAAGTATGTTCAGATATGTTTCATTCATTTATTTCATGACGGATACTGTTGTTGCTTAGTGAGAAATATTGATTTTTTAATTAAGTGGCGGAAATAGTGCAAGCCAATAAATATGGCGTATGTTTTGCGATGGACCTATAAATCGACAAAATTTTACAATTTGTTTTCGACTTTCTTTTAGGAAAATAGGTAAAAGCAATGCAAATTTGACCTATTTGTCGACTTCTTTACTCCCTGACCATATGAACGTATTTGATATTATATTTAGGTGATTATTTTTCCGACCCAAATATCGACCAATAGAATTGCACCATTCGACGTCACGTGGTACAACCTACATGGTATTATACTGATTATTTTTCCGACCCAAATATCGACCAATAGAATTGCACCATTCGACGTCACGTGGTACAACCTACATGGTATTATACTGATAATTTTTTGAAAATTTTCTCTGGTAGTTGCTATATATAAAAAACAAAACATGATCCAGTCAAATTAACCACACTTCAAACTGACAGGTTGAATTCAATTGTGACAATTGGAGATTTTGCATGAAAATGAGTCGATTTGGAGTTTGTTCTCTGTCCACCATCGATAAAAAGTCAAAGGAAATGTTCCCATTAATACGGAGAAGGCAAAAAAACAGTTTGGAACCAATTTACTACTTTTGGGACGGAAAAATATCTCGAATACAACGAGCTTCAAATTATCTGGCATTTCCTCAGTTCCTCGCAACAAATAAAGTCGTCAAGTTTTCAGGAAAATCACTGCGCTTCGCGCTCGTGATTTTTAACCTGAAAACTTGACTCCTTAATTTGTTTGCAACGAACCTATCGGGAAATACCGATAATTTTGAAGCTCTTGTGGTATTATAAGTGATAATTTTTTGAAAATTTTCTCTGGTAGTTGCTATATATAAAAAACAAAACATGATCCAGTCAAATTAACCACACTTCAAACTGACAGGTTGAATTCAATTGTGACAATTGGAGATTTTGCATGAAAATGAGTCGATTTGGAGTTTGTTCTCTGTCCACCATCGATAAAAAGTCAAAGGAAATGTTCCCATTAATACGGAGAAGGCAAAAAACAGTTTGGAACCAATTTACTACTTTTTTGGGACGGAAAAATAATCCTCGAATACATTACGAGCTTCAAATTATCTGGCATTTCCTCAGTTCCTCTGCAACAATAAGTCGTCAAGTTTTTCAGGAAAAATCACTCGCGCTTCGCGCTCGTGATTTTTTAACCTGAAAAACTTGACTCCTTAATTTGTTTGCAACGAACCTATCGGGAAATACCCGATAATTTTGAAGCTCTTGTGGTATTATAAGTGAATATTTATTTAAAAACATTCCTTGAAAGTTTGTAGAACTTGAAGGCATTTTGCTGGTGAACTTTAGAAAAAATTTCACCTAATGATTAACTATAACTCCCTTGATATGAGGGCATATTTAAAGTTAATAATAAGTAATTTTCCACTATGCATTTTCCCTATGGAGTCAGTGGATTTTGGAAAAGATTTGTTGGTCTTAACCATGGTTTTTACAACCAGAATTATGACTTTGGAGTTTCAATGACTTCAAAGTGAAATAATTTGTCAGAAACTTCTGGGAAACATTTTGCCTCTCTACTTGGTATAATTTTCCTATAATATTAGTTGGGAGCCAATCAAGAAAACAGATGGGAATAAGTTACTGCTATTACCAGATATCAGTTCCAACCAGCGCATACTGGTGAAGAAATAAACTTATTGGCTTTTTATTGTCTAAATGTTCTTGGGGGGCTCATATTAGCATAATTTCATATGAATTCAAAATGAGCAGGCATGCTTGGTAAAATTCTTCATTTCTCACTCTCACCAATGGAAGAAAGAGCACATATCACTTCATGTATTGAAACTCCACTTCAAATGGCACTTCTCATAAATTCAATTAGAACTTCTGAAATGAAAATTCTTATTGAGAAACAACCCCATCACAAAAAAAGTCCAGTGTTTGAACTTATAACTGGGAAAATAAAAAAGGAGTTGCCGGAGAAAGCTTCAGAGAACACAACGCACATATTTAACGCATTCCTCAGAACTGACCACTATCCTTCCTTATAGAAAGTGAGACAAGTTATTCTGGTATCTAAGTCTGGTAAAAAACACGTTTGAACACAAAAGGTGCTCAGCTGCTCTGCTTTCGATAAGGTATGGCACTTAGGATTACTATTCAAATTGAAACCACATATACTTCATAGCCAAAAACAAAGAGTATGTATCCGATACAATCATAAGTTCTACATGATAGAGATTGTAGGGGGGTCGATATGGCTTTTCAGCCTCTTCGTATAAGGTCTTTTGTACATTACCCTTCATCTATTTAAAACCCGGGATTCCGAAACTCCTTACGAAGTGTATCAGTTTTCTGGGAGCTATGTTCCTGATGTCCGAGGGCATGAAATGAAACACCTTTGCAAAACAGCGCTTGGCAGTCGCAAAGCAGGTGTTCTGCAGTTTCATCGAAGTTCTCGCAGTAACGGCACACACACTGTCTGATCTATCCATTTTTTTGAGGAGATACCTCAGAGGACAATGTCCGGTGAGTAGTCCCGTTACCAGTTTCAAGTATTTCTGTCCAACTCGAGAATCAGTTTATCTTTCTTCGGCGATGGGCTCAGAAGCCTTTTCGCTCATTTTTGCCCTGGAATCTTATTCTAGTTGGTTTTCATTTGGTCAGTTACCAGTGCCGAAACTCTTCCTTGATGTGTGCTTTGGAAAGACCACTGGCCTAAAAAATTGAGTGTTTGCCCCTTCCTTGGCAAGGATGTTTGCTTCTTCATTGCCTTTGATTCTCTTGTGACCTGGCAATCACATCAGAGTGACCTGATTGTTCGTCTTGGGGAGTCCCAAGTCAGTCTAGACTCACAAGCGTTTGGCTTCAGAGCTTTTAGTGCTGCTTGGCTGTCTGATAGGATATATATCTTTGTCTCGCTGGAGTCTCTTTACCTAGGGGTTTTGAGAGCCTAAAACTAGGAACCGTTACTCGAACTCCTTGCTTTTCGATAATCTTGGATCCATCAGTATACCAAACTGATGCATCCCTTTCTAGTTGTGGCCCGTTCGTTGTGCATATTTGGTGGCTGTTTATAACCACTTCAAAATGTACTTCGAAGTCGTGCATAGCTGGCATAATATCTGATGATTTGTACCTGGATTCTAGGGGAAAATTTTCCACAACTCTTCAAGTTAGCTGGGACCTATACTTTTTCAAATATTCAATGCTGACTCACCTACTACACCAAACACTTTCACAGTCACAATTACAGATGACACCACAGTTATGGCAACGAGTGAGGTACCAAGGTGCGCACCAAATACCTTCAAACAGCTCTTGGCAATATTGTATGGAGAAGTATGGACTCTTAATTTTCACTACTTGAACAAGATTGTAGTTGTAGTCTATGGGGCTCAACCTCTCCGTTTTTTCGATTTATAAGGTATTTTGTACATTATCATTCATCTATTCAAGAACCGGGATTGCGAGCTCTTTGCGAAGTCTATTAGTTTTCTGAGAGCTAATTATCCTGATATCTGAGTGCGTTAGGGAAGCTCTTCCAAAGAACTTTGCAGAATAGCTCTTGGCAGTGGCAAAGAAGGTGTTTCCGAAGTAACGGCTCAGTTCACTGTCTGATCTATCAATTTTTTGAGATTGTACTTCAAAGGATAATTTTTTGATGAGTAGTCCCGTTACCAGTTTCAAGTCTTTTTTGTCCAACTCGAGAAGCCACTTTGCTTTCTTTGGCGATAGGCTCAGAAGCCTTTTCTCTTGTGTTTGTCCTGGAATCTTATTCCAGTGAGTTTGGATTTTATCAGCTTCCCAGCATCGAAACTCTTTCTTAATATGAGTTTTGGAGACACTACAAAAGAGTTCTGAGGCAGGAGTTTGAGTGTTCGCTTCCCCAGTTCTCTCAGGAGCATTCAGTAATGCCTGGCTGTCTCATAGGATATAGATTTTTGCCCCCCTGGAGCCTCTTGCAAGGCTTTCTTCTGCTTGAATGATTTTGGAGGGGTTTTGATAGCCTTCCGTCCATCTTGGATCCACGACTAAATCCAAACTTGCTGTTAACCATCTGGACAATAAAGAGCCTATCGATTGAAACGAAGTGACCCATTAGGGATACATTATAGATAAGTTTAGTCTAAGATCAAGAGTAACACTAGGACTCTTGAGATCAATATTATAATTGTTTAAGTTAGCATACAAATATATCCATCGGCAACAACGAACTCTCATTGCCTCGGTATGTCGGGGGAAAATAACGAGGTTTGGATGAATGATCCTACAATGCCATGATATTGCATGTGCAAAGATTGTCCGCTTCGTTAATTCTACGGGTTATTCCAAAGCCATCAAAAGTCACTAGCCACCCTCCGATAGCGGCCCTCATGTCACTGGGTGTGGCTAAATGAGTGGCCGTAAATCATTGTCGTGAAATATCCCTTTGCCATGCCGCTGGTCGATATCCCTTCTGCCTTCTGCTTCCTCGAACTTACCGAAACTCTCGCACGTCTCGAGCACATTGACTCCGAAAAGGCGAGTGAGGCAAGCCGGCCTTAATAATTCTACATGATGTATGACTCGAGGCGCGTACTTTGATTCAGTCTTGGAGATTCACTTATTTCTGCCGCACGGGGTAGGAGGCTCGCCTATGGGCTAATTAGCGTTTGTCGGCAAAAATGCGGGAAGTGTTTGGCTTTGTTGTCGTCACAGCCACCTCTGCTGTTGCTGAACGGTAACGCTAAACTTCCTGTTTTGGTTTGATCATGTTTGAACGGAGATTGTCGTGCGTAGTCTTGAGGGCAGTGGCGGACTGACTATAACCATGAAATCGAACACTTCAGTGACACTTACATTGAAATAATTGCATAATATAATTATTTCAAATCATTTTGAAAACGGTTGTTGTGTTTGTACTTACTGCCCGACAAACATTATAGGTAAAATGTACGCCCTTTCGACCTCCGAATAAGTCGGCACAAAATTTGGCGAATCTTTACATTAGAAATGGTCGATCGGAGATTTTGTCCAATAGTCGTTTCTACCTATTCACCACCTAAAGTTAACTATAAGGCATACAAAAATTCGAAGTTAGGAGAAGACAGAAGTTCATTTCATCTTTATCTACCTTCTGTTACCGCACTATTCTTGAGAGCAATGCAAATTATAATATGAACATGGCGTTTGAAAATCTGAACTAACAGTAGAGGAAAATTAATATGGAAAGAAGTTACTCCTAGTAGTAATTGTAGTTGCGAGACTAACTTTTCTGTGATATTGTTAATTTTTACTAGTGTTAAACAAACGTGGGCCTCAGAAAGATTCAATTTGCTGAATAAAAAAATTGATGGAATTCCATGTATTTTATCAACTTTCTATGTGATGCACTCCAAAAACTAGTTTAAAAGATGAACTATATTCATGTCTCATTTATGTTTTTTTTTAACTTTCTACTCATTAGTATGAGATTTAATAAATTATTGATTTTCAAATTCAACGGCGGAAACAGTACAAGCCAACAAATATGGAGTCCGTTTCACAATGAACCTAGGAGTCGATAAAATGTCTTTTTTGACTTATTGCTAGAAAAATGGGTCAAAGGAATGCAAAGGACCCCGCTCAAATCTCATGGAAATGTGATCTATGAGGGAATTGCCTGAATTTTTTATATTGTTTTAGAAGAAGTCTTCCTGATTACAAGTTACCATTACGCTAAAGTCTAATAACCAATGGAGATATTGGCCAATGATAGTGGATTATCCCGTGTTCGGTCCTTATGACAAACATATTTTTTTATTTTATTTGTTAGGTTGTTTTTTGTGTTGCAGTTAGTTGAAAAAATTAGAGTTGAGGTTTGGTTTGGCTTCGGGTTGGGTTGCATTCAATTTTTTTAGGTTGTTTGTTTTTTTATAGTTAGTAGAAAACCTCAACTCTTTTTTTTTCAAATAACACAAAAACAACATTTAAAACAATAAACAAAAAAAAAAGTTTTGTCACCGATAGGGATCCAGTATCATTGGCAAATATCTCTGAAACTATTGGTTTTTGGACTTTAGCGCAATGGTAACTCTTAATCAGAAAGACTTCCTCTGAACCATATAAAAAATTCAGGCAATTCCCACATAGATCGTTTTTTCCTAAGGTTTGAGCGGGGTCCTTTAACCTATTTGTCGACTTTTTCACTCCCCGCTCATATTAACGTATTGCAGGTTATAATTAGGGGAATATTTACTTAAAAATTATCCTTGAAAGTTCGTGGAAAAATATTTTTCTGGTGAACTTCAGGTAAAATTGAATCTAATAAATAACCACACTTCCTTGGGGATTCAGAGGTGTATATAAAGTGAATTATGAGTAATTTTCCTCTGCGTTTTTATAACCCAAAAGCAAAATAATTTGTCAGAAATAATTAAATTTGCATTTTTTCGGGACATTTTGTCTTTCTGCTTTGTATAATACTTCTATAATGTTAGTCGGGCGGTTGGTGGCTGGACAATTCAAAAACTCCACCTTCAAGATCGCTGAAGATTCCAGAAAGGAATCTGGGAATTCACTGTTGTCTACATGAGCAATATAAACTGCACGCCAAGCCGATGGAACTATCGATTTTTACGAAAAGTATTAGGAGACAAGATAAGCTGAAAATTCTACCAGGTTCGAGATGAGGGCATCAAATTAATCACCTGTACACCATTTTTAGGAATAACGTTCAGCTCTGAATAATCCGTATTCGCCTCAGTTCTCATGAGAACACCCCCGTATCTTCCGTAATTTTTGAAGTAGTTCTGAAACTTCCCAGATCCTTAGATAATTTGGAGATGAATCTATGGATTCACTGACGCCAACCTAAATGTTCAAATTGAAATGTACGATCCATCAAGTTTATTTCTTGCATCACTCATTGTGGAAATAAAAGATATCCCTAGTAGCATCTTTTTGTGGGCGGCACGTAGTGGCCACCATCCTAGAAAACTTTGAAGTGTTTGACCACAACCACTGTCACGTAATACACAGTTCTATCACGTGGCGGCTACCAAAATGAGAAACACTTCTTTGGTAGAGCGGTCCGACTACATTCCTGGATCTTAGATAGCCACGTTCCAACCACGTTGTGGTCACCTGGTAAAAACGTGGATATGTAATGGCCGACACTCGACATGTTAAACTTAACTGACTTCGCTTGTGAAATTAATATATAGCACGATCTCTATCCTGCAAAATATTTTTATAATAAATGGTCCTCATTCTTTCCTTTTGCTTCATTCATTTCATAATTATATATATATATATATATATATATATATATATATATTGTTATGATTGGGTAGAATATGATAATTTTTATTTATACTTATACTTAATGCCCACATTACTTCACTCCGCGTTGGAAGCTAATTATTATTATATGTTATAGGTTGTTTTGTTTAGAGGTTTATTTCAATGAAATTTGTAAAATTATTTCTTTCACCCAATACCATAACAAATGTACTAAATATTTGTAGAATTTTCATTATTTTTACTCTTTGTAATTCCCTTTGAAATTATTCTTATATACCATTGCCCTATTGATTTTCTAGAATTTCATATATTTATTTTTTTCTCCCCGCTTTTTATTTCCTTTCTTACCACGACTAAACTCAGTTGGAACGCCTATGCCTCAGGAGTCGGTACTGGCAACAGAGCCACTCTGCCTTTCTTGATGTCAATAGAACTATTTCAGTTCAGTGTTTATAGGTAAAAGATCAGCATATCATTGTGGAAAGTAAACCAGAGATTATCAAAAACAATTATTTCCTTCATTCGGGAAAACTTATATTGACCTGGCCTGCGATAGATAACTTAAACTATGAGCAATTGACAAATTTTCACAGAAAATAATGAAAAACAATGGAGTATATTATAAATATAACCTCACTTTTTCTTTTAAGTTGAAAAATTGTTTTATATTTCAATACCAAAATTGAACAAAGTTCTTCAGATATAAGAGTTATTTTGCGAAGTGATTCAGTTTGTGATGTGCACTCAAAAAGTTTATACCTGGAGTTGGATTGTCGCTGATGTATTTCCTGGTGATTCTCTGTAATCCTGCATCATCTATTCCTCTCAGGGACTCTCTATTGCAGTGGAACTCTCCAAAATCCTTGAAATCAGCTTGGATAAGTTTTCATGTGGAAAACAAAAAGGTAATCTTCTTTTATCCTTAATTATTTTTTGTCAAAATTTTCCAGAGGTTAAATTGATTTGTTATTGTTAGAAATCTTTCTTGTTATCAGTGAAAATCCGGAATTTCTTTTCTCTCAAATTTTCAACAACTTTTCTTCTAAAAACTTTTTTCTCCTCTCGCTTTGTTTTTTTTCTTCCCTGGATACGATTTCTGTTTTGTCATTCTATTTGAATTTTTGAAAATCGCGCACTTCCTAATTTGGTGTTACTTTCACTAATTTGGTGTTATTTGAGAAAACTTATTAACTAACATATTTTACATTTCTTATAAACTAAATACAAGATTTTATCATAATTATCTTTGACATTTCTGTGTTCTTACTTTTCCACAATTTCAAATCTTCCATCCACACATCTCTGTTCCCTGATTGGCTATTTTCATCAAGGAGTTTCTTGTTCTCCCATTGGCTATTTTAGTTAGATGCAATTTCATATACTGTATGTTTTAACATTATAATTTTGTTGATCACATTTAATCCAGAATAATTTTGTAAAACTAGACTTTTTGTTGTATTTCAAACAATTATATGTTGGAATCATTTTTATCATTACTGCATTATAGTATTTGCATATATTTACCTATCAATGCTATACAGAGGCTTCAGAAAGTAAATAGAATCTCAAAAAATATAAAAACAATATCTCATGAACTACTAACAAATATTTATTATTCTTGTGGTATTTTTAAGAAATCATTTATTTTTCATTTTTAAAATATATAACTAGTCCTTCTTAACATAACAATATATATACATAACACGTAAGTGTATTGAATTAGAAACGATAGAAAGTTTACTGTGAAATATAGGTATTGTAGCTCGATTGTGAGCACGCGCCATCTGAATATTCTTTATTTGAGGAAAACATGATTTTGCAAATAACGCTCCTTTAAAATTATATACCTACTTACTTTCATCAGTCGGTACTGGAAACCAATAAATTACTACATTTAATGCAGTACTGATGACAAATAAATTTATTTTCAATGGTTCGTTGATTTCTCAGCATATTTCTTTAAAAAAATATGTCGGCATTTGGAGAATATAAATTTTAAGTGGTTTGCTCCCAAAATAAGTGTTTGAAGTGGCAGAAACTGGAAAAATACCACTCTAAAGTTCATTTCTTCATCATAAAGTGGCAAGTAGAACTATCTTATCAAATTTTCCACTACTTGAAAGTGGTGCCTACGTCGCAGTCGCCATGATTCACTATTTCAAAGTTATAGTCTAAAAATTGCACTTGAAAGTGCGGCTATTATAACTTGCCACTTCAAAATTATAACATCGAAATTGCGGGTATACATCCATTGTCCAAACACATACACATTTTCAGTAATAAAGCTAATAATAAACTAATTTGAGCAATAACAAAGGACATGTAGCAAGTAGGTCACTACTGAGTAACGGTTACTTTATGGTGAATTTTAAAGTTAATAGTAACTATACCATAAGACGGAAATAATAGTCAGTGACGTCAGTCGCTAGTTCAGAAACAACACAATAAGAGCGGCTTAATAATATAATATTTTACAATAAAAATCTATTGTATACCGAATCTATACTCCCGAAATGCCGCTTGTTCTAAATGCGGACACAGCGCACCGGTGCCAAATTTATTTCGGCCCGTACGGAGCATTTAAAGCAGCCTCTATTTCAACGAAAGTTTGTGGTCGACGTTTGCAATTGTACTGATATTTATCGACGGCGGCGCGGAGGTTGCAACACTGAACGATCGAGCTAAGAATGAGTCACTAACTATTATTTCCGACTTAGGGTATATATAGTGACTTTAATTAAATGCGAACTGTGGCAATCACTTATGGAGATAGCCAGAACGTGGTAACCATCACCACATATCACAATCAAGTGCTTGCTATATTAAAGGTTTGATAGAATTTGCTAAAACATCTCCGGAACTATCATATTCTAGTGAAAGTGATTGTGACTTCTATGTGATATTTAAGTGGTACATAATGGTTACCGCAATGGTTATTTTCCACTTTCAAGTTTGAAAACCTCCAAGGTGATTCTACTTAGTGGTCATAATGTTTCAGACACCTTAATTGACACTAACAAGTTATAGAACTGTTGAGTTGGTACCAAAGATGGGAATTACGTGACTACAACTATGCAAATATAAAAGTTATTCTTACTTTATAACTGTATATTCAGTGGTGATTACGTAATAACCAGCGAGTCGAAGTTGCAGTATCAGTTTTCGCCACTCTGATGCTTCTTGGGATTATGATGTGTCAACTTCATGGTATCTTTCAATGCCACCTCAATAAGAAAATTTATGTACCAAAATTAACTGGATAATCAAAATACCAATATTAATCCTTCTAATATAAGAAAATTGTGATAATGTCCAAACCAATTGTTGTGGAAATTCCATAATGCTATAGTTAGATGAGACTAATAATCCCTGAAATGGCATTTGCTTTATTCATGTCTTTCATTATGTTTTATTTTCACTAAAAGTATGTCCAAAGATATAAACAAAATTTCGAGCAAAACGAGCGTTTTGAATAAAAAGGTGTTTTCCGGAAGCATGTCCTACAATATTGCCAATAATATAAATCCCATCGTTTCAGGGAATTCCAAATATTGGCTTTCTTCAGAAGCACTAATAGTTTTTTAGTTTGTTTCTAAATAACGTTTTTATACGGTAATGAGTTCTTATTTCATATCATCATCCTATATTTCAGACATTTCTCTTGAATTCTTGTTAATTGTTCGTATTGTTGTGATTGTTGATCATTCTTTCCGAAATAACCAGATTCAAACCTCCGTGAGCAACATTTGTCCATATCACTTTTTTCCTTGAAATTGTTTGATAATATTGTGTTTGTAATTTTTTATGGCTTTTTCATCTACTCGATGACGAAGCTAATCTCAAAAACTTGTTTAATGCGATGTTTCCCAAGATATTGATGTAAACATCGAAGTGAGATGAGTAACCAAGTAGTTCCGACTGATATGAATCAAGGAAATCCCGTCTCCATGGCTCTTGGGGACACTGAAGTGTTGATATAGTTTTAATTCGTTTGTTGGGAAATTTTCGGAGAAAAAGAAAAACTATTGGAGTAAAAGTGCATACCGATATTTCTTTTTTCTTCTTTCTATATTATCTACAAACGGAAGTGGGATATCATCGCAAATATTATCTTATTTGTTGTTAATCTAAACACTTCTGATGAGCTGGAATAGAACCTCTTCTAAATCCCTTTGATTTTCTATGCTTCTCTTTCCTGTGATTCGTACTTGTTCCATCTGATGACATGACTTGGCTATTGCAGTTTTATCACTACCATTGCTTTCCTAAATTCGTAATCCTTTCTCACATTCCTAAGTTTTTTCATCTATCTACGATATTGTTAAAAAATACTTTAATAACCTCACATATTTTTATTTCAATCCATTATGTACAGTATTGTCGAAAATGTGTAGCATCGGAACGCTCCCATCCTGAATTCAACTGAAAAGTCATAGTTGCCAGAATGTTTTTGAAATGCACTAAAATCTTTGTTTATATTTATTGTTATATAAGTTCCTAAATATGTGTGACCTTCCATTTCCTTGTATGCATTTATTTTCATGTATGTTTCTTTGTTCAGTAATCACCGTGTATTTGAACATCTTTACAATGTACATTAATTAAATTTACCCGTACTCCAATTTGCAAATTGTTGTTCTCCATGCAACGAAAAAAGACTTGTCATAATTTCATATATCGTTAGCGACACGTTGCCTCCTCTCGGAACCCACAGTCATAAAATGCAGTCATAAAGTGCGCTCCTTAGTCATACTCTCCCCCTCGTCCAATTATTTTAATACGGTCTGAACGCCGAAAAATTGAGTCACACTCCAGCGTCGTGAATCGTTTTATACCCCCTTGAATGATAAATCGCTTTTCACTCGTCGCCGTCCATGAATATTCAATCGACTAATTGCATCATACGAATTATGGAAAGCTTATAATTGCTGGAGTTTTTCAGCGTATTTCAAAACAATCGTTATCTGTGTCTTTTTTTATCACGTTCATCGAAAACCGAGAATGTTATCCTTAAGTTTTAAGGCCAACCTTGCATTTCAACCTGCTGAGATGAAACTTGGCATGTAGTAAGTAGGTATATACCCTATGGTCACTTTAGAGGAGTGGTGTCCAGAGCTCTGTTCAGACATTTGCCAAACCGAAGGGGAAATTTCCTGAAATCACGGACACGACTTGTTTTTCAAAACGTACTTGTACCATTACTGAAAGAAAGTATGCTTGCGAGGTTCCTACAGGCATCATTTCGATCATTTCAATTTCATATGTGGACCTGTCTGTTTGTCCGTCCGTACTACGTATTACGATATTTTGAGAAAAAAGTTAAAATTTGCATTTACGAATATAATGTCAGATATAATCATTCTATCTAGAAAACATCATTCTTGTTTAACGTGAGACGTCTAGGCTTTCAATTTCCGTTCTATTGATATATACTATATAACAAGTTAGTGATCTGCAAAACTACCACAAACTCTCAGAAATTAATTAAATGAACGTTTTTTTAGGCGTGGCTGCACCATCTTCGATGAAGATGATATTTTTATGTTCTAGTTTATATGGGCACTATACAATATCATCCTTATGCCGTTTGGAGACAGGAACTGCATACCTCCAAGGAACAATTTACAGAAACCTCGAAGACTGAATTTTTTGCACAGAATTTATTCTTGACACTTTTTTGTATAATAACCTTCCACAATCTGAAAACAAAATCAAATGAATCAGGAAATCTATCAAAATTGTAGCAGAGCAAGTAATTACACAACTGTTTTCCGAAAGAAAACACACACTACTACAACTCAAACTATCACGCAAGTGTAAAAAAAAAGGTAAAGTGAAATGCCTCTACAATAGAGCCAAAATGATATGCAATTCAAGAAAACCTTGAAGAAGAAATTGTTTTCATAAAGATCCATACTGAAGAACAATGCATATCCAGATGAATTTGTGCAAAATATTCTCATTGGAATTACAAATAACGATACACGAAACAACCGAGTAATAATTTCAGTACAGACACAACCACCTATATACCTCAAAAATAACATAATACCGGATTATCTGGAAGTATTAAACGGATTGGTAACAACATCAGAACAACGAAAAATTAAGATCGATCCTTACACAAACAAAACAAAAAAACACAGAAATCACAAAATTGTATATACAATATACCTTGTTCTTGTCGCTAAAGTTATATTGGTGAGATATCAAGACCTTTAAAAGTGCGCAATGACGAACATCGAGATTATATTAAGAATCGATATATTTTGAAATCCAATAGCGACCACATTGTAGAATGGAAAGAAACGATAATTCCAGCCAAAGAACCCCATAACAAGAAAATAAAACTCAAAGATTCCGCCCCCATTTTACTATCTGGTGAAAACTTTATATAAATGAATTCTTCTGATATGGATCACACGTGGATATCTTTACTGGAAGATCTTGCATTTGGCAGAACGATTATGCATTGAATATATTATCCGACCACCACTCCATATATCAAATAAATCATTTTGACATTGGTCTGAGAACTGATAACTTTCATTCATATTCAAAAGATTTTGGAAAACGGGAACGGATTCAGTTCCCGAAACGTGTATAGAGAAGTATCTTTTAATTCAATAATTTTTTCTGATGAATATTTTTGGGTTTTTATTTTCAAAAAAATATTTCAATGATATAATTTTTCCCCGCCCAAGTTATGTAATAATTGATAGTTTATTTATTTTTTCAATATAAGAGTTAAAAAACATTCCAATACATTTTTCATAGAGAAGTTGTTTCAAGTCATCTAATGCCGCTTAACGATGTGTCACAATAATTTTTATTTGTACAAAAAAAATTGTTGGTGAAATTATTTCTTTATTGTTAAGAAATTTATTCACGATTAATTAAAAAATGATAGTATACTGCAACCCCTGCCATCAGAGGATGTGAATTCAACTATTCTAGGCTCCATATTTCATAAATCTATATATATATATATTGTTGAAAAATAATTTCAAGATCCTAAGGCTTAGAAGTTTGCCTCGGAGTTTGACTGAGGGGAAGAAATAAATCCCATTTTGACAATTTTGTTTAAATTCATCATGACACGATATTTTTTATATAGAGAGATATTATTTGCTTGGCCTATGAGTTTGCCGAGTACTGTAACTCTTCAATTTCCGTCCAGCGGGGTATATGCAAGCCCCTTCAACTTCCATTTTTTCAATTCTCTGTTATGTTGAATTATGGCTTTCACCATTATGTTATAAAGAAACATAGTATGTGTATAGTCTATGAATTACCAGAAAAATGCATAAGTATCCTTTCTTGCCATCTGAGGAGGTAAATTCAGTATATTTCATTTTTGTTGGACTTTGTGTAACAATGTTTTTAATAGGGTGTTAGTATTTGCTCAACTTGTGGGTTTGCCAAAAAATGCAATTTTTTATTTGGTGTCTGAGACTGAATTCAACCTGGATCAAACCCATTTCCGACTTAGTTCGTTGAAAAATCATTTGTCTCGATGATTTCTATATGGAGAGGTGATAGTTTATTTCCTTCTCCTCATCAATGGCTTGTTAAATTGTTGAAATAGCATATAATTCACAATTCAAGAATGCCTCCGCGGGAGACCTTTATGCCAATTCTTTCACTAAGATTTATAATTCCTTTAATTTTATGAGTACATGACATATGTCTTGGAGGTTTAGGATGATTTATATTTGAAACGATCGGAGTATACAACCAGTGTATGACTTTTGGTCTTGTGTCAATAAGTCTGGATATCGAATAAGTAGATTTATTTGAAAATATGAACAGGAAGTTCATAAAATCAGATGTGGAATCATATGCGCCTCTAAGATAAACTTTAGTCCCTATCTTCCATCGTTCGAGATAACCTCTTGTGGGGTAGTCATGTTGAAAAGGGAAACATTCTCAATTGAATATTAAATAGAAATATTGTTCTGTGAATTGAAAAATCCACGACAAAAGTTAAGTTATTTTTTGTGAATATCAAACAGAAAACAACTACTTCCCTGCCACGCTGGACATTGAACTACAAAGTGAGATTGCTTCTAGAAAATGTGTTTCCCAATACTTCCGGTCTTCGCGATGCTAGTGATAGCGTGAAATACATTTTCGTCGTGTATTGAAGGCCTAGTTTGGAAAACATTTTTCTATGCTTCTTTCATCTATAATTCTTAATTAAGACTGGAATAGAAAATCCAATAACTATCTGAATGAAAAATGCAAATTTTTATTTTCAGATTTTTTCTTTTGAGTTAGAGTCCCTTCAAAATATCTATCAGATGTAGTTCAATGTCCGCATGGCTTCAACCGGGGAAGTAGTTTTTTTCTGTTAGATATTCACAAAAAATAACTTAATTTTTGTCGTGGGTTTTTCAATTCACAGAAAAATCTTTCTATTCAATTGATAATGTTTCCCTTTTCAACATCGAATAAGTATTTTTGAACAAATGTTATTGAAAAGCGTAAAATTTTTGAAAAATGTCAATATTATTCTACAACCTGATGGCATTTTCAAGTGAAGGAACTCAACATCAAAATTCCAATAACTAGATATGAGAATCCTTATACTTCACATGAACTGACATATCTGCCTTGAATTTTAATAACAATCAATTCAACCCATTATAGTTATGAAACTTCATGGAACTAATCACGCCCCCATTCGGAGTATTCATTGTCGAGAGTGTGTTGACTGAATTACTAAATCACTTGAAGGAGTTTGAAATCCGTCGCCCAACTACTGGAAGTTCCACAATCACACTTGGTGGTCCACTTTTGAAAGAACGATCTTCAGTGGGCGTACACCAGAGCATGTAATTGGGGCTCTTGTTGAATTATTCGTGCATGTTAATTGGTGCGCAGATTGATATATGATTAACATATAAAATATTAAAAGGTGTTCTAATTGACAGTTATCAAATTCTTTGTTCAAAGTCATAACCTAGATAAATACGACGAAAAATATATTTAGTAGAATTGCAATTTTGTGAATAGTATCTTGTATTTGATGAACATATTTGGCGTTCTATTTCTTCATCTAAAAGAGTTTTTTTATTATTTATCTTGGTTCATGTGGAAAAAAATCTGCCGAACTCCGATTATGGGACATTAAGCATTACTCAAGTACATTCGATTTAATAACAATATTATGAATATCATATTGGAATAAAAAAATCACCGATGGAAATTTCAAAATTAATAAATAAAATCTGAATTGTACCTTTCTGAGTGACCGCGCTTTCGGTTTTTTTGGGTTGAACAGAATTGTTGTTATTATGTATGTGTCTAAGATGGTAAAAACAGATGTTATGAAAGTGCCTATCGTTTGCATTTTTGGAGACCAAATAGTGTTCGCATTATGTTTTTTGTCAATTCCGACATTCTATTTTCATTCCGAAGATTTTGTGTAGATAAAACGGTGATTGTTACTAGTTACTTGTGTTGCATATAGATTCGTTTCAAAATGTGTTTCTATGAGCTATCAGTGGTCGTCGATTGATTCTGCATCTTCGGATATATTTCGTCCACCAGTTTTTCAAAAAACTTTTGGGGTATTGGCGAACTTTGAATTATTGGTCTCACTAACTTCGTTACTACGATACTAACTTATATGTGTCAATTTCATCTTCCATAGTGACTCAGAAGTAATGGAGCCTATATCAAAGGCCATGCTTAATGCCAGACCAGAATCAAGTTTTTCCAAATATATGCTTCCTAAGAATAAGGAAAGTAATTATTAGTGCATGTAGCCTAGTGGTCCCAAAAGAACTACGTCCTATTTACTGAAAAATAAAACTGAAAACAATGAAAAACAATAAATATTTTTAAACAAAACTGTACTAGAATGTGTACTCGGAATGATAAGACATAGTGTTCTGTCTTCGAAAATAGGGTGCTGGAAACACTGGAATATAAAACCTGACGTCCTACTTCCGTGCAGAGGTACTTAGACTATGAGCGGTAGACCATACGCAATCCTCATGCTGACGTCACAATTTACCGCGTGTGGAGGTGTGTTTTTTATTTTCTAGCATTCAATAAACAATGAACGTGAACGTTACTCATGAGTGTAGTGAGTGCAAGCGAACATATAAGCGTTATTACGACTTAAGAATGCATTTAAACAAAGATCATAAAGAGAACATTAATGCAATTGCGCCTTTAAATGTGAAAAACTGCCAGTTTGAATGCAATAACTAACTCTATGTGTATGTTCTGCATTTTTAAAGAAATACTATACCTATTAAACGTTATGAAGAGGTTCACAGCATTCACATGGAATATGAGACAAGTAATTTTGATAACACTGGATAATTTATTATTTGGAAAGAGAATGTAGAAAAAGAGACATTATCAAATCATATAAATCACAGTCTAAGTAACGCGAAGTTTTACGGATGATGTGTCGACGGCATGGGGAGCGTACGGTCTGCCTCTCACAGTCGAAATACCTCTGCACGAAAGTAGAACGTCAGGTTTTAAAGTCCAGTAAACGCGTGCAGAAAGTTCCATGCAAGTTCACAGACAACTGTAAGAAACGAATAAACGAAAAAGCTAGGCCAGCATTCATCTTGTGGTTCCGCTAATGACAACACTCTTATAAACAACTGAAGAAGCAGATATAATACCAGTGCGACATATAGATGTTGAGTCAGAAAAAATATAAACGATTTGAAATTGACTCGGTTGTGGTTGAATAGTAAAATTAGAATTAGTATTCGAGAAATGTAAAGCTCATTCGTTTCTGAAAGGCCAAATAACACAAGAAGAATTTCAAATAAACATATTTGTTTACATCGACCACTGCTTGATTTCATATTGGATGTGCATATAAGTGGCGACAAGAATCCATTTAAATAAAAGTGAACCCATTATCCTCACCAAGGAAAAGTGTACGTTGTCTGATCGTTTTTCGCCATTCAAAAACGAATCAACTCTACTAATAAGGTACAGATGTCAAGGGATACTGGGCTCGCAGGAAATTCATACGTCTTCGCGGTTATTACATCGGAAATGGGAGAGTCTTTATAGAGCACCGTAGTAAAACAGTTTGTAGTAAAACAGTTTCAGAGTAAAAATGGTCCAAGTGCTGAACCAAGAATAGCTATGAAGGAATTTATGTGAGAAAGCCAAGGTCAACTAGAAAAAAAATGTTTTTAACCGCCAACTTAGTTGCAAAGCAACCCTCGTAAGTCAGAGACTTGTGTGAGTTAAGATGGGGACCTTAGCTTTTCAAATGTCATCCGTAGAAGGTTACAGAAAGATGTTGACGAAGTTATCCGAGACTTATTAACTTGAGAGGAGGAGCAATATTTTCCTGCCTTCATCTGATATATAAACTGTTACATTTCTTAACGTGATATATTTCAGATGAAGGAAAAGAGTGAATATAACTGAATTATCGTCGGCATTGTTTTTTGTTGTAATTGGTAGGTTTATTTAATGAAGAGAAACTATATAATTAGCTACCACTCAACTCACACTTCAGTGAACCAAAATAGCTCTCAAATTTCATCCCGGCTCAGGTCACCAGGCCGTTCCTGTAAAGGCATCCTTTCGGAATTCATAATCATGCGGAACTAATACACTTCTAGCTGGGATCGGCTATCAGAGTGATGAGCTTCATCGAGGGAAGTTCCCGAGATTTATGAAACCATAAATTATCTCGTACCTGCGCGTTGAATTTCCTGGAATAAATTAGAAAATTACGGCTATTAATAACGCGAATCTCAGGTGGAGTGGGTACACATATTAACAAAACGACTTGGGTGTCGAAATACGGTGTAATGAAAGATTCAACTTTCCTCCGTGAAGCATGTAAACGAAAAATAGTCTCTATTTCATTCCAAGCAGGAAAATAATTAACTTGTCCGGCGTTGAAGCAGAAACTGATCTTGGCTGTAGAAAAATAGAAAATCTCACTCGGTAGCTCTTACACTGGGAAAAAAGATTTGACACGAATATTAATTTTTGAACCAATCGAATGGCCGAAATTTCAAACAGTGAACAAATATATCAGTTTTATAGTAATAAAAAGTCTTCTCGCTGTTTTATACTGAACATTTTATACCAGTCATTTTCAACCAATCAGATGCTTTATTTCGACATTTTTACTATGGTAACCAGCAAATTTTTCTGAAAAAAATTTTCATCCACATTAGCATGTAGACGTAAAATTAATAAGTGGAAATTTCCCGGCACATGACAGCTATCATATAATTAGACAAAAATAATATTGAAATAATAATGACAATATTTTTTATTTACTTACTTTATAAGTTGAAAATATTACAACAATTTATTAAGGTGTACATTCTAGAATATCATTAATTAATTTTAAATTCTTCAAAAATTCCACTTTTACCTCCTCTTTCCTAAGTGGTGAATAAAATACAGAACCGGTGTTTTTTTTAACAATATGCCTGTATTTCTTAAAATAAAAATGATACTGAGACACCAGTTTATTTCTTTGAGTATTAGATTTGTGTCCAAAAGAAGGCACAATATCACGCAGAATGTTGCCGAACTCTTTAAATAAGTTTTCTTGCTCAGGATTTAATCCAGATTCTTCCACTAGGTATGTTAGATATTTTACATTTTTATGGTACATTTTAATGTGCTGTGATTCTTTGCAAAAGGAACACAATTCATACGATTGAAAGTTCATTTTATTATCACTTTTTTACAACTTATGATTGTATACAATGTTCTATAATACCACAAATAAAATATTGATTGACAGGAGTAGTGAATGTCAAATCCATGGCTAACTTTTCAAAATATTTTTTTAACCCTCAACTTACGCCAACAACATTCTATTTAGAATAAAGAATGAAGTATCCCGATTTCCTGAATTATTTGAAAAACATATTATTACGGCTAATATTAATTTTTCTTAGAATTAAACCTAAAAGAATATGAAAAATATTCAAGTATATATATGTATAGATATAGTTATATATTTTTTGCTGTATATCACCTTTGTTTGTAGTCAATATTGACATTTTCCTGAAACCTATAAGAAAATTAAATGAAAAATATTTTTTACTAGGGCACGGGAAAAAAAAAACCCGCAATACGAACATCCACTTTCATTTTTAATCAATATTGACATTTCCCTGAAACCCAATAAGAAAATTGTATGAAAACAATCAATTTTATATAAAAATGTATCTGATATTATATATTTTATTTTACTAGGGCACGGGGAAAATCAAAAAATATTTCCCGCAATACGAACGTATCCACTTTCATTTTCAGTCAATATTAACATTTCCCTGAAAGCTAGTAGGAAAATTGTATGAAATCAACTAATTTTACAAATTTTTTTATTTTACTGGGGAACGGGGAAAGTCAGAAAAAAATTTCCCCCAAAACTCCCATTACACACAGCCTTCTATTTATTTGTGTATAACGTCTAAATAAATATTTACTTAATGTTTTCTATTTAAATATAATTCCGGTATAACATTTTCTTGCCGAATCCCCCACGTGCTTGAATTAATTGCGGGAAATTTGTCTCGTACATGAGTTTTTAAAGAAAATTATGTACTCAAAAAATTTCCGGCAATAATCCATGCTCTAGGGAGATTATGAGTGATAAAACCATCGGTAGATACGATATTATTTGCGATAAAATTATGTCAACGCATTCAATTCCTATTTAGAGAAATAGGAAATGCAAAATTGATTAAATAAGGGATTCTCAACTCACTATTACAATGATTTGATATTTGAATTCAAATGCACGTTTTTCAGCATGCCAAAAAGAATCGGGTTTCAAGTAATGCAATGAGTAATTGAAAACCCTTATTTTCATAACATCAACAACAATATTCATGGCCTAGTGGTTAACGCGTCAGCCTCTCACCCGGGAGGCTCCGGTTCGAAACCATAGGAGCTTGTTTTTTAATCGGTTTCAGATACAAACATATTTTATTTGATAGTTAAAAAGTTATATATATTTTAGGTTTTTGGGTGAGTTCAAGAGCAGTGAATGATTATTCTAAATGAATGAATCTGAGACACGAAGCATTTAGAAACGAACATTAGTCCTTCAATTCTGGTACGAGAATTATATTTTTTCCCATTGAAAATTCAAATATAATATGAATTCTGGTAATTTTATCCAGCTTCAAATTTGATTCGGGAAATATTTTCATCAAATATTATTCGTGCTAGAGGATTTTATCGCAATTTTCTTTTTAATTTTGCCTCTAGGAAATTTAACTCGTGCAATTTGCGGGCTTATTATCAAAGATTAAACCACTCCAAGCTTCAGGAATTCAGAATTGTTCATAATCGGAAGTGTACAATCCAAAATATGTTTGTCGTTCATCCACATTCGTGATATTTATTGTACTGGGTAACTATTTAATTTAACTCATCTCAAAATGAAAAAATAACCAAACTGGTTTCCCTCAACTGTGACATTCCATGAAGTTATCTATAAGTTAAAAATTGAGATCTACAACACTTCCGAAAATACAAATGTCCACTCGTCTATCAAACAAAAGCATACATGGGTTTCAATCTCTACATTAATCCAATTCGAAAAATGGAAATTATGGATAAACTTCAACTTTGTGGGTACATAATAGAGAAAATCTTTCTGAATAGAAGTTGGAGAGCTCTGGAAGCTCTATCATACGATATTTTGCGCTATTGATATCAAAATGAGAGATTGAGATTTTTTTCAATATATCAAGAGCAGCCATTTTGAAACAAGTTAACGCATCTTTGAAATTAGCCGATATATTTATACAGAGTATTTTTGTGTGAAATGTTATTTCATTCGATTAGAAAATGTTGCCTAAGGCTTGTCTACCAATTTCGTTATATATATATATATATATATATATATATATATATATATATAAGGGTGTTCCCAAAGGTGAGGCATCTTTTTTAACAGCATGTAGAACTCATCAAAATAAATAATTTTACCCATATTCACCTATGTATATGAAAGTGGAAAAATAATTTACGCACAAAACTTACCGTTAGAATTGGTATCATTGCGGTATAAATGAAACATTTTTCTATGAGTATTTCCTCATTTCACATGCCTTTTCTTCCACTTCCTTTTTATGAAATCTACATACGTGCGACACCTGGTAACCTATTTCATGGTACAGTGAATAATAATACACTCGATATTATACAGTGTGTCACATAATGGTATATATCCCATCTATTTATTTTTTAGTTATACTTTTGAAACGTGTTTAACCAACTTTGTGAAACAATATGAGACGGGAGGAATGAAAAAAAAACGAAATTTCAATAAGATATAAAATCTGAAGAGGCACGTACAAAAAAAAAAGAAATATATAACCACTTAATCATAAACACGTCCCTGCTGCTCCCGTGCCATCAAACTCTGCCGTTAGCGTGCCTTCAACTCTTGTCGCTGCCGTGCCGTCAACTACCGCTCTCGTGCTTTAAACCGCTGCCACTTCCGTGTCTTCAATCTCTGCCACTTCCGTGTCTTCAACCCCCTCCATTCTATTTGTCTGCAACCTGACGAGAAACAAAATCTACCAAGCTGATAAATTGTCATTCCTTATGCGTCCGCACTATTTGTAAAACTCCTGCCGCGCAAACTACTAATATCGCTCAACCCTTCATTCTTAAGAAAAATCCAAATAATACCTAGTTAGCAAATATAGGTATAACCCATATTGGAATAACAGGAGTTAAATGTTGAACGATGTAATGTTGGTTGGTTGAAAACTGACGAGCCAGAGACAGGGTTGGCACTTAGCTTCCCTTGACACTGCGACCCTATCTATTGTATCACTCTGTCGTCAGTGGTTCCTCATTGAAACAGGTTTGTGCCTTTAATTAGGTTTAGTAGCCTATTATAAGGTTCTTCGGATTCATGCCTGTTTCCGGGTTGATCTCTCCAAAGGTTCTGTGCCGCCTTCTACTTAGGGCGTCACAGTCGAAGATAATGTGAGAGACTGTTTCCTCCTCTTCACCACATAGCCTACACTCCACGGTTTCCCTGCGTATTCCCATGGTATTTAGGTGTTTTCTCAAGCCGCAGTGTCCAGTCAGCAGACCTACTATTATACGTGCCTTCGTTCTCTTCAGGTTCAGAAGGTCAGCCGTCAGGGTCCGGTTCGGGTGCCTTACCATGACTTGTGTATTTGCCCGACAGTTTGATCCCAATATTGTTGGCGTCTTCTTTTTATCCACTCATCGATCAGGGTCCTGCATCGGTTTTTGCTGATCCCATGCACAGGTTCTGGCCCTGTGAATAGCATTTCAGATGCTTGTCTAGCTAGCTGGTCCGCTTTTACGTTGCCTTCAATGCCTCTATGACCTGGCACCCACATCAAGGTGACCTTGTTGTGTTTTGCCAGTTCGATGAGGTTCTGGAGGCAGTCCCAGACCAGTTTAGACTTTATCTGTATAGAGTTGAGTGCTTTGATAGCACTCTGAATGTCAGATAGAATGTAGATGTGTTTTTCCTATAACCACTTTCTAGATTCTTCTGAATGCATACCATAATAGCATGTGTTTCAACTTGGAATATCGTGGAGCATTTGCCAAGTGGTATTATGTAGTCCCTTCTTGGCCTTACCCCATGTATTCCTGCTCCCGTTCCTTCAACTGTCTTTGAGCCGTCTGTATACCAGACTATGTCCGCAGTTGATTGTGATTCTATACTCGGGGCCCATCCGGATCCGTCAGTTCGTGTTTCGAATGGTTTTTCGAATGAGTATAGGGGTTGCATGTAGTCTGAAATCATTTCGAGTTCGTCGATATTGATTACATGAGTAATTCTGGTGTGTCCAATTGTTCGGATTCTCCAGTTTTTTGTTTGTTTCAGTCTGTATGCACTCATCCTGGCCTCCCCAATAACATGTAAGTCAAGGGGTTCGAGGTTTAGGATGATTTCCATTACAGCTGTTGGAGTGCTATTCAATGCACCCGTCATGCAGAGACAGGCAAGCATCTGGATTTTTCCAAGGTTGGTTTTTGCCAGTCTTTGATTTGTTTTTGGCCACCATAAGAGTTAGCCATAAGTTACTCTGGGTCTTATTACCGCTGTGTAGATCCAGTGCTGGAATCTAGTGACTACTTTATCTTTCAGTCGCAGATGATTCCACATCTGATTTTATGAACATCCTGTTCATATTTTCAAACAAATCAAGGAGTTTAAAATTCTGAATCATAAAACTTACCTGTTGTAGCCATTTTTTAAATATTACAAAAAAACTTGCGTTAAATATAAACCACGTGTGTGCCTCCCCAAATTCCCTTAAAACATACCAATACCTCTCATACATACCTATCTCACCACAGAATACTAACAAGAAAAATTACGAGGTTATGATATACTACTTTTGGAAATATACCTAAGTAGCCAAAGTAGATTGAAATCAAGTCTTAAAATATATTCAAAGTGGAATGAAAGAATGAAGATGATATTTATTACATTACTTCTCTACCTACTTACTATTTAAAATTATGAGTAATTGAAGAATGAAGGCATATTGAAAGTATTTATGTAATGAAAAATATCCCAAGTAAAGAAGAGTATTGAAGTGAAGAGAATGAAAAACATTCAATAAACTTAAAGAATATTTAAATTATTGTGAATATTGTATTTGCGTAGCTACGGCAAAATATATTCAGAAAATAATATTTAGGGAATGAAAACAATATTTAAAGATAGTAGTGGTATTTATAAATACCGAATTACTGAATCAAATAATGAAATAATTGAAGCGGTATTTGAAAATACTGAATTACTGAAGCAAATTTAGAATAACGAGGTAATGAAAGTCGTATTGAAATATCGAAAATTCTGTATGTACCTATTGAAATAATTTCAGCCTTGATTGATACGAAAAAAATCCACAAATGTTTGAGAATTTTGTTATTTTTGTTTCAACCAAGGCGCCAAATTCAAAACGAAAGCAAAATAATTCTAATATTTGTGCTTTCCAACGATGCAATCGTGAATTTGACCCGAGAAAAAGTAGATTATTATCCGCTTGAGTAGTATGTTCTTAATTCGAAAATGTCATCTTTTCATTCTTAGTTTTCTATCAGTATTAGTGGAATGATGATGTATGCAGATTTCATGTAAGGAAAATAATTTGGTGGTGGCATCACTGAAGTATTTACTCCATTTGCTATGTGCATACAATACGAATATCAAAAATAGTTTAAGAATATTTTTAAATCCAACCCCTGTTGAAAGACATGGACTGAAATGTATTTCGAAAGAATTTACGATCTCCTAGTTCAAACAAGGGTTCGAGTTACCATGAAAATGCCCAATAGGCAGGTAGAACGTTGAATTATAAACTTCGTCATTTCAAATGAAAAATCCCTTTTTTGTCATAATGTTTTCAAGGTCATGCATCAGGAAAGGTTTTAATAAAAGGAAATGAATTGAATTAACGCAAATAAATGTATTTACGTGTTCATTTGCCCACCCAATTGAATCCTTTTATATACAATAATTTAAATGTCATGTGGACTATAATTAAGATTTTACGGATGTTGGTGGCTATTTTAATCTATGGATATCGCATAATATTCTAGTTGAACTTCCAGAACAATTAAATTCATTTTGAGCAAATCATGGGGCCTATATTAAAAATTTGCTTCTTCATCAGCAAAACCATCATAAATCCTGTTGGTCTTGAAATAGTGTACATATTCTGGATATATTTATAGTGCACCTTATGAAAATAGCTCATCAGGTTTTCTAAACTTTTTATTTCACTATTTTTATAGAAGGTTATGCTATCAACTGTAAAATGAACTATAATTTGGAAATATCAATTTCACCATATTTTATGATTTGAAATACACTGGGAATATTCTGCAAATGGCTACAGAAACCCCATTACTTACCATAATATATAATTTTATCACTCCGCTCGCGATTTCTTTGAAGCTATATAACGTAGTACACCGATTGGAACATATTTTTCTATTCATCCGAAGCCACTTTATCGATAAAATTCTATTACCAGATTTTAAACCATTGCACATGTTTTATTATTTCACATGGCTTATGGTATTGTCAAGTACTAGACAATATTCGAACAACGTTATGTTATTCACAAACGATATTCGAGTGCTTCATATTGCTGCGGTTTTATAATTATTTCCAAAAAAAATTCAACAACATTTCAAATGTTCCAAAAAGTCCTTAAAACCTCATGAAGGGTAGTACTCGAACTATATACCAGCTATTAAAGACGTTATTTGAGTAAATACCCTTTTGTAGCGCTCTAAGGGTTATAGTGGAATCTGAATCAAACTATGACAGAAAACTATTTGTTTTCCAGCATAATATTCATTCAAAAAATATACCCGCATCCTATGAATAAATTAGTTATTTTAGGGCACCACCCACAAGTTTCAGTGAATTACATCTGTTGTCAATAAATTACTTACTATCGAGATGAAAAAGCCCATAATTCTGTCATTTTCATCACCACAGAATAGTAAGCGATCAGAACGGAAACTCGACAAAGCTGCCTTTTTATATTTGTTAGTAAATTTCACGGACCTTGATGATATTATTTTGGCCCAAAGCAGAGGGCCGGGTTCGCCTAATGTTTTCAAAATTTGTTCTTTGTACTTGTTACTCGTCAATGTCATTTTAGACTAATGAATTTGGGTCAGATCGAGGTGCTTTTTGTGTGTATGAGCTAACCCAATGCAAATATTTTGATAATAGTTCTACTTTTACAGGTATAACTTTCGCACACATTCTCATCTGTCAAACTTTCACTAATTAATTTTACTCTCATAAAATATATTTGCCTCTTATTTGAGATATGTATCAGTTTGCTCTGGTAGCTTTACGTTAAGCTGGCATAATCCATATGAAAATCAAATGTTATGGGACGAAAAATCTGAATCAGTTCTTTATATGTTCATCGTTTCAATCTACCCGTTTCACCAGATATTCTATTTTTTTATTCACCATAAAAATTACACTTCACACGTTTGTTATCCAACAAATTATAAAATAAATGGGATCAGACATATTCATCTAGGAATACTTAGATCTAGCGAATATGCACGTAAAGAATCATCGGAAAAAGAACTGTTTTTTAATTATTATAACGTTTTTTTGCAGATCACACACTACTTCCGCAAATAATTCTGCACTTGGAAAAATGCAACAATAACTTGAATTCGGTACAATTCACAGAACCTCACAACAAAGAAGCCGGCGACTTACTACCGGCAACATCGTAACGTGGACAGAAATCCGAAAAGCGCACAGAAATCCGCGATTGGTCAGCTTTCATTCTGATGGTACTATTATTTACTGCTAAAAAGCTCTAAGGAGGCATGTTGTAGAAATAATATTAGTTTAGTTTTCAAATAACTTCGTTTCTTTTTGTCTCTGATTTTTTTGCTTTTATTCATCATTCAATCAAGAAATTTTGTTAGCATCTTATGGACGATTTATTTCAAATATTATAGTATGTTGAGGGAACATAAAGACGATCGGAAAAGAATGTGCCTTAAGGTATTCCTTGATAGTTAGGCAGTTAAATAGTAGTTCTTTCAGTGCCATTATATATTTTTTTAATATTAGATCATGTTTTTCTAGAGCTTGTGGTTAATTATGATCCTTTTGTCGACCAACGATAACAAAATACACAGCAGTTGGTTTAGGTGATTTTTGTCCTTAGCGATCCCTATATTTGTATAAGAAATTTTGTACATATTTTTAAATCCCGACTACGGCGAAGAAAAAAGGATGGTTATGATTTTGACCAGTATGTATGTGGGTATGTATGTATGTTCGTTCATCTGTTCTCTCATAACTTCTAAACTACGTAGCATAATTTGACAAATCATGTATCGTTGGAAGCGTCTTGATTTTGATTTTTTTATTTTATTTTCTTATTCAGTTGTGACTTGTCATAAACATGCATCTGTCTTTGGTCCTTGTGATTGAATTTATATGTATATTTTATGATAAATAAATTGATTGATTGATTGATCATCCGCTGGTTATAGGCTATGTGATGTCACATCAAATTGATCATGGCGCCCTCTAGAGGACATGTCAGGAATTAAAAAAAAATTAATGATGCTGTGTTTGGTATCAAATGAAAGGGCTCAATTAGCACATTTCAAAAATATTTATATTGTTAGCTATTGCTCACGGCTTTGCACCCGATAATTGGGAATAATTTCTAAAATCAAAATACATATATAATAAATACGTATTTCATTGTGGACTATGGAACACATGTTAAAATTACATAAAAAACAAAACGTGTGTAATAATAATGACATAAGCTATTTACCTAGGTACATGTAAAACAATAAAACCTAAACAAAACAAAAATATTTAAATAATATATATATATATATATATATACATATATATATATATATATATATATATATAATAAGTTCAAACCCGACTACTGAAAAATCACGCTCTAAATAGTATGAAACAAGAAAATATTCCTCATCTGAAATTGTTATGTACAAACTATTCAATATTTATCGCCTATTAAATAAACAACATACACGTAATATATTTCAATGTATTTAATACATATTCATAGTGATATTCAGAGGATAGCCGTGGTCATATGCCACTTTGCCCTAAAGCTTATGATCGCTTACTAATATTAGAATGTATTGTTTTGTTAGGGTAGAGGCATATGGCCACAGCTACCTCTGAACATCACTATGAATATGTATTAAATATATTACGTGTAAGTTGTTTATTTAATAGACGATAAATATTGAATAGTTTTTCATATGATGAGAATATTTTCTTGTTTCATATTTTTAGAGCGTGATTTTTCAGTAGTCGGGTTTTAGTTTTTGAACTTATTTTTATAATATATTATCCACAGATTCATTGTGGTCAAGTCTAATTTTGAGAAGTTATATTCATCTCATCAGCTCGAATTTAACTGTTTATGTCGTTAAAAAAATTAATTGTAGTACAAAAAAGGATCATTTGCGTTTCGGCGATTGCCTGTGGAAGTACTTCTTTTGATCCATTTTGTAGCTATTTCATGTGTCAACGCGAGAAAAATATTCTGAAGATTTGACATGCTGAAAGTATTTAACAACTATTAGGTTGGTAGATATCATATAATTACCCAATAAATGTGTTTTCTCTTCTTGTGTGTGCAGCCTGCTGGTTTTTTATTCGTTTTACATTATTTGTTACATGGTTTATGGCTTTAGTTTAATTGGCAAATACTGCAGTTTTCCTCTGGGAAGGAAAAAACTTATTTTGGGGAAACTTCGTGATTATTTCATTTGCGAGCCAATTTAATATTGGAGGCAGTTGATAAACTTTGCGAATATAGAGTGACATGCAACCTGTTGGAACCACTCATTCGGACACAGCTAGTTGCCTTTTTTAAATATTGGAATAACAATCGATGTAAAAATGCACTCAAGAAGTTTATGAAAAAGTATCTCAACTCTACTTACTGAAAAGGAGCACTTTGCACCTTCTATAGATTCATCGCCTAGTGCACGACCTATTCGAGATTCAAGGACCAGAAAATGAGCGAGTAAAGTTTCACCTTTTCGTAGGGAAATTTTTGCGAAGATATCTCCATCATTACATTGTTTCCATCGCCTTGTAAATAATTGGAATCAGTATCTATACAAATAATCAGTACATTCCTCTTTACCTTTCTGAGATGTCAACAATAAACATGTTCTTAGGTTAGAGTCAGTTTAACAAAAACACTATTTGTTAGTCCTGTAGAGAGCCTTGTCTTTATATCTGAACTAGAGAATAACTACATATGTATTGATAACTTTAGCTAACATATTATTGAAACTATTTTAGATAGTTGAAGAAAAGACGTTAAGTAGTTCGATAAAGTGATTAATTAGCCTATGGCTATGTCTAATATTCCGGAGCCAGTGATATGTACACGAGTTGGCCTATATTAAATTTTCATGTACAGTTTTCTGTATTCTTGTCTATTTGTACCTTAACAGTTTATAAACATGTAATGATACACCCACATTCTGCTGGAATAGATTTATTTTGTATATAGTTACATTTAACGGGAATTAGAACCAGGGAGTAAAACTTTTTTTTTCGGTTTTACTCTCTGGTTCTAATTCCCGTTAAATCCAACTATATTTCATCTGATTTATTTTGATAAGAATCAGGTTTGGAACTAATTACTCTTCCGGTGGTTGCCTCATTAACGTACATTTTTCAATGACTTTTATCAAAGTCAAGATAAATTAAGTGTGTTTTGGAAAATACAACCTCAGAAAAATCCTTGCAAACTTCCTATAGTGCAATTATAACAAATGAACAATGTGATATGAAGTAGAGTGTGAATTTTTCGTTCAAAATGAATGACGTTGCACTAGTGATAAAAATATTATAATTAACTAGACTATTATATCACACGGGCTTCATATCGCTCTGGAATTCGTTTTTGGGGATTTAAAATTTGGTGCTCGGGATAGTACCCTTCCCAGCTTCGTTGTATGATATAACATTTTTTCCTTCTGAGGAATGCGTCGCGGTCTTGTTTTTTTTTTAATTGTACAATCGTCAAACGTTCATTATTTTCCATTTCGTCATTTCTACGCTATGCTTGGTTAAATATTCGTTAAAGTATACTGTGTATTCTATTCCCCCAGTAATTTATGTACGTTATACGGTAATGCCGACATCTACGAGCTTTGCAAAAGCGTTACTCACCTCCAATAGTCATTATTTATGCAAGTAATCAATATATGCTTGTGAAGGCAAACTATATAATAAAATCTTGATGGAAACTGACAAGGCTCTAGAAAGTGCATTGTTGAACATCCTCGTTTTCATTGATTTTAGCAATAGATTGAGATGAATATCCGATGTTTAGGTATTAGACCTCATGTAATACAATTCTTTTAACTGAAGCAAACAAAGCAAGTTCCATGTAGGTGGCGAAAACAATAATGCCTGTAACTCATCCTTGCCCAAAATGTTATCATTTTTTATAAATTCATATATTCTTTGAATAAATCGGCATTTTGCCAACATGTTTCATTGCGAAGTAAATGAAAATACCAATTTATTTGAAGCAAACAAAGCAAGTTCCTTTAGGTGTCGAAAACAATAATGCCTGTAACTCATTTCCCCAAAAACTTGTTATATATTCATATATTCATTGAATAAATCGGCATTTCGCTGACATGTGTCATCACAAAGTAAATTAAAATACGAATTTATTTGAAGCTAACAAAGCAATTTGTTCGATTGAAATATTACTAGGCCGCCAGCCCTGTGAGCCTCGCCCCCTCCGCTCTGAGATCTAGTGAACCCTGGAATCGGGAATAACGAACATTGTTACATAACCAGTCAATGATTCACGTTGTGTTTCGTCTTAAATATTATACATTGTAAATAACGCTAAACAAAGGCATCTTTGAAACAAAAAACGTGTATCATAATCCTATCCATATACAGTCCAAAAAACTCTAAAGCACAAGTTCCATGTAGCTGGCGGAAACAATAATACCTGTAACTCATGCTTGCCCCAAAGTGTTAACCAGCTGTTTTTTCACGTGTTATAAATTCATATATTCATTGAATAAATCGGCATTTGGCTAACATGTTTCATTACGAAGTAAATGAAAATACGAATTTATTTTCACCCTCAACTGGATAAAGCAGCAGCACTTCGCGCAAAATCCTCATATCGTTCTAACAACAAACCATTGTAACGCGTCCTTTTCATCGTGCCATCAACTCTCATCACTGTCCGAATTAGCTCTAACATAAGATCGTGCATGTCTCCAAGACTTTAATCCCGGAAAATTTACTGGAGCTAATTTTATCATACGTTCCCATCTAGAAGAGTTACGAGACAACCGTTTTTTCTATTTTCCCTGTGGAATAACGCCCTTCTTTTAGTTTGCCGTTTCGGTGTGGTAGACCAGTCGATAAAGTAAAAATAAGTTTTTTGTTACAAGAGGTGTCATTGGATTATAATATCTAATAGGATAATGGTTATATGACAATTTGAATACAGTTGTGGTGATTAATTGATTGACTTCAATTAAAAGTGCAATTTGAGACGCAAAAATCGACTATGAAATGATTATACAAATTTGTACGCTCATAGGCTCACTAGTAACTTAATTTCCATTGGTCACTGACTCTCAAGCATCATTTTGAAGAATATATGAAATTTCGGTATCTATTATAATTTCCAACGCTTTCATTATTTTATATCCATTCCTTGGTATAGTATCACCGTTACCCCCACCAAATGTTACAAGAACGGACCTTTTTGTAGAGCATAATTCATGAGATAAGGTTTGTTTTAGTGAAATTATACAAATTTTTACGCTCATTGGCTCACTAGGAATTTAATTCATTCGGCCAATGACACTCACTAAGCATCATTTCGAAGAATATATGAAATTTCGGTATATTATAATTTCCAACGCTTTATTAGTTTATATCCATTCCTTGGTATAGTATCACCATTATACCTCCATCAAATGCTACAAAAACTGACCTTTTTGTAGAGCATAATTCATAGGTAAGGTTCGTTTTAGTGAAATAGTAAACATCTAGTAGAAAAATTATGAAAATATAAAAGACAGTAATACTTATATTATTATTATAAGGGAACGAGTGGTCCAACTGGGGGGGGCTCTCTGTTTCCGAGATCCGAGAGCAACTACCTTTCCTTCCTTTATCGGATTTCTCACAATTGCACAAATAAGTAGTTTTGCTGAAACAACAATCTCGGCAAAATCCTTTTCATTTATCGGTTCATCATTCTTATGATTATTACTTGACTACTTCCTGCATCATCGTGAACAAGGCGTTCGATTCATATTAACAATGTACCTGGAAATAATAAAGGTGTGTTATAATTTTTTGTTGTTTTCCTCAATAGAGGAAACGATATTCTTTTTCTGAAATTTTTATTTCTTTTTTGTCTTTACTATTGATGAATAGAGCCTGTATTTCTAATATGCCTTTTATGTTTTAAAGTAAGCAAGTTATAAAGCTCCCTTTCTCTTCGATTTTTTATTGCCTTGCAAGAATAAATGAATACGAAATACTTTACACTTCTTGAGCAGTTGTAATATTCCTACCAGATGGCGCTCATCGGAAAACACTGTTTTTATTTCAAGATGTTCAATACGAAAGAAGGGTGTGGGAGTAATATCTGAACACCTTTTCACAGAGGCGTACGTGTGGGTTAGTATTAGCCATAGAAGTGATTCATATATAATAACAAAAAATCGAAATGTATGCGATTCGTGTAGCGTACATATGGAAATAGTTGAGAAATGATTCGGAGAATAATTATAACGGAGACAGTCTTGATAACAATTTAGTGCAGAGATGGACGTTTCTAGTATCCCTGTCTATAAAAGATAAAACATTCCATTTGTAATAATCTGAAAAAAAGATTTTTGTAATGAAGATATTTATGTGAACACTTTGACCTGTTCAGCACTGTTCAAAACTAGCAGTTTATCAGAAAACTTCTACGAGGAAGAACTTTTATAGTGAATAGTATTGATGTTTTTCGGTGAATGCATAAGTTGACCCTTTATGTTTTGACGTATATGAGGTTTGTTTTTTGGGTTATGTGGCATGCTATTTGACTTCTTCAACTCAGGTAATTCATCACTGAGAGATGCGTCTAACAAACGAACAAGTTAGTAGATTTATAGTGTATCTACCTTTGCGATTGGCCGCGCCATCAGGGTTTTCTGTTTATTGATCCTCAATAAAAACTCCAATTTCGCACAATCCATCAGATGCTTGATTCGAACCGTAATAAAAAATCCCATTTTTACCTCACGAGTGTATTTGCAGAAATTACACATAGAATGTTTGATTTCAATCACTTACACATACAAAGGCGTTTGAATTAATAATAGTATATTGGAAGGGAAAGTTTGTATTTCGAGTAAATTAATTTAATTTCTTCAAGTAAAGCGCCTTCAGTGCTTCTCTATAAAATTTGAATTACAAATGGAGTGCAAAATTTAAAACAGAAAAGTTTGGTTACCTCCCAAGTAGCATTTTTAGTGGACGGAACGTAGCGGCCACGACTCTGGAAAACTTTGAGGTGTTTGACCACAACCAACAACAACACAACAAAAGAGGTTTATTACATAAAATGCGAATACAGTAACTAATCCTAATATATACAACTTAAGCTACTATGTACAATGCATGCTGGTGGTGGCAGTATAGGGGGGAATATGAAAGGATTTGGTTTTGTGATAAATCTATTTTAGCTCGTATCCTGCATTTAAACGAGCACTTTGAATTCTGACTATAAAATAGTTGAAATGAGAAAGACTTTGTCTTTTACGATTTGATTTATTTCCAATAAAATGAAAATCCAAAAAACCTGGTTTAAATAATTATTAAAAAGAAAATGAAAGTTGATATCAGAATAGTAAAAAAGGAAGGATTTTTGATTACTCTAGTATCATTTTGGAGTTTGTTTATTGCTATTTGCAATTGTTTTTGAATTTACAAGAAAAGTTCGCCGTCGCGAGGATTTGAACCGCGGACCTCTCGCACTGTGGGCTGGCATTATACACCAATACCACACGGTGATTTTAAAACTGAATCGATGTTTATAGTATATGAGTTTATACTTACCTATTTCGCGATTACTATTTGCCTTTATGACCACAACCACTGCCACGTAATTCTATCACGCAGCGGCTACCAAAATGAGAAACACTTTTTTGGTGGCCGCTACGTTCCGATCTACATTCCTAGATCTCAGATAGCCACATTTTAACCACGTTGTGGTCACCTGGCAAAAACGTGAATATGTAGTGGCAGATACTAGACCTGTTAAACAACTGACTGTGCTTGTGTAATTGATATGTATCTCGATCTCTGTCCTGCAACATATTAAGTGTTCCTCATTCTTCCATTTTGCCTGATTCATTTCTAACACTCGATCGACTAAAAGGTCTAAGAATATATAACATACAAACACGTAAGTATATTGAATTTGGATTCTTCTGATCGGGATAAAATTAAAACGATTGAAAGTTTACTGTGAATTATGGGTGTTGTTGCTCGATTGTGAGCATGCGTCATCTGAATACTTACTATTTAAGGAAAACATTATAATTTTGGAAATAACTCGCCTTTGAAATGATGTACTTAAATCCCTCATTTTTTTAAATCAATCTTGGTTATTCGGAACCAATAATTACGCAATAAATTACTACGTTTGATGCAGTACTGACGACAAATAAATCTTTATTGAATGTTTGGTGCATTCCTCTAATAATGGTGACTCAGCATATTCCTGTAAATATGGCAGCTTTTGGAGAATAGCTTTAAAATGTCAAAAACGAACATATACCACTCTAAGATCCTCTCATCGTAAAGTGGCCAGTGAAACTAACTTCATCGCGCGGACCAATCCATGGTCACTTGATGGGGAATTTCAAAGGTGATTTTAACTTTGTAGTGACTTTTATTAAATGCGAACTGTGGCAATCACTTATGGAGATAGCAAGAACGTGGCAACATATCACAATCAAGTGTCTTCCACATTGAAGGTTTGATGGAAGTTACTAAAACGTCATCCTCTATTGAAAGTGAGTGTGACTTCTTAGTGATATTTAAGTGGTACACGATGTTACGTTCATTTTTGACCCTAGAACATTTTCCTCTAGAGTAAATGATCTTCACTATTTTGATTGTACAAAACTCGTATTTTCATTTGGCATATCATTTATTCGAAGTATGGTGGTTTGCGTAGAGGACGAGATTTTGATACGCCCCTACTCAATTCGGAAGCACGATATTCGTTGATACATGTTTCCAAGCTTCCATAAATATTTTCTCGAGACAGATATATTGTCATCTATTTTATCGTAAGAGTTTGTTAATGTAGGTTCATAAGGTCAAATTGCGAATTTTGCGTATTTCACGAGATGAAACACGGGAAATACTCGAAAGGATGGTTCTATATCTGGAGTGGCGACATCGCTAGGCGAGTTCGTGAACTATATTGGTGGCGATCGATGTTGTGGTCGACGTTGATTGGGAAACGATGACGTTTGTTCAGTGTCGAAAGGAAAATTTCATTTCCTGCTTCTTGTTGAGTCGAAGTAAAAATGGTGGCTGGATGTATAAGTGATTGGTTTGGTGATCCCGAATCACCCTTCATTGGGAGTATTATCGAACCAAACTTGACGAATCCTGCATAATTGGTGGAGCCTGCGTGCTTATTTTGGTATTTATCCAGATTCGAAGCTCTGAGGAGGATTTGCAAAAACTTCACGCCACGCCGACCGGCTTCTTGAACTCTTGGGGCAAAGTCCAACGAATCTAACAGGTATGTGTTACTCGGTCATGTCTAACAAGACTTCGAAATCTTTTGTGTGAACACCCCTAAGTGAAAAATGATTTTTCCGATCAACAGATGCGTTCGAGCCGATTCTTTTCTTGTTTTATAGGTAGGTATAATGATATTGGGTTAAGATAATCATCAAGAAAAATCGCTTGAATATAATTGAGAATTTTTTTTATATATAAATTGATAATAATATATATATATAATTATATTATATAATCATATATGATATACCTAATTAATGTAAATGTCAAACTTTATACTTTATAAAAAGTTCAGTTCCTCGATAAACAAACAAAATTACCCACGAAGATCAGTTTCACTTTCACTGTCGTCTTCCAAATTGATAATAAACTTTTCTTTGGGAATTTTTTCTATATCCATATATGACTTTTCCACATTTTTAATATGGGAAACACACTTGGCCTAGCTGCTATCAGGAATGTTTGCAGTTTCTGTTTGAATAAGAGCTACCACAGTTGAACTTAAGGTTGGAGAAGTATTATTTCTTCGAACTGCTGACTTAATTGGGTTAAACATGCAGTGATAAGGAGGAAGTCTGAGCACCGTATGTCCCAAGTTTTCAGCGTGAATCCCAAAAATATTTCTTTTTTATCGAATAACTGCGTAAAACTTCTAGTAACTGTTTTTTTCGTACTTTTCCTCATAGTACATATCATTATTTAACATATATTCTTGTATAGTGGCTTTGGTGTCATTTGAACATGGTACTCATAGTACATATCATTATTTAACATATATTCTTTTATAGTGGCTTTGGTGTCATTTGAATATGGTGCTTTATCTAGTCTTCGACTGTGGTAGCTAGTAGCATTATCCATGACGATAATACTGTTGGGTGGAATATTTGGTACGAGTTTATTTTGGAACCAGTCTTCAAATAATTCGGATGTAGTATCATAATGATAATCGACTAAAGAGTCCTTAATATTCTTTGCCGATAAAGACAACCCATTTGGTATAAAACCATTTTCGGTTCCTGCGTGAATTATCGTAATGCGTTTTCCTTTATTCGATACACACGATATTGCAAACAAAAGTTAGGTAGACTCATCTGACTTAAGCCAAACTAATGCGCCGTCCATTAGTTTGGCTTAAGTCAGATGAGTCTACCTAACTTTTGTTTGGAATATCGTGTGTATCGAACCAAGTTTCATACCATATTCTCTAAATTCGTTTATTACCAATAAATATTCAAATCTTCATTTCTTAAGGCGCACAGATTCCATTAAGATTTTTCTGCTACTAGTGAGTTTTTTAAATTTAGATCCTTTTTGTAGAAGATATTTTCTTAAAGTCTCTTTGCAACATTGGATACCAGTTTCATTATTTTTAAGCCGTTGCATTAAAATATCTAATATAGGCACAAGTCATATATTATTCTTCGAATTATATCTACATCACAGCCATCTAGTTTCCTTGAACCGCCAGAGTCTTTTCGTTTTTTTCTTTTTAAAATAGGGTTACTTACTATTTTAAACACTGTGGAATACGGTGGTTTTGTTAAAGAAGCACTTTCTTGCACAGCTTGATCCTTGGACATTCCACGTTCCAGAAGGGAAGTATAAACATTTAATACAATTGGTTTCCCATGTGGGTGTATAGTTATTCTAATCCCAATTGGAACGGCAATAAAAATAAGAGCACTGCGAGGAGTGTTCATATGCACTGCCCGGCAAATGGGAAATTTATATACTACCAGTGTTTTTACTTTCAAAGCGTTCCTGGTACAATCATAAACAAGTTCTGTCGTGTGGAAGAGAATTCCTTCTCGAAACTTTTTATGTCGGTCCAATTGGGATTAGAAATACTATAACATTTGTCGACTAGTGGTACTACGACCACTTTAAGATAGACACAACGGTAATGACTAAATGTTGTTTAACTTTCCCCCTTTTATTTCTGAAATTGGAAAGCGGTCATTTCTCAAAACAGTCTTGTTTTCCAAATCTGGTAGGTAATTCATTTTGTAACCGTAAATAGACCATTATCGCTATAATCTCGTTGATAGCCCATTAGTACTGAAAGTCTGGTGGCCAGGTAAGTAAATTTTATTATTTACACACATTTAAACATATCCTTACCAAGGGTTCTAAATCAACCTTACGAGATTCTTATTATCAAATAAATTTAAATACAAAACTGCCAACAAAAGCCAAAAATAATGGAGAGCCCACTATTATTAAAATGCCAAACTATTTCATGAGATATTTTAATCCGGACCTGGGAATCTTTTAAGAGACACTTTTATTGCTTGTCTATATTTCGTACAATAGGTAATAATGAGGGTCGTCGGCTAATATTGATTTACGACCTTCTTAGATTTCTGTTCGCACCATACGTTAATTTTTCATGAATCTAATAAAATTCTGTGTAATTGATAATTTTTCTTCGTTTCCGATCGATCATTTCGTTCGACGAGCTGCATGATCGCTAAATTTTATTTGAAGCGGGTTTGCCAGAGAAAAGCTTCTCATGGGAAAGTAAATACTTTTGTAAATTAATTCATGAGTGAATAATTCCACTTTGGAAGTCAGAATTCTTCATGAAATGATAGATTGGGATATCCATTATTGTTCTAATCAATGATAACGATCATTGTTTGGGCTTTATTTGATATACAGGTCATTTTTATCTAGTGATGGTCACTAGAGTGAGTATTAATGATGACGAATGCTCTGAGTTTCAGGGGTTGAATATTTATTTTTTTATATTATCATTCTTATACAGGGTGATCCAATTAATTAAATAATGAATTGGGAGTTTAGATATTATGATTTATTTGTTTCTAGAATCATATACTTTTGTGATTCTCATGGATAAAATAAAGCTTATTATTTTGGGTTGCTACGAGCCAAGGGGGTAAAATAATTTGGCTCTTTGATTTCTTTCTATGAGAAGGGTAATTCTAATACAGTGTTTCCTTCCATAGGGTTTTGGTTTCTGGTTTTTATTTCTGGTTCTTGTTTTGGTGTTAATTTTGGATTTTGGAGACGGTTTTGGATTTGTGTTGGGGTGCCAACTGACCTTTGACTACTTGGGAGTACAGGGTGGCCCAATGGCAACGGTTATTTCCACTTTCAAATTTTGAAACCTTCAAGGTGATGCTGCTCAGTGGCGTCCAACGTTTCAGACACCTCAATTGACACTAACAAGTTAAAGAACTGCTGAGTGACTACCATAGATGGGAATTACGTGACTACAACCATGCAAATATAAAATTTCTATTATTATCACCGTATAGTGATAGATTTAGTGGTGATTACGTAATAACCACAGAGTCGAAGTTGCAGTATCGGTTTCCGTCACTATGATGCTGCTTGGGTTATCACATACAGAAATACGATAAAACAAAAATCACGAATATGAGATTCATTTAAGAACTTACAAATACATATGTATTTTTGAACTATATGTACCTAATATCCACCGAGTCGAAGTTGCAGTATCAGTTTCCGTCACTATGATGCTGCTTGGGCTATCACATACAGAAATACGATAAAACAAAAATCACGAATATGAGATTTATTTAAGAACTTACAAATGCATATGTATTTTTGAACTATATGTAACTTTATGAAAATTTCTTAACTTTGGCCAACGCCCACAAACTGTCAGATGTAATAATAGTATTTTTCCTTGGTCATCGATGTTGTGAAAATCATTCCATCTTGATTTTCAGAACTAGTTGAAAACCTCTGTTTCCGATATATCATTCATTCTCGGGATATTTTGAATGGACCTAATCCAATTCGCACAACCTGAAAATTGGATCTATGATATGATTGGATATATGATATATATCTATTTCCCTGGATAGGTCGTGGATAACCTGGGAAAGTCAAGTATTTCATTCACTTTTAACTTTTTCGATTTCATATTTAGGTTGTTTATATGAAAAAGCGAATTCTTATAACTAGTACTTTTGCAAAATATTTTTATCGTATATTTTTCATCATTACTTTTAGAACTATATTCAATTCATTATCAATATACCAACATGGCTGAGGATGCTCCTACAAAATATACACGCATGTACATAATCCCAGTTGAGAAAAAAATTAAAATCACGGACTACACAATAGGTATCACATATTATACAAAAAATCTGAAAAACTTTTGGATTGGTATCCTAGCCACGTGGAATTTTTTATTATTTTCGCAAGCCTATTTTATATAAATGAGAGTTATTGAATATTCAACTTTGAATTGGTGTGTTACGCGTGCGAATACTGCTGGTGCGGTGACGTCAGAGGTGAGGTTGTGAGCGCTACTGAACGGTTGAAAGTGGCGAAGTACAGCTGAAGGGTACGTTATTTGTTTTTCTGAAATTGCTATTTAGATATTTTTTCATCTGCCTTTGATTTTTAAGTCCTAGCAGCATTCAGTACTAGATAAGATAACTGTGTCATCTGCAAAACCGGTTATGCTACCTTGAGTGTCTAGGGAGCACAGATCATTGATATATATTGTTATGATTGGTACTTTATTATTATTTATTTATGATTAATAATTTGTTTCATCGATTGTCTATCTTTTTAATATTTTAAGAATGAATACCTATCATAACAAAAATGAAACTCCGGCTATGTTGTCTTACTCTCTTTCAACACTCTATTTACCTTATCCCAGCTCAGTCGGCACGCCTATGAAGAACGAGTCATCTCTGTCATCAGCAGCAGTCGGTTCAGTAGGTAGTGCCAACTTGGCGCAAACTAGATGTCAAATATGCTGTTTTGTGGGGAGAAATGTGGTTAGATGCAGAAGATCGTCAAATATTTGTTTTTTATTTAAATAAATCCTTAAAAATTGACTTACTCTGCGTAAACTACCTTATGGAACTAAAAACAGTGATTTGAAATGGTGAAATTTGTTACGAGTGATCAATACTTGGTGAATGAATGTTTGAAAGTTATAAAAAGTCCATTGGCATCGAAAATTATTAAATGTTCAACCGAAAAAAGGACACAATTGATCAAATAACAATATGGGTTTCTAGACCTGATACGTTTAGTCAGTTCTGCGTATTAAATACCTTGTTATTCTTCTTGTGTGTTGTTCTGCTGCATCTTTGAAGTATTCGTGGTACTGGAAAATACAGCTTCCTTGCATCAAACCAACTTTAGTTCCTGAGAATGGCATTGACAGGATTTTTTGTTCTGTTACTAAGGTGAGTGGAATGTTCTTATGTGTTCATTCTCCCATTGATGTCTGAATTAATTATCACGTTTTTGGAGGGTTTTGCTTATTTTTCTTTTTGTAATTTACTATAACTTTTCTTCAAAAATTCCATACGTGGTTTCGTTTTTTCTCAAATTTTCATCTCCCCAAAGCTTGTTACCGTTCCTCTTGGCAACCCGCACATTTTGTTTATTTTCGCAAAATTTAAAATATATTGCCACTTTCTATCCGATAATTAGTTATTCTAACTTATTCTAATGATTTTATTTTTAATGTACTATTCTAGACCTTATATTATATCTACAGATTTGGATAAAATTCATATTTGACATTTTTCTGTGTTCATAATTTTTATATTTCATTGTTTGCCTCGCATAGTTTTTGACATCTCGCTGTTGGGTTTCTTCCTGATATGTTTAACCATACAGGAGGTTCCAACTTGTATACCATTTGATCTACCTGAAATACAGAGTTTTTTATGAATTTAAATTTCCATATCATTCTTATTGGTTATTCTACATGAATGTATTGTTGGTCACGACTTACGACAGGACTCACATTTTGATACAAATGCGTTGACTAGAGCATGTTATAAGATTCTAGAATAGTAAAAAGTTAGAAAAATTGTAAAACAAACATAGCATGAACCACGATAACTTAAATACCTAATAATAATAATTATTATCGTTTTAATTATTTTATAAACATTACCTAACATATATATATATATATATATATATATATATATATATATATATATATATATATATATATATATATATATATATATTGAACAGGGAGCAGGGGCGCAACTCCGTATTCGATTTTTTCGCACTACCGCAGTCGCCATCGACCCTCACAGCCTGGAGTCTATTTGTCAGGTAACTTTCAAATAGTTTTAAATAATTTCCTCGAATTCCAATATCAATACTCAGTGGAAAACCTCAATCTGTACTCCAATCCATAAATCGGGAGATAAAATGGATATAGAAGAAGTATCTCTATTATGTGTGCACCTTCTAAGCTTTTTGAGCAAATTATCTACTGCAAATTATATAATCATGTAGAAAATGTAATAGCTGACGAACAACATGGCTTCATGAGCAAAAAATCCATAAATACCAACTTATTTTTATTTACTAACTATGCCAACGAAACATTAGAGAAAAAACAACAACTCGATACTATATTCACAGATTTTAGCAAAGCGTTCGATCAGGTAAACCATGACTGTCTACTGCAAAAACTTAACAAATACGGCTTTTCGAAAAATATGTTGAAGATATTTATAAGTTATTTGAGGTATAGATATTGTGTGATAAAACATAACGGAAATACTTCTGGTAAATTTCTTGCAGCTTCTGGAGTGCCACAGGGATCTAACTTAGGGCCTTTACTCTTTCTCTTGTTTATAAACGATCTTCCGACAGTTATCAAATACTCCAAGTGTCTACTGTTTGCTGACGATTTGAAAATATTTAAACAAGTACTAACAGTTAGAGATTGTGTGGCACTTCAGAAAGATATCGATAGTATAATTGAGTGGAGTATCAATTTCAAATTGAACTTTAATATTGGTAAATGTTCTGTCATTACTATAACGCGTCAAAAAAATCCCATTAATTTTGATTATAGAATGCACGATGAATCATTGAAGAGATGTACGGAGGTGAAAGATCTTGGAGTAAAATATAACAATAGACTTTCCTTTTCTCCTCACATTGAAAGTATAACTAAATCAGCAAACAAAATGCTTGGATTCATAATAAGACAGACATCTCCTTTTATCAACATAAGAACCATGAAAATTCTCTATTATTCATTAGTACGACCAAAATTGGAATTTGCTTCTATAATTTGGCATGGAGAATATCAAACACTGCTCCAAAGACTAGAAAAAATTCAAAACAAATTCCTGAGATATCTGTATTTTAGAAGACACCATATTAGACCGGACTATAATACAGTCAGATCAACTCAGCTTAGGCAAGAATTCAAGATTTATTCTCTGGACAGTCGAAGAACTCTTCTAATAATATTTCTATATAAAATTATGAACAACTTAGCAAATTCTCCTGAAATTGTGTCATTAATTCCATTCAACACTCCTTCAAGACGCACTCGAACTCAAACAATGTTTCATATACCTTCAGTTTCAACATCCGCGAGGGCTCCTCTCATAATCATGCTTCGCACGGCCAATAATATCAACTCGCTAATCACATTAGACTGGAATTTAACATCTAATAGATTTCGAAAACTAATACTGGATTATATAAATAATGTATCTGTATGAAAGTTTTTGAGCATTCAGCCCTTCGAACCCCTAGGTTAATTTTGTTCATGATTTAGAATATTTAGTTTATTTTAGTTAAGTTCGCATGTGTGCCGTATACATTGCTAATTTACAGGCACTATTCATGTAATTAGGTCGATAGGCCTGTATGGATATTATTCAATAAATAAATAAATAAATAAATAAGAATCCTTCCGGGCCTGCAAGAATAAACAGTGACTGAAGGTATCAAAGCCTTTCGACAAGTGAATGAAAATAATAGATAAGCTCGGTTTGCTGATTAATATGTATTATATACCCATTTAGTATATGTCATCATTTGGATATTGAAATGATGCGATTGAAAACATCCAAATATAATTGTTTTCTCTTTTATGGGACTTGATTATCACATTGTAACATCAGGAATTGTAACACTACTCGAATATGAGACTGAATGACCTCTCCTTTACTTTAATCACAAATGCCTTCAGATATACAGTGTCAGCAGTTTAAGAATGACAGCATCCCTTTCAGACAAGGTATCAAAATAACCGCATTTTGTCGCTTTTGAACCGTTGGGTTTTAGAGATCGCTAAAGCATTTGTGTGAATCTGTTTGGGGCCAATATCCATAAAGAAAGTGGCATGTCCTTTTCAAATCGATTCGTAAAATACGCTTCCATGAGAGGTCCAGAAAAGAGGTACATGATAGAGCTACACTGATTTTCCACTGGGGTACACAAAGACGACGTGTGGTAAGCACATCACCCAGTTTTTGCCCGACCGGTGAGAATCATACTTCAGAAACGGATAAGATACTCACATAAAAAAATCCACTTTCTCTCTCACACACTATATCACTTGCTGTTTTCCAAAAATGAATTTCAACCAACGAGAGCTTCAATACTAAACAGCCTCTGAGAAAAATGGCTGTGTTGATGAAACACGTAAGTGATTCTAAAAAGAAACCTCAAATTGCACGTATCAGTTTTTGGCATGCTACTTTTCTATTTCATGGTAATGCGAAAAAAACAGTTTTTCGGTAGCTGTAAGCATCGATGCACATATGTTTAGCGACGTAATAATTTCTGGCAGATTTTTCTCAAGGAGGTAAACAACCAACTAATAATTGTACAATTCGTGGCTGTAACATTCTTGAAGAATTCCGCGAGGTCGTGGTTTGATGCACCTATGTAGGTTTCAAATTAGGGCAAAATTTGTAAGGCGGGTTGATATTTCAGCTAAATGGCATAAGGGAGATAACTTGGCACATTTCATCTTGCAGTCTTAAATAAATATGTGACTTTTGGGAATATCAGAAGTTTAAAACCTCCCAAACTTTTTTCGTATCTTGAAATATACATATAAGGGTAAAGGAACTCCCGAAATAGTGAAACTTCTGTCCGATTATGTTGTGAAGAACAAATGGACGAGTAGAAATATTTTCCTTTGTCTGAAAATTCTTGCCTCCATCACAATGGAGTGTCATTGAAACTGATATAATCATCGAAAGTCATTGCAATGCTCGGAAGTTTATGTGAGTAATCTGTTCTTTGTTTCTTCGGACAGCACTGCAATCAAATATAACTTTATTTTTCATAATAGTGAAATGAAGTATTGTGAACCTAAATTCTGATTCAGATTCTCAGAATGAATTTGTTTTTATTGTTGTTTTCACTTCCGTGTTATGTAAACAATATTTACAAATTGTTAACAAAAATTAAAGCACGTAATTCCTATTTTTTACTATGTGTACCTATTGTGACTCTGTTTACATTGCTTTGTTATAATGATCAATAGTCGTTGTTTTAATTTAATGCTTAACCACCCACATGAAAAACATCGGCATCAAAGCGATAATTATTATTTTAATAAGGCGCAATCGATTTATCCTTGTCTATTCAGAGACCTATTTTAATTCGTAACGTTACAAAATGAAACAATTGCATGATTTGTTGTTATCTCTAATTTATTCCTATGGTGGTATACGTTTTGATTGTTCTGGGAATAGAATGAAATTAATGGTGAAAGCGCATATACATGACATAGTTTACTGGGATTATTTCAACAATGTTTTCTATTGTTATGAATTGTAGTTACTGTCACTATTAGAATTAAATTGGTATCAACAGAATCAATCAACTGACACTTTACATGGTATTTATATTTCTGGTTGGAAATGGGATATAGATATTAATTCGATGATAATGGATATATCTTTTTTCTTTCAAATTGAAGAATCTATATAAATAAAAATCAATTCCTCTGTTAGTTGGTAAGCGCATAACTTGAGAACCTCTAGACTGGAAAAGTTGCCGGAAAATTGGAAAATTAAAGAGCTTTTTTCTAGGGGATTTTTGTATGAAAGTTTGCACATCTAAGTGTTTTTTCATGAAGAAGGTTTATATGATATCCATTTCACTTCAACTCGCCACTAGATGGCGCTGCAGCGCATCAACTTCTATATCGCCATTAAAATTGGTATACTTACACAGATATTTGAACGCAGATAATATTTTCGTGTTATCTATTTTGCTATAACTCGCATAACGGGATAATGGGATAACGGAAACGGGATAACGGGATAACGGAATAATAGGATAACGGGAAACGGACAAAGTCACAGGCTTGACATAGATGGAACAACAAACAACAAAAAAAAATAAAACAAATTCACACAGCGATCTCAAACAAGTTTATAGAAATTTGGACAGGACAACGTCTGCCGGATCTGCTTGTTTTAATAATTTCAATACACTTATAGGGTCTCCGTAATTGCTTTAGAATAAATCAAACTCAATTGATTATGATTAGGGGTTTCTTGATAAACTTGATTCTTCCGCCGCAATTTCGTCACAATTGAACATAACTGACTCAAGATCAGAAAAAAATATATTCTAAATGGAAATTTGGAAAAAAAACTGTTTTATCTATCAGAAAACAACTACTTCCTGGGCACTCTGTTGAAGCTGGACAATTATCGACATCTTATAGGAAAGGCAGATACACACCGTAACCATCATAACTTGAAAAAAACTGAAACAAGAATTTTGTATCCAACTTCTTGAACGATGGAAGATAACTCCATTTCATTGTTTTTCATTCCAGATCTGATTTGCTGCCTCTTAAAAAAAAATTGATGAATAGAATAGGCTGTTTTTCTTTTTAAACAAAAATGTATAAGAAATTGTTGTTGAAAACTCCCTCCCGACCCAATTCATATTTGTTATATGAATTTGGTCAGGAGACAAGAGAGAAAAATTCCGAATAATTCATGCAAACTAATTTATCTAGCCTAACTAAATGAATAAAGTTATGTGAAAAGAGTAAAATAGCATGAATTCTGTGTCATGTCTTCTAATAGTACTAATTTTACATATATTTCGGGATAGCGTGCTGGCTCATCAAATGAGGAAAATCTTTATTTAGATGTTATTTTTATTTATCGATTAAATTGATACTAAATAATATAGGCAATTTTCATAGTTTTCTTTAAATAGAACATGACCTCGTCCACATAAAAACTCTGATGATTCAAAGATTACATCACAACCAACACCAATCCAAATCAAATTTCGTTAATTCCGTATACAAGTGTAGAATGGGGGAGAGAGAGATAGAGAAAGAGGTACAGATATTTCATGAAACTTACAGTATAGATCAAAAATATTTTTCTCTGTTTCACAATTGCTTGTCCCAGAATATTGAAAAGATAATCAACATGAAGTTACACAGAATATTTCAATGTATTGAAATAAATATAATATAAAAACAATTTTATAGGTATTAAAAGTCAAAAACGCTATAAAAAAACTAGGTTATGAAATATTCATTTCTACGAATATCAAGAATAATACTTTCATCTTTAATGATGAGAAAGTTTCCAACAATGAATTCCGTTTGCCGTTGATTTTTTTAATGACCTTATGTTACTACACTTATTTATAAAGAAGTTCTTTCGGTTATTTCAAAACTTGCCCCTGAAAAATTCAATAGATTTTGTGCTTTCCTCTAGGTGGTTTACAATTTGGAAAATGGAGTGATTCTGGAAAAACTAACAGTCAGTAGAGATGATAAATAATAAATATAAATAATTTTTAAATTATTATATTTCTATGTTACTTGGTTTTTCATTAACTATTCTGAACTCTTAGGACAAGCAGAAATGTTTATTAGAATGTAATACATATATTCAACACATACGAGGAAGCTCTTTATTTACCTTGAAGTTCTTTATTTACCATGAATATATTTTCAAATTATGTCAATTACTGAAAATAAAAGTTTTCAAGTAGTTTTTGTTTTGTTTTTATGAATGAATAGCAACTTAAGATACTCCAAAAAATATTTTATTTTTATTTTCAGGGTTACAGGTGATAATTGTAAATAATAATACACAATAAGCACGGATTGTTTTTTTTAATAAGCTCTCATCTAGATATGTGGCAGTAGAAGGTGGTTTTGTACCTTGAGATATTTTTTTTAATTACATTTTATTTGTACAAACAGAAGAGATCTTTCCCTTGGTATTACCAGTAGTCACCGAATGCAACCCATTGCTGATTCTTTAAATAATATTCGAAAAATAAAATATATAATTTTGTTAGGTATCTTATAGCTACCTCAAATAATTTATTCGGTAAAATAAAGTTAACAATAAACAATGCTATAGATTCGTTTCGGAATTTGGAGGAGTATTTTCTCATTCCCTTCGAAGTACCTATTTTTATGGATCATTAAGAAATAAATGAACCAGTCAGTGAATCTACCCTCAAAGATTATGGTTTGAAATAAATTAATGAATTTGACCTAATCATGGCCAAACATATATATCATATTACTTTTGTTTTTGTGTTTTGTTTTCTATTGCTTCTGAGAATAAAACGAAGATTGATAGATATATTGTAGTGACGCCATAACATGTATTATCTCATATCTCCATACTGTCCTTATTCGATATCGAATAGTTACTGGGTAGATGCTGTTCGTACATTTTATATATATTCAGGAAATATTTTCTCTTAATCGCATTTCCGAATAAATAATACCGCTGTGTTATCTCAATCCCGAAGCAAAGGTTTATTATGCAAATTTCATATCGATAAAAGTGTAATCAGCCTGAGAGCAGTTTTGTGTTAGATGAAGGTCTGTTTGGTTTAGATTCCAGGTCGTATTTAATATTCATGGGAAACTCGAGCCCTTACCGGGTACTGTCCTCGGGGCATCCCGAATCGTGAAAGTGTTAGCTACCTCATGTGTATTATTTAATCAGGAAGGTCGACTGTGGTTTTTTGATGTTTCAATCAACGAATCCAAGTTCATCTCGTAACTTTGAATTTTGGGGCACACCAAGTATACTAATATTCTGTTATGTCCAGGTTCAATTTGGGATAATTCATTGCACAAAACGAATAATACGTTGTCTAGCAGAGATCTTTCCAAGAGACTCGTCTCTATATTCCACTTCCTGGTCTCTATATTTTGGAAGTACTAACATACAAACAAAAACATATTTGTCACCTCCACAAGTACAATACGAGAATAAAAAATTAATTTAATTTGCCAAATCCTCACCTGACCATTTGTCAAAAATCTCTGAATATAGTGGGACTGAGATGACTAAGATTATACAATGTACATCCATGTATAAACAATAAACCAGGCACATATGTCCAGGAAAAACAAACAAAGGTTCTGTATATTATTCTATAGAATAGTAGAGAATATTTTTTTTTCAAGAATTATACATGGTCTTTCATCTACTTGCGCTCATAAATGGACCAATAAACATCTATCTAATAGAGGTGGAGCAGTTTTGTGTTCCCTGGCCTGTGTAAACTTACCATTTTTTTATATTTTGAATATTGTATATATTGTTTTCTACCAATCATTGAACAGAGGATTATTTCATTTTGTAAAACAAAGTCATGACCAAATAAATTATATTCATTGAAATATGCTTATAATGGAACACAAAAATAAATTGCCATTATACCAATAGTTTGTTAACGGAGGAGGATGAACACCGGCTGATCTCTTGAATTGGCATTGAAAGAACGGCCAGTTACGATATCATAAATAAAAAGCTATATAATTTTTGAACCAAAAATAAGACGCTAGCAACCATAATTCTTTATGTGAACTCATCGCTAACGTGTACGACTATAAGTTCACTTGCTTGTGCACTTTCTTTGTATGTTCAATTAATTTCGAAAATGTGACATTAGAATCAATCCGTTGACAATGCACTTTTGAGAAGTGTTTATAAGAGTTAACTTTGATATGGGAATATGAGATTTTGATTATAAAGTTGAATTTGTTTTTCCATTGACAAAACAGTTCCTATGTTCCTTTCGTTTTTTGTAAATATTCTTCCTGTTTCGACTATGTAAAAACTAGCTCAAGAGCAACAAGTTAATTTATATACTCCAGATTTATCTGATTTTCAGTTTTATCTTTATTGTTGTCAATAAATTAACTTAAATCATTACCTGTTTTATATGCGATATTGCGATGTTGTTTTTACGTAAGAAAGTACAAATATTTTTGGTAGGATGGCATAAATATGTAATAACTAAAATTATGTTTTTCGTTTAGAGTAGGAAACACTTCTCGTAGAGCTTTTTTTATAAAGTTTTTTTTTATATTATCCATAAGATTTGAACTATAACCGTTATTAATAGCAATTTCTTCGGTAAATATCACACATGCACTCTGAATATGGGGAAAATACTTTTCTTACGTGTTTTTGCCTCCTGAACACGAATCTGGAAGAAAAATGCGGCGGTCTCATACCGTTCCCGAGTTACAGCACTTTTTTAAAATGAAACTAACCTCATTTTCAAGCACCGTTTTCTCGCACAAAAATCACTCAAAATGCCTCCTTCTTTTAACCAGCATAAACAATACACCCTAAATCACTTATTTTCGGCACAACTTTGCACAAAATATCGTCGTTTTTATCGAAAAAATCCTCCTTCTTACAAAGTTTACTATAATATGATAATGCTATATGGTCCACATAGTTTCCTGAAATTTCCTGACACCATATAAAAACAAACTCGAAGGGATTTTTTTCAAAGTAACGCCCAAAATAAAAATATATCGTATTTTTTTACTTAAAATGTTGTTTCCACGCATTTTCGGGGTAAAAATCCGATGTTCATAATTTGGATATTACTGAAATGTGGCTGAAACTCCATAGTCGCAATATTTCTTATTCTGAGTAGTCGTTTCCATATATTCCGAAGATGTTAAAGCGATTGGAATAACCACCGGCACGAAGAACCCTCAGAGCCCCCTTTTCCCAAAAATCGAGGGTTAATTTCCAATGTTTTAACAAGTTTATCTGTAATTTGAGTACGCTGAATCGATTGTAACCATTGCCAAGTCAGTTAACTGGAAGTGAAATATTTTAAGCCCTCTCTTACCTCAAGTGCAAATGCATAATATTAATTATTCAGCAGTTACAGTGTATCTCCAACTCAAGATGTCATTTCCATACATGGATGCTCAATCGATTAGACAAGATCAACATTGTTGAACACTTTACAATTTAATCATAATGTGCTACCGAAATCTAAATCTAAGATCACTTGATGACTATCAAGTTATCGTTTTTTTTTGAGGAAATCCATTACGGACAAAGTGTGGGACTTTCTGACATAGATTTACCCAATAAAACCTTCACCCTGTAGGCTCGCCAGGCTGTGGCCTCCCGACGACACCTGAGCCCTCCGGCCCATTGTATCTTACCTGGTTCCCGATTAGGTGCCGTTTCGATTTCCCTCCTAGCGACTGCATGTATAGTCCATCCAATATCAATTGTAGAAGCTGTTTCTATAGGGAGCGAATAAAAACTCACTTCGCTAACACGAGCGTGTATGCGAATAAACTGAACGAAAAATAATCTGTACTGCTCGTAAACATTTTCCGTCCGCATACGGTAGATCAAAAGAGCCGCAGTCAACGTGGACTTGAGTAACAGCTGTCGCTTTTCTACAACCGATTCGTCTGGGCCAATCGTCGGACATCGATGCTTGTATAGGCGTGTCTATACTGGAAGGTCATGAATCACGCGTTATAATTGTGTTTTAATAGCTCTGAAAGATTAAAAACCAGTAGCGTCTGTGGTCTTGGTGTGTGCCGATCGAAATACGTTTTAGGATATTCTAGTAACCTACATCAAACAATGAAAGAAATTATTTTTCTTTCTCAATGTATTTGTATAAATAAAAGCTTGTTTAATTTTTTTTCATTATTTATGAAGTATTTTTGAAATCTTAAAATATCTAAATAAAATTAGTTATCTCCGCCACTTCTGCTCACAGGATTTTGCCGCAAGACTTTTTTATGCTTCTGCAATTGACATTGGAAAAACTATACTGCCGTGGCCACCTTGCTTTGCTGGAGGTCCATTTGGGCGGCCCCTATCGTTTTTTCAGCACCCAAACGAGTCCTCTTCCGATCTCGTCTCGGAGAACGCTCGGAATCATAACCTCTTCAGTGTCCTGAAAGAAACCGAGAAGGCCTAGAGTTGTCCTCATTCTCTTTCGGTGATTGTCCCCTTTCTACAGCACCCATTCCAGTAATTTCGTGCCCTGCACAATTTTTTACATTTTCTTTATGGATGTGTGCTGTACAGTCTCGGTTCGCCAATTGGTTGCCCGAAAACTGCGATCCAAGGGCCCCGCAGTTGCACAGTATGTGTGATACTGTTTCTGGTTCCTTGCCGCATAATCTGCATGCAAGGTCGCCATTAACCAGTCCCATTTTATTAAGGTGCTCTTTTACTGGCGCATGGCCAGTCATGAGCCCCATAATAATTTTCAGTTCTTCCCTGTTTAAGGTTAGCAGGTCTACAGTTTTTTTCCGACATGGGCCTTTGATGTATTCTTTCCCATGTCTATTTCCTGCAATGACATTCCAGTATTGTTTGTGTTTTTCCTGGATCCAGTATTCTACTGTCGCTCGTGCCGTGCGCTTCGGTACCCCGAGGGTCTGTCCTGGACCTGGTTCGTTTTCCGATCCTCTTCGAGCGAGTTCGTCGGCTTTTTCATTCCCTGCATATCCCTGATGTCCTGGCCCCCAAATCAGCTTGACGCGGTTTTGTTCTGCAAGTTATCGTTACCGTAATACGTGAGAATGATAATGGTAACGACAAGATCAGCAATGTGGAACACTCAAAAATATTTTAATTAATAATTCGCCCTTTTAAAATTATTTCTACAATCACAATGTCTAACAATATAATGGTTGTGGAAAGCACCTAGAATAATTACCTCTAGAGATTGCGGTTTTTAACCCCCGGTACAAACAGAGGGGCTATGATTCACGAAAATCTGTTCAGCTATGATATGTATTTTTTTACTTTTTAGAGGGTTTTTTTTCGTATCGAGGGTTTTTTTAATTATTTTATTCAAGTTTTATACACTTGTATGGTTTTAGTTGCAGATAATTGTACGTCTATAAAAATTGCAGAAACTACTGGCTCTCATATTCCTAGAACAATTTCCCAAATTTGTCTCCTTTCCAAACTTTAGGTGAGGAAAAACCTTAAATAATCCAGCCTTAATAAACGAAAAAATAGTGGTAGGTTTACAATAATTGGCATAGAGCGAAAATTGGTGCAGGTACACTATTACAAATAAAATATCAAAAATCGTTACTGATCCTACGTCTGCAAAAAAAAATTTCAAGGTCAAAAGCATCGGTTTTTTGCATTTTTCTCGTAAATATTATCGTAACACTTCTTTTCTATGAATCACCAATCTTGAGATATCGCGATTCCAAAAGTTAGAGAAGTCGTATTTCATCTTATATCTTTAAACGAGCAAGAAATAAAATCTCATCTTTAGTAGTAATTGCAAATGATGTTCCAATAACATTTGGGCAAATTTGACCAAATGTCTCTTCTTCCTCTCAATAGTTTTTACAAATTGACGTTGATATTTGAGGTTATGTTAATTCTAACCTCAGTGTTCTTGATTTTCGCACAATTTTACATTCAAACCAAAAATGGTACCACAATTGTTCTCAGCTTTTTAGAAATTTTACCAGTAATATTCGTTATACTGTTTCCATATAACTCTATTTAATGTTGTCTTGTACATCTTTCTGTATATCACCGAAAAACGATCATTCTCACTGACATTGTAAGGTTACATTTTTATATTTATCAATTATATTTTCACCTTTGTAGCTCCCTGATGATGACAATATTTTGCGAAATATTGGAAATATAATGTTATAAGAGTACACTTTGCGTTTGCTGCTGTCCCAAAGAATTTCTCAGACTTTTTCCTAACTAGTCAGCAAAAGACTACCTCTATATATATATATAATTATATATATATATATATATATATAAAATTATATATATATATATATACATATATAATTATATATATATATAATATTATACTTCTCGGAAACGGATCCAACGATTTGGATGAAATTTTGTATTTAGATAGGGTTTTGCTTCTTAAGTTCATAGGTGTATTTTCTGAAGAAAACGCAATTTTACACAAAAAAACATTTTTTCATGGTAGGTTAGGTTGAAACTGGCGTATCCACCAAATTCAACTACGTCTGGTAGAACGGGCGAATCGGCGAATCCACCAGATTCAACTACGACGTCTGAAATACCGGTAGGTTAGGTTATGTTATAAAAAATGATTTTTTGTGTAAAATCGCGTTTTTTTCACGAAAGACACATATATGAGATGGCGTTATAACATTATCCGATTTCAAGTTTATCTAAATGAGTACCTCCGAAAAAACACGATTTAACAACCTGTGAGAAAGTGTAATTGGCTCATTTTTTTAATGTGGTTTCCCCGGTAGACATACTTTTTTGCAAAGAGGGTAGTAGTGCAAAAAACTGGCTGTAAAAAAGTCGGATTATTCTATTCACCAGTATGTACCTACCAATTGTCAAGGCCAGTCTTGCTCCAACGTTGAATCAAATGCAACAGATGAGGATTCTTATGATATCAATAAGAAGACAACTGCATCTTCCTTAGAACAATCTACAGATATCCAGCAAGAAGACGAAGAAGTAAGAAATTACTGTTGAAATAGCATTTGAAGATTATCAGTCAGACTAAAATTTTCTCAAAATCAACAATAATATGTTCCACTTTAATCATTTCCTATACTACTATTTTTCAATCAATAGAATATTGTCTAATAAAACTGAATCACAATATATCGTGGAGTATGCCTACCGAGGACACCACGTTAAAAAAATTGCGCAAGTGCACTATATCACAGATGGTGTGGAAATGTGTGCATATTATGTAGAATACGACTTCTTCATCTTTTGGAATCGCGTTATCTCAGGATTGGTTTACGAGAAAAATGCAAAAAACGGATGCTTTTGACCTTGAATATTTTTTTTAGCAGAAGTAGGATCAACGAGGATTTTTGATATTTTATTTGTAATTGTGTACCTAAGACCTGAACCAATTTCCAGCTCTAGGCGAATTATTGTCAATTGAAATTTTTATTTTGACTGGGGTAAAAAGAGATCACTTGCAGTTGACTGACTTGACAATGTTTCCAATATATTCAATGTACTCAAATTATAGGGAAACGAGACCAAAGACAAAGGAATACTATACTTTTCAAAAATCCGTCGTTTGAATGGAAAAGCTGACTACAGTATTATTAACATAATATTATTGACTAGCTGGTGCCCGCGACTTCGTCCGCGTAGAATTTCCATTTTTCCTGGTTTTCTTTATGTGATACATCTAGCGTCGAAAATTAATTTGACAGTTTGTCAGACTTAATAATTCAAAAATGACGGATTTTCATACAAACTTTCATCCCTTTTTTGCCCACCTTAGGAGTTAAATTTCCAAGTGCTCACCTACAGTGTCAAAGAAACCCACATGCAAATTTTCACGGTCCTAGCCCCAGGAGTTTGGGCTGGGCGTTGATATGTCAGTCAGTCAGTTATTCTTTTATATATTGAGATGAATAAAGAGTATTTGAAAGAGGGTACAGTTGTGTCACTCGGATCAGCTAAGAAATATCGGGGGTGTTGAGTATGCAAATCGAACCTCAAATATCGCATATAAAATATTGATACATATCTTCCCACTTCAAAGCCCACTCTTTACTTTTTTGTACGAAAGCATTGGATTCAAGGCTATAACCTAACCAAATGTGTTCTCTAATTTTGCCGAGGTAGGCGAGTGAGTCATTAACAGTTTTGAAGCGGTAAAATGTCCAAGGTGTTCCAAATGGAAGACGCTACGCAACTTTCCTCCCATCAGCTACTTTATTTTCAATAAGCTCATTCAAGTCACATTTGAAAATATCTGCATGATCATTCACTAAAAAGAAATTTTAGCACGAAATATCTAAGGAAGCAATGAGAACCGTAATTGCTTTCACTATAACCGGAAGAGACACTGGTTTATTGCAAGGCCTGATTCGGTCACTGGTCCATGCCAAATTTAGAAACAAAGAATGACTAACGATCTCAGGGTCATCCACTAACCATGAACCCAATTATTATTTGTTTCTTTACTACTTATGCACTGTTCAAAGGTTATCTACCTGAGCGGGTCTGTTTCCACTTCTTTACCATATAGGTTTTTATATATATATATATATATATATATAATGGAGTTTGAGTTTCTTGGGGTTTCGGTTCTTTTTGTGAATGACAAGTCTTCTTTTAGGAGATTAACATTTATTTCGTCGACGTTTCGACCGTGTCCACGGTCTTCTTCAGGAACTACAAATATATTTTACGTTGACACAAAGATCCAATATTAATGATGAAATGGACTTACCTAACAATTAATTAGCTGGACCAATATTTCGAAAAAAAAAAAGTGTAAAGGCAGCAGATGATTTATTTTCCATAATTATACAATTTTTTTCTCCTCTTCATTGTGTATAAATAACCGGGAGACTTTGTTGTTGTTCTTTTTATTAAAATCTAACGTGAGCAATCTGATAAGGAGGCTGGTTATATATATATATATATATATATATATATATATATATATATTAATGTCGTATTGAAATCTCAAGTTAGTAAGTAGTCTTTCCTCCTTATATAGTTCCATATATCTGAGTGTGTAGGGACTTCTTTTGTAGATGTCATGATATAGGAAATAAACATTTTTCAGAAGCTCGACGATATAACAGAGTATTCTTTGCTAAAACATAATTTTAAAATATCTTGACTTTAGGAAATTTTTCCTCATTCAATGAATTATGAATGAGATAATATCTACTAAAAAATGATCTTACAGGAAGGCAATTGTTTTTGGAGCTGTTTTCGTCATCTTGCTGATATTTAGATCAATCTTAGATACTGGCTGTACGACATGGACCCTGAAACAGGAAAATCTGAAAACATTAAACCCATTAGAAATATGGCTGTTATACCAGGATCGCGTTAATGAAGTTTAGCTAAATTTAATAACCGCTTTCCCTTGAAAACAATTATGAGTATAAGAAAAAAGATCTACCCCGTTAATATTATGCTACATGAAAAAAACGAACAACTCAAATTGTACTAGAAGGAAAGGTCGAAGGAAAACGAAGTATAGATATTAGACAAACACCGATACAAATGATATAATCCATCGAGCCCATAATAGAGATAAGTTTGCCATTTTAACAGAAAATCTCTATATACGCGACACTTTAGGAGGAAGATTCGGACTCCATCGAAAGAAAATACGTATCTAGGACTTTATCAAGATATATTTTATATTAATTCCAGCAATCACTTCAAGGAAGGTTCCTGAATTCCATTTCGATTTCCTCGGTTATTGTAATAATAGTCATAGAAGTCGTTTATTGGAATTCCAACGTTAACATTCTTTTTTCTTACTCCACATACATGTCATCATAAATCATTTGCTGCTTTTGTTCTTTACGCTTTGTTTGCGATGTTTTGTTAGTTCTATAGTTCAGGTGATGTGTCGAACATACTCATAAATATGAAGGGATGAATTTGTATATCGGGGATTTTTTATTGGAATCATTACAATGAAATTATTTCGATATTTTTTCTCTTATAAAATATGAGAGACTCAAAATTTTAAAAATTACTGAAAACGTAAACATTCAAATTTTTAGCAAGGTTAATGATCTAGTATTAAATTATACCCAGAAGGTTTGTTGGGTCATGTATTGAAACATTTGCATTAAATTCGAAATATTGAGAATTTTGATGTAATTCAAAGTTAAAGTATAAACAGATACTGAGATAAAATTCGGAAAAAATCTGTAAAACCATATAGTTTGCATGCCAATGAAATGTATATAAAAAACAGTGGTGTTCAAATGTAATGATAACAATTCATATATGAATCTGACTTAAGTTAGACTAGGCCGTTTTGAATCCTTCTATAATTCTTCTAGTTATGATGCTGTCTTGGTGGAGGATTGGTATCATTTCGCTGAAAAGTATTTTTGATAGATCTAGTTTTTTAAGGATAATGGGTTTTATGAAATCAAGTATGATTATTTTTTCCAGTGTGTTCCATTATAGCAGTGAGGTTGCTGACATTAAGTTATTATGAGGAAGGTTGGAAACTTAACATGTATTTTTTCAGTGTATACATTTAACTCAACCTCGTCAAGTTATTATGTTTTCTTGTGTGTATCATGTTCAGATATTCATTTTATTATCGTCGTGTTTGACCAATATAACACTGTGTGCAGTTGTAATTTATTTCATAGTCAACGTTTGATTGTACATAAGAAAAAACACTCCAAAACTGCATTCTGATTGTACATCAGAAAAAACACTCCAAAATTGCATTCTCTACAAACAACAACATTTGTTTTTTTTTTCACGTCAAAAAAAACAAAACTTTCACTTATCTACAATCAAACGTTGTATATAAAATAAATTGCAATCATTGCACACAATGCTATCTATATTGGTAAAACAGAACGATATCAAAACAATAGAATATCTGAACATGATATAGACATAATATCAACAACCCTACTGCTCTAGTGGATACACTATATAAAACCGCATCGTCTTATATAAAAAAACTATCTCTATCAAAAATACTTTTCCGCAAAATTATACAAATCCTCCACAGAGATATCAATATTAGAAAAGATATACAAGGATTAAACATTCCCTGTTTCAACTTGATAAGTCAATGGATTGTTATCATTATAGTTCTTGACCACCGTTGTTTTTTTTTCTCCATTGTTATAAGAATAATATGGTTTTACGCATAGTTTTCTGAATTTTATCTCGTATCGTTGCTAAATGTAGAACCTGAAATTGATTTTCATGTGTCTACCGTGTCCGTTTACATATTAAATTTTAATTGCATCAAACTCGGAAAAAATACTTTTTGATGGGTCTTCCTAATGTTTTTACTTTAGGATTATATTTGGTTACTAATTAAATTATATCATTGATTTGAATATAAGGACCCATTGGATTTCAATGGATGTTTCAAATATAGTAAGTGTTTGGATTCTATAAAATTCGGAACATCGGCAAGAAAATATCTCTCGATTTACTACGTTCTCATTCACATGTAGCATTTACATGTTTTCCTAAAAAAGTATAGTACCGTTCATTCAGTTTAATATTCGATAGGATTTTCCAGGCTATCGCCAGAATTATTATTCTCTTCGCGTTGTATGCGACAATGCGCTCTATTAATAATTCAGTTTTTAATGTCTGGTCTAGATTCACTGTTATCTTGCTTCCTCGTTCATTGTTCTCCAGAGAAAGCTTCAAGTATATACGTAGATTCACTGTTTCCCAATGAGCATTTTACAACCGAGGTCAGAACTTTATTGTTCGTCTCAGGAGGAACTGAAAAGTAGGTGGATCGATATAGATGATAACTCTGAGGTTATGATAGTGCAATTATAACAGTATGTTACTATTGTTAATCCATAATTTGTAAATATCCTCTAGCTTGACAATCAGATCCTTATTATGAATCCGAAGACACAAAGCGCTCCCTTTCTCTCTCTCTCTCTTTCAAAGGTTCGAAATTAGTAATTTGCAAGCATCAATTCATCCCACAAGTGAAATTCAATATACCTCCCTTCTATTTCATGAATGCTATCACTCATACACCAATTTTCACTTAAATAAAAGTATCAAAAAAACTCGCCACGATGGTGGTTATAATGTCAGTAGTTAGAATATAACGCGATATTTCTCAACGATCAGCAACTTTTTGGTCACTTCAAAATACTATTTTGTATTGAGGGTAATATCATAAGTAATAGGGATTTTATCACTCGTAAATTTTATTAATTTTCGAGCATTTCGCCTAAAAATTATTTGTAGTCTTATCTGATTAAATCACAGAAGCAAAGCTTGAGTGGTTTAACCTTTCATAATAAGGCCGCAATTCGCATAAGTTAAATTTCCTAGAGGCAAATTGCTTGAGGGAAAATTTATTTAGTTATGCGTTTAAATCCTCTAGCACGAATAATATTTGAAAATAATATTTCCCAAATAGCAATGAAAAAAGTAACAAAATCGATGGAATAATTTTTGAATATCTACAGCATAGAGTTTTGTGTTTTCTACAGTTAGTTTCTTTTATATGTATTAACATTGCTTTATTCTAAACCATAAGAGATATAAAGACCATTAAATGGGCAAAAAGATTAATATTTTGAAGTGCATTACATTGGTCGAAAAATAATGTACAGTGGCCGTTCTCGAGTTATACAGGGAAAACTAAAAATGCATTTGTTTACGCATATAATTTGTATTTCAAAAATATAAAAAAAAATTGAAAATGAAAGTTTTATTGTACCTGAAATTTGTTATAATAGAGAACTAATAAATCTTCGATACGACGTTCCGTGTCTTCACGGCCACCATCAAGTATTTTTTTTATTACAAATATTGATGAACCGTTGAAATCCAAATTCAGTGATATATTACACTTGTCATTTTAACGACGTTTCATATGAAATAACTAACATAAGCAGTGACAATAATTTATTATTGTGGTCCTGTCATAGTTCTTTTGTAAATTCGTTTTGATTTCGTCAAAACGAATATAACAATTTCTATAAAAAAGATAGAATTGTCAGTGAAATAAAAAAAAACAAAGTAGTAGAAATTAAAAAAGCAGAAAAATAATTTATTTCATAATGAATTGATGGTGGAAAATGAAACGAATAAAGAGAATAAATAAATGACATATTACATTCAATGCTCGAATTGACGATCTCTGTTGAATGCACATAGGTACGTTGTCTGCCCATACAATTTGTATGGCAATTTTCTAACATGGTGGGTGTAATGCTACTACATGCATCCCTTATTTTTTCTTTGAGATGGTCGATATCTGTAGTCGGTGTCAAGAAAACTTTATCCTTCAGGTACTACCAGACAAAAAATCTAAAGGAGTATGGTCCGGGGATCGAGCTGGCCAGTAAATTCTTGGGAATATTACATCTAAATGTTCCCTTACTATTGCTGAGTTATGGGAATGGGTACCGTCTTGTTAAAAATATTATAATTCACGGCGGATGCTCAGTGGCAATTCATCTAAATAACGATCAAAATCATCGGAAAAAAAATAATATAATTTTTACAAATATCTTCAACTTTACGTATAAATGCATATTTGTTTTGTGAAAAAGTTGGTGCATACGACACCACAAGCTATTATATGTATTAGATAATGAAACAGTAATTGGTTTTTTGACGTTTTTGAATCAAGGCTACAACACTTTCCTGATACATACATACGTGGTGTAAACTAACATGTCGCTCTCCCGTGAATTTCGTGTGCATAATGTCATTTTTTAACAAATTGCATTGGTAAAAAAGACAGCGACGTCCGAGTAAGGCTGGCAACTTCGTAAAAATGAGTTTTTTGTTTGCAGCGAAGTGAAAGAATGGTGTTGATAACACTGAGCTACACTAAAAATTAGTATAGTTCATCCAATATCAATTGCAGAAGCATAAAAAACAAGTTTCCAAGTCTTGAGGCGCAATCCTTTGAGCAGCAGAGGCGGACATAACTAATTTTATTTAAATATTTAAATTTAAAGATTTTTACGTCATAGCCACTTTGTAAATCGTACTCTTCGTCCGTAATCCCTTTCGTTAAGGCGGTGAACTTTGCATACTCTGTAGCATTTGTATTTGTTATTCTTCAAAAACGTTCTTATAGATTTTACGGTAATCCCTAGTTCGTGGCTGATTTCTCTTGGTGAATAAATTTGGTCAGAAATATTTTTCTAACAAATCCTGAAATTAAATAAAATAATAGTATTTATACTTTATTAATCTTTATTAGGTACTATTCACAACACATTTTCTACTTTAAATTTTGTCAAATGCGCCGTAGTCTCTCAAATTTCTTTCTAATCTTCTAAATATTTTAATGTTTGGAAATCGACGATTCGAGTTTAACTCAACATACATATTTCTTGCCAAGAGAGGATTTCAATATATAGCATAAATAACATATCAGTCCTTTAGTCTTTTGAATACATTTTTAATAAGTAACCGATTGCATAAACTTCTGACAGCTCTCAACAGATATCAACAACTCAAGCAAAGCCTACGTGTTTTCAAATGGTGAAAGAACTGAAATGCATTCAAATTGTACTAAATCAAACAGAAATCGTCTTTCGGATAAAACTGATATTTTCTTCACTTGGATTTGAGAATTATGAAAACAATTTCTAATAAAAATTATTTAGGAGAAATCAGATCTGAAATCTTCAATTTTTGTTATGTTGTATTATCTTTTTCATCGAAATTGTTACGTACACTATCATAGAAAATTTTAGTTACAATAAAACTTTCCTTTTCCATTTTTTGATATTTTTTTAAATAAAAATTACATGCATAGAAAACTCCTGTTAATTTTTTTTGACCAATGTAATGCTCTCCAAAATAGTTACCTTTTTACCCGTTTAATCGACATGATAAAAGAAACGGACTGTACATTCTTCCTTTTTCTGTAAAAATAACTGAATCCACTCTTAATTGACAAATAATTGGAATTTTCTTCTCTTGTATTAAAAGAAGTAATTCGTAGTCTAAAATCTAACTGCAAGCAGTCAAATTAAGTGGTCGGTTATCGAAACAATATTATTTATCATTATTTGAGATAAAATAGGATGTAAAAATATCATTAAATTAAATAGCTTATTGTTAAAATAAACTATCTGTCATTTGACTGGGGTCATACAACACGTTATAAGATGAAAGATAAATGTACGCGAAAATATAAGTGAGAAAAATACTTGGGGGATTGGACGTTATCGCTGTCTGTACGGAATAGGCTGAGTTACAGTTTGTTGTATATTTGGAAAAAGGGGTGTTGATAGCAAAAACTTGTTTCTTTCCTACTCTCATCGGAAGTTATCATTTTTGCAATTTTCTGTACTCCAAGAAATTGTTTTCTCAATAATGAATTCATTAATGACCAACGTTAATAATGAGATACAAAAGCTGTACAACTGAATGCTGGTACGAATGTGCAGTTCGTGGCTAATAAACTACTGCACTAATTATTCTCCGTTTATTTCACAAATAAACTCAGACAATGAAATAACGCAATACAAATTCACCGCTAAAATATACCGCGCACTTCACTGGATTTCCAGCCACCGTGACGTTTTATGGATGTAATGTCGGCCCCTGCACTGACCAAGAGAGTTACAGAGCCTCTCCTAAAACAGTGAACTGTGTAGCTCTTTTACAGGTCTTTTCCCAGCCATTTTGCTATCAAGGGAATTTATCATATTCAATTTATCCCTACATGTTTGTTAACACATTTTCCTCTCGATTATTTTAAAAGGAATCTATTACTTTTTGTATGGGGCGGCCGCGGTGTTCTATACTTGCGGTATATCTCAATATAATCAGAATTCAAAACAGTAAACGCGGAATAGGTCTTTCTATCCGGTATTTTAACAATCAATATATACCCAGCATCTTCAGTAGCATTGATATTATATGTAATAATTCTTCACGGTGACAAGCACCGCTTATACCCAAAATTAATTCAACGTACAATTAAGAAAATATTGGAATTACTAAAATATTACAAAATAATGATTATCTGTACTTTATAAAGCAAATTTGTTTCATTATTGGCATCTTGAATAAATTCATTGATATCATCCCTCGATAAAACTTTAGATTTCTTTCCTAGATATCCGACGCTTTTGTTCTTAATGAGCGGATCCAATTTTGAAAACTCCCTTATGTCAATATTTTTTTTATCATTCAATGTACTTTTCCACATTGAGTAGGCCCTCCATAACGTAGGAGGTTTCATATTTTTTTTATTTTTCCTCAAAATTGCATATAAGCACATTTTCAGACATCTTTTTTACATGTTTCTTGTCGCACCATTCACTATATTGGCCATATTTTTTCTCATATACTAACTTGGATTTGGCCGGTAACATGTTAGATACTATCGCATTTGCTACATTGGATATATCCGATGGGGTATCGCTGCCACTACCATAATCAACTTCCTTCTTATTGAAAATAATTCGAAATTGAAGCAAATACGAACAAACTATAAATGTAAGAAAGTCAAACACGCGGCGTGACAACAAACCATTTCTGTAATAACCACTAAGAAAGATGACTGGATGCTGTGAAATTGTATAGGAAGTATTTATTACATGTTTGTTTTTGTGGAGGAAATTCACTTCTTGACATAAATTAAAGAACTACTTATTTTCTAACCATGTCAAGATGTATAGGAAGTATTTATTTATGACATATTTAAGACGGTATTTATTAATTGAAATCTACAGTTGTACAAAAATAACTATTTTTTTGAATAACTGTTCTAGAAAGTTTTTGTTGAATATTTTATCCTTGTTATGGTTACATAATATACTTTATCTGATGGCATGTCATAATGACAACGTTATGTCACTCAATTTTGATGACATAAGGAAGCTCATTATGGTACTTAGTCCCATAATGAATTCATTATGGTACTAAGTACCATAATGAAATTCTATGTGAAAAACATGTGATGGTGAGATCAAAAAAGTTTTTTCAAAATGCATAACTATGTACAAAACTATTTATTATAAATGATAAAAGAGCAATTACTACAATTTGCTATATTAATTCCAATGGATTCTAGAGTTTTTACATCAGTAGTTGATGCTTTTTGGTAAACTTGTAATCCTGTTTGGTTGTTGTCACCAAACATTGCTTCTGATATTTTTTTCTTTTGCTCTTTCGAATTTTCGATGTAACCTTCAGCAACAGTATTGCTGTTCCATCCGCCATGGCGTTTCACGGTACACAGATCAGCTCCAGAATCGTCCAAAAATGAAGCAGACGATCGCCGAAAACAATGTCCGGTGAGGTTAATTCAAAAAAGTGGCAATAACTTTTGGCATTTTACCAAAGGTGTGAATTCCAACGGGTTGTTTCGTGCATTTCTTATTTTTATAAGTGACACAAAAACGTCAATGGTTTGTGTTGCAAAGTCGTATTTTCACATATTGTCTGACAAGTTCTTCCATATTCAATCCTGGGATATTCCCCGATGTTACAAAAAATTCTCGCATTACCTTTGTTTTTGTATTCGGTAAAGATTCTAAAAACGGATCCTTCATCTATCACATTTTCAACAAGCATGTCAGTTCCTCTCTTCTGCATGCTCCTCTTAGTCCAATTATCATAGCAACTTTTTTAAATAAATATGTATCATCTGATGCTTCCGTTAAAAACTTTGTGACATCTTGTTTAGTACAAATTTTGGTTTTTTTAGCTCTGTAACATTCTGATTTACGTTTTAGTAATGCAACCAGCTGTAGGTACTTACTAATATCGACGTTTTTTCTTGTTGATAAAATACTTCTTATCATCGAATAATACGACCAGAGAGAAGATGGTTTTCTTCCCTTAGATAAGCATTCAAAGTAAGCCTACAATACTTTTTCATGAGAGATATTCTTGATTTTCTTAGTAGAACACCATTCTTCGTACCGATTAAACGCTATTTCATATACACTCCGTGATTTTTCGGGCAAAAGGGAGTCCACGATATTTCGCGTCATTTCTTCCAAATCAGAAGGTAAACTACCAGTTTCAGAATCACTCATTATTATTTAAATTATATTCAATTCTACGTGACAATTGGGTATGACAGCAGATAAATAAATATTGCCGTTACAACCTGACGTTGTCAAGGAAATGGCAAAGCACAGCTCACAAACCTACTAATATTTGAAACTACACATATACTTTCGCCTTTAAAAATAGTTGTCATTGTGACAATTCAAAAATGCAGTTTTTAATTTTTCCAAAAGGTATTAATATAAATGCCATCAGATAAAATTTTGTATGTAATACGAATCATAAACAATCATTATGGCACAGGTCGTGTTATCGGACTCGGCTACGCCTCACCCAATAACATTCACGACTTGTACCATAATGATCGTCTTTATGATCCTTATTACATAAATAACTATAATGTGAATAGTTCTCTTACCTAACTTGCTAATCCGTAAGCCAAATCCGCTCCGAACGATATTGAACCCAAAGTGTGTCGAAAGGTGGGGCCAACAAAGCACTGCTATCCTGAAATTTTAATATGCGATCCTTGCCAAAGTACAATCCTTACGAGATCTTGTTATATGATTAACTCTGCTAAGTAGAAAATGTTGTAGACGGAGGCTGCATCTTCCCGCTATCGGGCTTCACACTCATTACACCAAAGTGCCGTTCGGGGGTCCTTTTTGTGCCATTTTCGAACCTTTCTGTCGACGAAAAGATAAATTTTAGGAGACTTGCCGACGCTTTTATCTAAAATATCGACGTCGATCGTAACAGAGCAGTCTTTCTCATTTTGTTTCTATAATCTCTCGTTTTGGGTTGTGAGCACGCCTCTCGTATTGTTCCTTTATGTATTTGTGCTTTTCTAGAATGATATTTGTTTCCGTTTGTCACACTTTAGTTCTGGTGGAGTTTTGGTGTTAGAATACTGATAGTGTTCAAATACATATTATCTACCGAGGTGAAATACTCATCTCCTCTACGTATCAAATAATTTTCAAGAAAGTTAATTCCGATATTGTTTTGCGAAGGGAATGATTACACTACACTTTTTTTTAAGAGCTGGGTAGAACTGTTTTATTTTTAATTTAAGGGGAACCAACATTCAGGCATCGCCAAAAGGATGATGTATGATATGTTTATACTTTTACGTTCGTCTCATCAGCGCTCTTCAGGGAAATGGCTTATTCCTCTATTTCTAAGGCAAACCAAGCAATTGGAGCCGCCATCTCCTTACTCTCAAAGTCGGGAACTAATTCCTGGGAAGCGCGAATCTAATTATACAATGTCATAATTATAAGTGCTTTCTCTTCATGCTTAACTATTTAACTCCGACATTTTGGAGAGGGTGATAGTCAAATTTTTTAAGAGACTCCTGCTCTCTACCAACCTTCCAGATTACGTAATACGCCTACTCACCTTGAATACACGGTTTTCAAGCACATTCTGAACTGGTTATTGAAATTGTTATCCATGGACAATGATAGGTACCCTCGAAAATGTGTTTTGAGGTTGTTTGAACCGGGTGGGGAAGAATATTTCATTTTCGACATTCAAAAAAGAATTGGAGGAAACACTATTAATTGAACAAAGTTGAACCACTGTTTTTCTCGTTTTGTTTTTTCTTTTTCCCTTCTTTTTTTTCTATGCCGTTATTCATCCATACATAGATTGTATTTTCTTCTTAAGAATGTGTAAGTAAACATTATATTTATTTTTTGTGAATATATAGGGGGAATGGAAGAACGGCAGCAGCCGAATGCCCACCTTAAGTGCTGTACCTGTTTTTTTCTCAGTACTGCTCAATAATTTTTTTCCTGGTTTTGACATTCAAAGTAACACTTTTTAAAACTTGTTGATGTTATCAAATGTTTTACTTTTCATCACCAGTTGCGAAACGTAAAATTCACCACCAGTTGCAAAAAATACAGGAATAAAATTTGTAATAATTTTGAGGCTAAACTAGTTGAAGTACTTCTTCATTGTTATTATATTCTCTGTACATATTATGAAGATTAAATTTTATTCGAATTCAATACTACTGATTATATGAAAGATAGGAATATCGAGGGGACTAATTAAAAACAAAATGAAAGGAATTTAGTGGACATAGCCCTCAGAGAAAAGTGTTAACCGTAGACACGTGTTTCGGGCTCTCGGCCCTCATCAGTACGGTGGAGAAGTGCAAGGATGAACAACACTTGGTAGAAAACGGCAATCAACGGAGTCAACAAACAGAAAGCCAGCCGCACTACTAATTATACATATTAATAACATAATTTGAAAAATTGGTGATATTGACCCTAGCTGACAACGTAGTTCTCTATGTAGCATTAATTTCTGTTTTATCCGTGGAAGTGGGGATTCAAACTTTTGAGATCCAGAGCTTAGATCTCGCTCCTTCGTCCGCTCAGCTAACTGGACGATATTAATTGCCTAACACCTTACCATACTTGAACGTAAGTAAGAAAGTTTTTCATGTTCTTTTGTACCTGATACCTGTAAAAGGGTCCCGCTTTCAAGCTAGCAAGTACGCATACGTTCTCAACTACATATCACACTATTCATACTTAAAATTTCGGCTTTGCTAAAATGAGGTGGTTTGCCCGTTCTGGGATTTTACTCTAAAAATAGGTATTATGTTTCTCAAAGATACGTAACCAAAAAGCACCCCATGCTTTTCGGCATGATCGTTGAATATTAAAATATTGTTTTAATTTATAGTGCGTTGAAAGCGTGTTTTTCAGTTTTTTAAATATATATTTTCAACTTGAATTAAAAAGGGTGCTTTTCGGCATAGTCGTTGAATATGAAAATATTTTTTTATTTTTTAGGTTGTTAAAAGGGTGTTTTTTAGTTTTTTTAAATATATATTTTTATATTTTTAACTTAAATTAAAAATGATCACATATCAAAATCAGAAAAAATATTGTGTGAAACACGTTGGAAAATCCTATTTTTTGTAACTCGCTTCGCTCGTTTCGCAGAAATTCGCTCATTACGCCCTTCCCAACTGGTTGCCCAAATAACTATTATTATTATATATCCAACAGTTAGTTCACCTCAAAGTTACCTCACTTTTCGTACCCCCATTCATGTTATCCGCTTAGTCGTCCAGATTTGCTTATATAAACATACATTGAGACTAGCATTTAATGGTATAAACTACACTATTGAATTTGGTGAAATTTGCTCTTTATGCAATAGATATAAGTGCCAAACTTTGAAACACATTTTATTTGAGTGCCCTTTACTTGCTGCTGTCAGACCCAAAGGGAATTCTTTTCTTGCAAATTATGATTCCTTCGTAAATGATTTGCACAAATGGTCGGCGCCAAACAAACAATCAACGAAGATCATTAAATTACTTCAAAAAAATTATCAGAATGTCACCGCAACTCGATGCCATCATTTTACGCCTTACCTAATTCATTTGCTTGTTCGTTTGGCGCCGACTCAAAATTAGTTACTTACATTAGTTTAGGAGCTCAGTTACTGAGACTAAGAAGGTTTATTTTATTTTTTACTTTTCAGTTCCGTATTTCGTCGGTTTAATTTTTTGTTAAAAAGTTTTTATATATAGTAAGTTTGAGTTTTATTTTCAATCTTTCAACAACCGCCATTTTAAAACTACTACACCGATTTCACCCATCTTCGAACTTATCCGAGGCATTGACGAAAAGTATTTTTATGCCGAATTTCATTCGGTTGAAAAATGTGGCCTCCAACAAATTTCGTTATATCCCATATATATTTTATATATATATATATATATATATATATATATATATATATATATATATATATATATATAAACTGTAGAGCTGATGATATTTTTGGGGTTTGGGGACTAGAAGGGAATCAAACAATATGAGAACTGATTTGTTTAATTACAAATGATTTCTGGTGAGTACTTTTTCTTGGAAAACATTCTTCTTTCCTCATCCATCTATATGAGTCCTTAATTAAGGAATAGAAAATCCAATAACTATCTGAATGAAAATGCAAATTTTCACTTTTAGATTACTTCTTGTGAGTTAGAGTCCTTTCACAATATCTATCAGATGTAGTTCAATGTCCAGCGTGGCTTCAGCCGGGGAAGTAGTTGTTTTCTGTTAGGAATAAGAATGTTTTCACCTTGATAAGCGATACGATCCCATTGGAGCAATATGTCAAGTATATTGACTGCTTCCTTAAATGAAACGTAGGTACAAGAAAAAAACCCAAAATACTTACCCGACTGAAGGGATGTATGCCTGATTCAAATTAATTGATATGGGGCAACTATTTTGTTGAACAGTACTTCAATTTGTAGCCAGTAACAAACTCCGATGAACCATAAATTTCCCACTAGGCGAAATATTAAAATCAATGTGTTTCTACCAAGAGCACAAAAGTCGATTGGTCAAAGATGCTTTTCTTACCCTGTTGCTTACCCGCTTGCTCAAACTTCTGCCGCGTGACCTAGTAGAAAACAATTCCAAGAAACTATTCAAAAAAATGAAAATATAGGTGCAAGCTATTTTTAATAACATAACTGACCAATGATCTGATCTACTCACAATTATTTGTGCTTCATCAAATCGATATACTTTTATTGCTACATATTCGTCATAAGTTTAATCACTGTCTGTTGTTTTGATATTTATACAGATCTGGAATAAAATTAGGGGAATTTCGTTCCAGTCGACCAGTACAAAATATAACAGATATTATTGTAATAAATAAAACTGGACCACAACATTCTACAATCGTTCTGTTGAATACTCGATTATCCATTGCGTATATCTGTTTTATTTTTTACTGGTCGATTGGAACAATATGCCGATAATTGTATTCCAGATGTGTATACACTTTTACATTGTTCATTTACTCAGGCTTCATCACCATTATCTTCAAACACCAATTCATATACTATTCCCTATGATCTAGATATTTCTTTATTCTTCTCTCCTTCACAATACTATTCACCCAATGAAACAAATAAAAAGCGGTACACAGAAAATCTTAAGTGAACTTAAATGAGTTTCTCACCTTGCTTTCATTGATGATTTATGATTCATAAGCTTCTTATCTTTATCTACTTAGTCTGCTTACTTATCATTATCTACTTAGTCTGCTGAGTGAATACGTTAGTAGAAATCACGTCAAGTTTAAGTCAAGCTAGAGAATCAAGTCTAGTTCATTTATTTTTATGTAATCTACAGAATATACATTCCATTAATCGATTACAATTCCAACAATAATTACATAATTGATTAATATCTCGATATGAAAAATAATAACTATAATGTAGCAGTTTTTACGGGTGATTATTAATATAAACATTTTATCAACAACTTACTAATTAGATAAGAATGTTTTTGATATATAATTAGCCAAAATTCCCCCATAAAGTGGAAAGACTTCTGAATAAAGAGATTATGGTAGAGTTTAAATTACTCATACCCTGACACAGTTTGTAGAGAGGTGCGTTTTTGTCCTGATTGGATTTGTATATATAGTGCTCGTGTAAAGTCCGTTCCCCCCTACTAATTTTTGAACCACCTGGTATATCGCAACGAAATTTGGAGGGCTCAAGTAGGAGATAAAAACCTACTTTTTCATGAAAAAATCCCAGTTAAAACTTTTAAAATGGCATCTTCAATAATTTTTTTAAATATAACACCCTGTATATTATTCCATTTTCGAAATCTGCTCATAATTCTCAACAGTTTTCTCTAATACACTTTACTGCTAAATTCAATTGTCTTCGAAATATTAACGTTTGAAAAGTGACATTTTGGTCATTTCAAACCCAACCAAAAACACTAATGTTGCTTTCAATCAAGTTTGCATTGGAAAAAATCGTTGTCGCGGTAACATCTTGCTTACTATCAAACTGAACTGCTAACTGTCAAATAGTCCGTTGAGCGCGTAAATCCTTTTATGAAAAGTGTGATCATGGCTCGTAGTTTAGACGATGAATTTGAAGCAGTTTTGATATTTGGAGAAGCTGGAAGAAATTATCATCTAGCAGTCCGTATGTTTAATGATAGATTTCCCGAGAATCCTATTTCGAGGTCATATTTGCGCAAACTTTTAAATAAGATCCAAGCAACTGGTACGCTGAAAGATAGATGTTCCAAGATCAGGAAGACCGCCTCTTTCAGAAGAAAAAAAGGTAGAAATTGTTGCTGAAATGGTAATCAATCCGACTCAGTCGACGTCTGCAGTTGCTGAATCCTGTGGAGTAAGTTCAAAAAGTGTCCAAAGAGACCTAAAAAAATAAAAGTTTTATCCCTATATAATGAAAATCCTGCATGCTCTCACGGAGGATTATCCAGACCGAAGGGTTGAATTTTGTGAGTGGTTAACAAGAACAATTGAAGGAGAACGGGGCTTCCTAAAACGTGTATGTTTCGCAGACGAATGCACGTTTTTTCTTAATGGAAAAGTCAACAAACAGAATGTACCCAGTTTCCTAAAAAGATGAATGTTTGTGCGGGGATTTTGGGCAATCGCGTTGTTGGACCGATTTTCATCAGAGGCAATCTTACAGGAGTTCTTTACAGAAATCTTTTAGAAACTGAAATTGAACCTCGAATAAGACAAATTGTATTGAACAATCAGGAAGAGTTTGAAAAGTGAAATCATATTCCTCGATACAAACTTTCCTGGGCGATGGATAGGTCGCAGGGGAAGTACAGAATGGCCACCAAGATCTCCGGATCTTACACCTCTAGATTTTTTCCTTTGGGGGTATCTGAAGTCAAAAATCTACGCCACTGAATGCCAAACAATAGAAGAATTGGAACGCAGAATAATAGATATATGTGAAGAAATAGATGAACATCAACGTGAGAGAAGCTATTTATAATAGGGCACTTTATTGTCAAGATTTAGGAGGGGACCACATTGAACACTTCATGAAATAATTGTTGGGGTTAAATAAAAGTGTTATTCAAAAATAAATTATAATTTTTTAGCTAACTAATTTGTTTCGTTTGTGAATTTGCAGAACACATTCGTAGGCTTCGAAATTGTCCGGTAAGCGGTACTGTTTATCCTCAATAAACTCTCTTTACGCCTCTTATTAGTCGAATTCATTAAGAGATTTAACTACAAATTAATAATAACGTTTAGTTAGCAAAATGTTTCACCGGAAGTGACCAAAATCATACTTCATTTTAAACCGGAATGTCACTTTTCAAACGTTAATATTTCGAAAACAATTGAACTTGGGAGAAAAGTATATTAAAGAAAACTGTTGAGAATTATGAGCAGATTTCGAAAATGGAATAATATACAAAAAAATTATTGAAGATGGCGCTCAGCCGCCATTTTAAAACTTTTAGCTGTGATTTTTTCAGGAAAAGGTAGGTTTTCATCTCCTATTTAAGCCCTCCAAATTTCGTTGCAATATACCAGGTGGTTCAAAAATTAGTAGGGGGGGAACGGACTTTGGACGAGAACTGTATAGAGTGTATAGTCTACAATGTGTTTTATAGATTGTCAATATTAGAGTCTGTGATAACGTGATAAGACTTTTTGAACAAAGATAGGTTTCGAGAATTAAAGTTAGGATCTAAATCATTCATAACCTTACATAGTCTATAGAGGGGCGCATTTTTGCTGAAATTAGTGCTCTAGGAAGCAGAAATAAAGACGTTGTTATGTGATTGTAATTGGATTGTTAGTAGATTGATTTTCCTAGGAGATACGTGGAAACGATTCTATCATTCAGTAATTTATGCAAAAATAATGCGGACGCAATTTCTCGCCATTGCTTCAATTTTATAAAATTATATTCTTTCAGAAGAGTTATGTAAGGGAGATCAAAGCAGTACACTCCGGTTTTTTTGTAATAGAGATATTTGAGTAACTTTTTTTGAACTTTTTCAATTTAATTTTTATATTTTTCGTAGTATGGTTACCAGATGATAGAGGCATACTCCAGTATGCTCCTGACGTAAGTGTTGAACATCATTATCAATGTTTTCATATCTTCGAATCCACAAGCATGTGGTAATACGAATCCTAATATCTTATAAGATTTATAGAAATACAGACTAAAAAAATAAAAAATAAGAAAAAAAAATATATTTAAAAAAAAGCGTGGGGTGCATGGTATTGCCTCGGCCAACGATTACCTGTGATCTGAGACATTTCTTACTTTACTGCCCTAGGTGTGTAATGTACTATATAATTATTGATACCATGCACTTCACGCTTTTTTTTTTAAATAAAATACCTTTTTTTCTCATTTTCTATTTTTTAAGTCTGGTTTTCTATAAAAGCGTGTTTTTTAGTTTTTTTAAACTATTATTTATTATTTCTTCATTTGAAAATAATAGAGACGATTATTATTATTATTATTGGGGCGCAGAAGGGCCACAAACTTTTTTTATCCCGAATTCTTTAATTTCGGACCCCGACTTTAATATCTAGGTGGTATGGACTGTACACAATTAGTTGGATTTTTCCTCTTTTTTTTTTTTTTATTCAATATTTAAAGTCGCATCAATCTACAAGATTATTAGCGACTATGTGGTTTTTACAGTCTATATGTCATTATAATATTTATGTCAGAGAGGAATGCACAATTGTTTTGATTTGCTGCTGTCACTGAAATTATCAATCATTGTTCGTCCTAATTGATGGGTTAGTCTCTCTCTCTCAAATTTTATCAATATATTCGTTCCGCATACGTCACAAGTTGGAACTTCACTATTTTTTAAGAGGTATCCGTGTGTGAGTCGTGTATGCCCCAGTCGTAGTCTTGTAAGTATGATCTCCTGTCTTCGATTTTTAGACATACATTTACTTGATAACACTGACGGTTTGATTTCTTGTAATTTCGAGTTCGAATTATTCCACTGTTGTTGCCATGTGCTGTTCACTATCTGCCGGAGTAACATCTTAGCGTCATTGCGTACTACAACTTGTGTTTCTTGTATGTCCTGGTTGTCAGCGGCTGCTCGTGCCAATTTATCAACTGCCTCATTGCCGGCTATTCCTACATGTGACGGTATCCATATGACGCAGATTGATGCATTTCTTAATTGTAATATGTATTGTTCCCTTTTTATGAGTTGTAAAATTGGGTGGTTGGGATATTGTTGATTCAATCCGAGGATTGCACTCAGCGAGTCCGAAAGAATTAGGCATTTCTCTATTTTCGCTTCATTAGCATATTTTAAAGCCATTAGTATAGCATAGAGTTCTCCGGTAAATATTGAGCACATCTTTGGTGTTTTGAAGGCTTCTTGGTGGTTGTTGGTTATTAGGGCTGCTGCCACTCCTCCTGGTGTTTTGGATGCATCTGTATAGATATGGTGGTAATTTTCATATTTCTCCAGTAATGCTCGGAAGTTCTGGATGATGGACTCTTGTCTAAATGAGTCTAAATGAGTTAAACTTATGTCAGTATTAGGGATATTGATATTCCAAGGAGGAGGGGTATGTAAATTGGGTTCATAACTTCGAGGGATGGAAGTATTTAGGGATATAAGATATCTATTTATTCTCTCGTAGAATGGGGGGTCTGTTCTTTTCTTCTCTCTGTATATGTCTCTGAAACGATTGGCAAATACATGATGGTATACAGGGTTGCTGGTATTGGATCGTATATTAGCTGCATAAACCAAGGATAGATACTGTCTTCTGAGTGTCAGTGAGGGTTCTCCTGATTCACATAACAGACTTTCTATTGGGGTGGTTGGATATGCTCCCAGTGCTATTCGTATAGCTGTGTTATGAATGACCTCCAGTCCCTTCAGTGTTCGTTTTTTGGCAGAATCGTACACAATGCATCCATAGTCTATCCTTGATCTGATTAAAGATTTATAGACTCTCATCAGTACAGTAAAATCTGCTCCCTGATTCTTAGCAGCTATTACTCTCATTAGGTTCAGACTTCTTTGGCAGGTCCGTTTTAGATAATCTATATGACACTTCCAGTTAAATTTTTGGTCAAATATCATTCCAAGGAACTTATGAGATTCGGCATATTCCAGAATATTGTTTTGGAAAATAAAATTCGGAGGATTAGGTGTCTGTTTCCTAGAGAAAAGGAGGCATTTTGTTTTGGTAGAGGAAAATCTGAAGCCAGTATTATTGGACCATTTTTCTATTTCGTTGAGTGTTGTTTGTAGGTGTTTCTGAATCAGTTTTGAATTTTTGCCTTTGGTGTAGATGACTAGGTCATCAGCATAAAGTCTAGCTCTTACTGTAGATTCACAACTCTGTAGAATGTCATTTATGGCAGCTAAGAAAAGTGTAACACTTAGAGTTGATCCTTTGGGAGTTCCGTTTTCTTGGATTTTGGGAGAAGATAACTCATTCTCTACTCTTACTTGAAATCTTCGTTCTTTTAGAAAGTTCCTGATGAATTGGAGACTGTTTCCTCTGATTTTCCACCTGCTTAAGGTCTTAAGGATGTAATGTCGCCACGCGGTATCATAAGCTTTGCTGATGTCGAAGAATATTCTTGTTTATTTGCTATTGCCTCGTGGATTTCTGATTCTAAGTCTATAAGATTGTCCAACGACGATCGACTTTTCCTGAATTCGCTTTGTTCTGGGGCAAATTGGTTTTGTTGTTCGAGGGTCCATACTAGTCTATTATTTATTATTTTCTCTAGGAGTTTGCACATTGAACATGTCAACGAGATAGGACGGTAAGAGTCTGGGTTAGACTTTGTTTTATTTGGTTTCAGAATGGGAATGATTATGACTTCAGCCCATTTTCTTGGGAAGACATCTCTTAGCCAGATTATATTAAACATTTCGAGTAAGAAATTTTTGGCCTTTGCGGGAAAGTTTTTCAAGAAAATTATCGGTATATCATCGGGTCCAGGACTAGAGTTTTTGATTTTAGTTAGTGCTTCGTCCAGTTCTTCCCCAGTAATAGGTATGTTGATCGGGTCTTCCTCTTTCTTTTGTTCATAATCAATTGGAACTGTTTCTTCGAAATTTTTATGTACTAGGAATTCCGCTGTATAGTTATCATATGATGTTTCAATGGTTGCCGTATTCCTATGTGTTGTATTGTAGTTAGCTCTTTTATCTTTTTCCAACTTCCGATGGTGTCGTGGAGCTGTTGATGCTGGATACAAATTCCTGCCACGATTGTTTTTTACTTTTCCTAGTTATTTGTCTAAGTTTAGCTCTTTGGCGTTTGAATTCAAGAAGGTTTTCTGTATTTTTTTGTCTTTTGTACTTGTTGAACGCTCTGTGGGATTGTTGTAGGTTTCGTTGACATTCATCGTTCCACCATGGTACTGGAATGCGGTGATTGAGTTGTTTTGTTTTTCCTATATTCTCTTCCGCTGCCTTGATAATTGAGTCAGTGAATACTTTGAGTACCTCATTTATATTTTCTTTATGTGGTACGTAGGTTTTGTATAATTCTTCTATTCTGTTCTCTACGTCAGCAGAGAAACGGGTCCAGTCTGCCGAGTCAATTTTCCATTTCATAGGTGGGGATCTTTGTAACATTTTGTCACCTGATTCGTTTTTGATTAGAATTGGAAAATGATCGCTGCCGTACAGATGAGGAAGTACTTCCCACTCGATGGACAATGACAGAGTTGGTTCACAGAATGACAGATCAATCGCTGAGAACTTCCCGGAAAATGAGTTGAATCTGGTGTTGCTACCTTCGTTGAGCGTGTTGATGTTGAGATCGTTCATGGTTGTTTCCACCAATCTCCCTTTTCTGTTAAAATCTTTCGAGCCCCATATTGGATTGTGAGCGTTGAAATCTCCTACAATTATACGGGGGGTGGGAATTTGTTCAACAAGAGTCTTCAGTTCATTGGTTTGTAAATCATAATTAGGGGGAATATAGATATTGCATATGTTTATTTTGTGTGGAATATTTATTGATATTGCAATTGCTTCTAAATTTGTGGTTAGGGGTATATGTTTGGATTCATAGGCATCTTTAACATAAATCGAGACTCCCCCACTTGCTCTTGGACCTGTTTGTCTATTATTATGGTAGCTGTTGTATTTTTTTAGTATGTGGGTTTTTGAGTCCCTGAAGTTCGTTTCTTGTAGGCAGAGGATAGCCGGATTGACTTCGGACATGACGATTTTGAGCATATTTAATCGGGTGTAGTACCCGTTCACGTTCCACTGGAGAATTGACATTTTAATACGTTTCTTGAGAGACGTCACTTTCGACATCGGATATTGACTCAATCAACAGTTGTTTCTTGATCTTACGTGTGACATTGGTGCATCTAGATTTCATTTTTCGTTCTGTAAAGTAGGGATATATTTTTGAGAGCATTTCTAATAAGCCTTGTATATCATTAGTGTAAGTTTTTGCTATACTGAGTGGATCGGAAGATCCATATATGTTTTCAAAGAAGTCTGTGGTTTGTTGAAAGTCCAGTATAAACTTGTCTGTAGAATTTTCGAACATTTGTTTCGTAGGTTGCATTGATATCTCTATTGAGCTTTCCCCTTCACCTTTTGTATTCGGTTTGGGTTTTTTTAATATTTTGGAGTCAGGTTTTTGGAATGTTTCAATTTCCGGTGTTTGGGGAGGGGTTGATATTTCTGATATGGTTCGTTTGGTTGAATTATTTTGCATTTGCGGGTCTTGTTCTGCTTGAGGTTTCGTTGGTAATTCATCTTGGTTCGGAGTGCACTAGAACCTCTGGCATATAGTGATTTTGATCGGTTTTTGTGGTACAGTTGGCAGCAACGTGATCAGTTTTTCTGCAGATGAAGCATGTGTCCAGAGAGAGGAAGATGCGGTAGGATGTGTTTTCATGGGATATCAGAATTGATTCGGGAATTATATTTTCTTCATGGGGGGAGATATATACCTGACGGCGGAAACTTAGGATGTGTTTGTAGTCGGGGTTGTTGGTACCTATTCTCAGGAAGGATATTGGTGACATAAGTTTAAACCCATGTTTTTCCAGTTCTTGACCAAGTTGCAAATGTGGTATTGTGGGACTGACATTTGACAGAAGTAGCCTCTCGTTAGGGGTGACGAGTCTACGAGCATGGATGGTATTTTCTTTTATTCGAATTTTCCCATCGTGATTATTCATGAAGTCATCGACAATTGTGGTGCTTGACAGATATATGCAGATTCTGCCATTTGATATTCTTGACGAAAATAAAATATTTTTCGGATCAATTAACGATCCGACTGCTATAAGGTATTCTTCTAATTTGACATCCTCAAGCGAGGTGAAAACAATAGCTTGTTGTTTGGAAGGAAATTTAGGTGTTGAAATTACTGATGAGTATGATCTAATGGGTTGGCTTTGAGGAGTTATCATTTGGGGTCCCCTGTAGTCAAAGGACCCCGCTAACGCCGTATTTATTGGTTGATACATTTTAGATTCATAGGTGCGACTGAGGGTTCCTCAGTGCGGCCCTGTTCACCTGCAGATTTCGGCGTGATAACCCGTTCGGGAATCTCGCTGTCACCCAATTCTCACTCTAACCTCTACGATAGATGTATATGATAAAGTAATGTCTGACTTACATTCATCAGTCGATGGTTGGTTGGTTGGTTTAAGGCTGACGAGCCAGAGACAGGGTTGGCACTTAGCTTCTCTTGACACTGCGACCAGCTGGGGTCTATTGTATCACTCTGTCGTCAGTGGTTCCTCATTCAAACAGGTTTGTGCCTTTAATTAGGTTTAGAAGCCTGTTGATAAGGTTCTTCGGATTCATGCCTGTTTCCGGGCTGATCTCTCCAAAGATTCTGTGTCGCCTACTACTTAGGGCGTCACAGTCGAAGATTGAAAGACAAGAGTTAGACCCGAGGCCTCCTCTTGTCTCTTGATGACAAGCCATTCTTCAGTATCTATCCCCATGTCCTGGGTTTTGATGAGCTGAAGAATCTTTTTGGTTTCCATTTTACCAAATGGCTTTGGAATCCACTCTGTTTCCGGGAGTTTCTCAGTAGGTGTTCGACCATCTGCTGATCCCTCCTCGGTTGGGTTTACGGTTTCTGGTGCCGAGTGTGATTCAACTGGAATCTCCTCGACTTCCATACCCGCTATCGGTGTTGGGTCTTCTTCAACTGGAAGTTCCCCAGGGTTGTTTGTGTAGGGGAAAGGGTCGTCCACACCTGCGGTGCCCCCTGCGCAGGTGTAAGGCAGATTACTCTGGGAGGTCGCCATGTATCCCAGAGGCTCCGTTTTTTTTATACCTGACTGGCTCAGGTATCATCCATCCCTCGGCACGGGTCGCTTGACGCCTTGGATTAAGCCATGTTGTGGTGGCATTTGGTTTGAGATTGACTTAGAGATCCGCAGGTTTTGACCATTTCTGGTCATTCCCACTGGATTTTCCTTGTCAACCCCGTTATCCAGCGATACCACTTGGAGGTAGCCACCTAAGTTTCCGCAACCCATCTTCATCTCTCGTAGGAGGTGAACATGTGTTGACGCAAACTACTCGCCCATCAGTCGATACACAGGTTATTCAAGTTCACTACTATGTAATTTTAAAATATTATAACTATCTAATGCTATTACAATAGTTTCTGGATTGTCGAAGCACTTGGTTCGTGTTCGTTGTCAGGTGCGGACTCGGATTTTTCCTCCTGATTTCGTATTTTTGATGTTTTAGGAGAATTTTTCTGTTGATGTGACCTCAGCTTAAACTGCAATTACTGATTGAAGTATGGGGTCCTCCAAAGGATGGAGCCTCCAAGCCGCATTATCTCCTCGTTACATCTCGCTTTTTGGTATTGTGTTCACATGATAGTTGAAATTGAGTTCACTGTCAAAATAAACGCCTAGGTCCTTTTTTGTCAGCCAAAATATTCATATTGATTTTTGTTTCTCGAAAAAGACTGAGAAACATTTTCTTATGTTTAGAGGTAGTTTGTTGCTTTCTGACTAGGTTGCTACTTCTTCTAAATCTTCGATATTATTTATATTTCTGTATATTTTGAAATCATTTGCGAATATCAAACATTTGGACGATCTCAAACAATTTGACAATGAATTTATCAAACATTGAAAGAAAAATAGAGCCAAATTGTAGCCTGAGGTACACCTGAACGAGTGATTAATTTTTCCGAACGACCCCCCTTGAAAACCACATATTACTGACGCCACTTCGAATATGATGCGCCCAGTTCTAACATTTCCAATGAAGACCCAAGCTTAATAAAACTTTTGTTAATTTAGTTGATGAAAAAAATAATATTTGCCTTTTATATTAACAGTATTGCGATACACTTCTATTTCTGCAGGAAAACATTACATTAACACCATGTATGCAACATGTTTTCCGAAATGTAATTCGTGCAAAATAAAAGTATTGAACTTTAAAAAATTCATGGTGATAAAATGGTCTACATAATACGTTCAAAACACGAACATTCAATTGTTAAAGTAATTTCGGGAACGTATTAATCGTTAACCTCGGACAACATCCATATAATTTTTTTACAAATCTATAAAATTACTGAATACGTGATTTGCATACTGGAAAACATAAAATATTTCACATATATGTCCGAAAACAGATAGATTGTTGTACACAATAATGATAGTTAATTTTAATTCATGTATGGATCGAAAAAGAGAAAACAGTGATGTGGTTAATGACGCATAAAACGACAATAAAAAATAAATCTCCTGACTTTCGTATCAATTTATAATTTTGATGCAAGCTAAAGGATGCGACTGATGATTTTAAGTTAATCCATAAAACAGGGCTCATATTTCTCATTCTCTCTAACTCCAAGGACAGTTAGTTTCTAGTTACCAAATTACCAAATATACAATGAGTTACGATCGAAAAGTAATTCACACCTGGTGATCGACTAATTAGTTCGAGTTAACCATAGGTCAGCTTTACCATAATGCAAATTCGATGGTTGAGAATTAACCACAAGTAACTTTTGTTTTATTATGTGTATTGTGTGAATTGTTTGTCATTTCACCTACTTGTAGAGCTACTTGTAAAGATTTAAATTATTAACTCATTATTTTCATAAGTGAAAACATACAGTATGAAACATAATCTTGTTAACCGACTCCTTTTGTAATAATAACTTCCCGATACTTGAAACTTCAAACATATATCGAAACTGTATGACAATGGAATATTAACTCGCTTTTTCGCCTGTTTGTTATAATAATAGTAGTATGGAGCAATTGATTTTAAACTAACTTCCTATGAAATAGAGACTTGGATGACAATGCAACATTAACTCACTCTCTTGTCTGAATATAATAATAATATTAAGGAGCAATCGATTTCAAACTAACTTCCCGATGAGCTAGATACTTGAAACTTCAAACATAGCTCAGAACTGGATGACAATCAGAGATTCATCAAGTAGCTTGATATTTTAACAAACTACTTGAGTTGACTTGAAAATCAAGCTCCTGACAATTTACATACTTGACTTGACTTGATTTGATCTTGATACGCACGTGTCGCACGGCGTATATTTCTGCAAGCTCGCTCGCGCTTAGACAAAATACGGGGGTTCCCCGAGCTCCGAGCTGACTGAATCAATCGTGCAGTCTTGCTTATTATGCATACATTACATACACGCCCTAATGGTAGTTTTGTCTGTGTCTGTGTGACTTGTTGCATCACAAAATTACATAAGTGTTCAAACCTGTGCCCTGCAGAAAAAAAATTAGTAATTCATCGGAAATAATGGAATCAGAGACCAGCGAGTCAGAATATGTGTTAGAGGAAAATACTTCTCAATCCGAATATCGTGAACTTGTGCAACAGCCGGCACACAAAAATACTAAGACTAATGGAAAGAAAAAAGTCACGGATTATTTCACCGTTGAACAAGATCCGAAGAGTACGAAAAAGACTGACAAGCAAGGGAAATGCACGCTTTGCACAACGAAACCCACCGTACTGAAAATGAAAAATTGTGGAACATCTGCATTAAAAAGGCATTTGCAATCCAAACATACTAAAATCTATGAACAAACTTTTGGGAAATTAGAACATTCGACTTCCCGTGCAAGTTCCTCTGCAAGCACCAATACCAATAAGGAAAGTACGATTTTAAGTTGGCTAACTGGTAGTGGCAGTACTACAAATGAAAGGGTAAGTTATTTTCTATTATCTATTATCTTCAAAAGCAGGTATAGGAAATATTGAATATATTAAGATTGCATAGACTGCGCTGTTGCTTATATGCCACCCACTGTGTAGCGGAATTTGCAACCAAACAATGCAAATCTCTCAATAATCGGCCTTTAGCCAGGTTATAGCTGAACGCTGAAATAGGGTTTCACAGAATAGTATGTTACACAACTAGTGTAGAAGGTGATACATTTCACACGAGTGATAATGTTGTTGAACGTCGCGATAGCCGAGTGAGAAAATCTCACGAGTGTAAGAAAGTCACTTTCTTACTAGTTGTGTACACTATTTTTCGTACGAACACAATACATTTTCTTCGAAATTTGTATTAAATTTTGTAATTATTGCTCTTTATTTTCTGCACGTGTGTGGAAAATATTTACCACACATGTCTGGAAAATATTTTGATGTCAACGTTACTTTCCACACATGTGCGAACATGGTTTTTCCCCACATGTGTGGAAATATTTCTGCGCATGTGTGAAATTAAGTAGTTTATAAACAACCAAAGAGTGCGAATTTTGTAATTTTCGGGTGATGTGGTCGTAGAAAAGGAATATTTTATCTTCTTAAAACAAAAACTACTTATTACTACTTCTTAAAAATTATAATTCGTAAATACATTAATATATTTATATATTAATTTGATTTTTCCTACATTTTCAGGATTTCCAGCAAGATAAGTTTCAAAAGCTACTTGTGGAGTATATGGTGAAAAAGTACCTACCGTTCAATTTTTTCGAGGACGAAATAAGTTTACAAGTTTATAAGTACTTGAATCCTAACGCAATTTTGCCTGGTAGGAATAAACTGAATTCTTCGGCAATGGAAATGTTTGGGTCAGCACAGAATACCCGCAAAAGTTTACTGAAGAAATATAAATAAAAAATCTAATTCACAATAGATGGTTGGTCTTCTTTTAGTATGAAAGGATACTATGGAATTACTGCTCATTTCATTGATAATAATTGGAAACTGCATGCCATCCTTTTATATTTTGTTTCGGCGCATGGACAACATACTGGCAGATGGATAGCAAAGCTTTTTGCTGATACATTGGAATTTAACAAATTCTGTGCAAGGAATTACAACCGACAATACAAACAGCAATTTCACATTTATAAATGAGCTTACAGGCTTTATTTCCGACATTGACCCTAAAAATAGTCACTTCGTATGTTTTGCGCATATTTTGAATTTGGGGGCAAGAGATTTCATAAAAATACTTGATTCGAATTCTGAGTTTCAAGAGACAGAGACAGATGCTACCCTATCGGACGGTGATGAAATAACTGGAGATCTAAATTCCAATAAAAAAAAATTGTCTTGGAAAGAAGTTTAATAATTCTGAAAATCTGCGCAACGATTTCGAAAAATTTTGCACTACTCTGAATTTAACAATGGCTATGCCAAAATTAGATGTCATAACAAGATGGAATTAAACTTTGGATATGCTGCGATGGGGCCTCAATATCTAAAAGTCTATAAACATTATTTGTGATAACACAGAAAATATGAAAACTTTGAAGCCTACAGACACGGAGTGGTCGATAATAGATCGAGTTTGTAAATATCTGAACAGTTTCAAGACAATTTCCACAACATTAGAGGGTGAATCATATTGCACACTTCCGATGGTGATAATTGGTATAAATATGCTCCTGGATAAGCTAGAACAATGGGCTATTGAACTCGATAATAATCCAAGTAGAAATGAGACTGATGAAAAATTCATTTACAGTATTCAAGCGGCTACAGATAAAATCATCAATTATTACCAGAGAACCAACTGGATGTACTGTGTTGTATTAATCTTAGATCCCCGGCATAAAGTGGAAACATTCTCCAATACAAGTTGGGGAAAAGACTTGGAAAAGGAAGCAGTCAAACACTTTGAAAACATTTTTAAAACAAAATATTTTCAGCCAGGTCTACAGAGCACAACAGCATCATCTTCATCTTCAAAGGATGAATACAGTGAGCTTGACATCGATCTCCTAAGTTTATTCAAAAAATCTCCTGTGAATCGAGCAAATGAAATGGCTTGGCGTTATGAAATAGACAAATTCCTGTCTGAACCACGTGCTAACAGTTCTGAAGATATATTAGAATGATGGAAGAGGCACGAAAACATTTTTCCAAACTCGGCCAAAATGGCCAAAGATTTTTTATCAACGCCAGCATCTTCAGCTCCTGTTGAGAGACAGTTCTCCAGAGCTGCTCTGACTGTTACAAAAACCCGCAATAGATTAGGCGACAAATCCATAAGATGCCTCATGTGCCTTAAATCCTGGATGGAAAATGATGAAATCAAACAGTGTTTGGAGGTTTCTCAATATTAAGAAACATTTTTTTTTTATATTTTGTATTTTGTTATGTTTTATAGCGATTTAATTTGTGTTTCCATTTTAAAATAATTCATATTTTTGATTCTTTTATACAATAAGTTTCATAAATAAAAGTGTTTTTCGCAACGTTCATTCTCATTATTTTCATCATTTATAAAACTGCTAAAAATCAAGTAGCTTGATAGAAGTACTTGATTTTTCAAGTACTTGATAAATAAATACTTGACATTAAAAACTACTACTTGACTTGAACTTGGCTTGATTTCAAGTCAAGTCAAGTAGCTTGAATATCAAGTCTAGCTGTGAATCTCTGATGACAATCCAATATTAACTCGCTCACTCCTAGCCCCATACATATTTATAACCCCATGCAGTTTCCTTACCCTATACTGATTGTCTGGAAAATCTGTGATTGTGAATTTTCAATAGCTATGAAAATACTTGTAAGATTTAAAACGAAAAACTTGGGGCGCATGCAATAGATAATTGATGCATGAATAGTTCACCCAAGCCTCCGAAAATGTTATTGCGCTGCAAATGGTATGAACTGTTGTGTGAGTTTTCTCAACGACACCTACTCCCTACACTCCTTTATATTTCTATTGAAATGCCCACAACCTCAGCAATCTCGCGCACCTCCACTCGTTGATCGTCATCATGGATTTTATCGACTATTTCAGGTGTGGTCCCCATCCAGAACGGACCAGGGGGGGGGGGCAGCTCTTGGCACTTACTCAAATACAGACAAATACGCAAGACACAATGATGAAAATCTTGCAAATACTCCAAGAAATCCAATGCACACTTTTAGTGCAAACACAAACATTGCAACAACTTGTCGTGATGAGGACGTAGGTGGCGCCAAGGGACACGCGGGGGCGTAGGCTTATGCGGTATGCACCCCCGCATTGTCCTGAGGGGCTGCCTGCGAAATCAGAATCGGCAGGCTGAATACAAACATAATTACAAACTCAAACACGAAAACTACAAACAAGAAACTCAATTAATCTTACTTAAATTTAATTACTCAAAAATAAAGTACTCAAACAACCACACAAACCTAACAACTCAAACTAAAACACTCAAACAATCACACAAGCACTAAACACCACTCAAATTTAACTCAAACCCTTTAACCAGGTTTTTTAATTTAGTTTTCCTGGAATTTACTACAAATATGACAACTCACAACGCAAACACTCATAAAGTAAAAACTTAAAACATCGACATAAACCATATGTAGGAGGTCGATAAAAGCCACACCCAAACAAACATGTAATGACAAGCACACTCCATGTATATATATATATATATATATAAATATATATATATAATGTAAATAGTTAGTATGTAAGTTAAGCATGACATGTAATACAAAACGTTGAATAATAAATGATATTGGATTGGATTGGACCCTCATCAAACATGCTCGTACGATCGCGCTGAAGTTCAGTTGTCCAATATTTTATTGTTGATCGAAGGTGTCCAAAAACATCGTTCGATAACTTACTTCTAGTACTGATACTTATTTTTATATTTCAAAACAGTCTATTGATATTAACATATCCAACAGTCTATTGATATTTGCATATCCAACTGAAATAAAAGTTGACCTCGGTATCACAGTGAACTCGGAGTTATCGTGGACAGAGCAAACTGTACAACAAATGAATACCGTTTATTTCATAAGTGTTTATTTCATAAGTGTTTAGCTCTTCAGACATCCGAACTCTTACTAAACTTTATAAGACTTATGTGCGCCTAATTCTGGAATCTGCTAACCCTGCTTGGTGTTCAATCTACCAACTCGATATCAATCTCCTGGAAAGCGTTCAGCGTCGTTTCACACGAATTTCATTTGGTAGACAACGCCCTCCATACGAGAAGAGACTTCGCTTGATGAGCCTACCTGCGCTTTCCTCTAGCCGAGAAAGAGAGGACCTCATCATGACATACAATGCACTAGTGGAACACAATATCTCATCACCTATTCGCCATCTATTCACAATGAATGAGAACGAACAACTACGTGGGCATCCTCTTGAACTATACGGAGAACTTTGTAGAACGAGTCCGAGAATGAACTTCCTCCACAACAGAGTGTTCCACCAATGGAACGCACTCCCCATGGTACCATCAACGAATCATTTTAAAAACCTTCTTGACTCTTCCATTAACTGATATTGCTCTTATTTCAGTGATTCTCAATATCTGCTGTACTTTGAAATTGTTCACCTTTTATGTATTTTTAGGTATATATCATGTTTATTTCTGCTCTATTAGTATAATGGGAGTAATCTTCTTCTCTTAACCGTATGTAATAGTAATAGTAGTTTAGTAGTTAGGTACGCCAATATAATTTCAAAGCATATTATATTACGAAACAAAATACTCAATAAAACCATAATTTTTTTATACTGTCTAAATGTTGGAAGCAAGAGTTATGTCGAAAAGGGAAACATTCTCAATTGAATATTGAATAGAAAGATGTTTCTGCGATTGCATCTTGAAAATGTGTTTCCCATTTCTTCAGGTCTTCCTGATGATCGTGGAAGCGTGAAATAGATTTTCGTCGACAAAAATGTATTGAAGACCTAGTGAATGCGATGCCTCTCTTGCGTCAATGTAACGAATTATTTCTGGTGAGTACTCTCTTTTGGAAAATATTTTCTTGCCTCATTCATCTATATGAGTTCTTAATTGAGACTGGAATAGAAAATCAAATAACTATCTGAATGAAAATCAAATTTTTTATTTTAGATTTTTTCTTTTGAGTTAGAGTCTTTTCAAAATATCTATCAGTTGTAGTTCAATGTCCAGCGTGGCTTTAGCCGGGGAAGTAGTTGTTTTCTATTAGACATTCACAAAAAATAACTTCATTTTTATCGTGGATTTTTCAATTCACAGAAACATATTTCAATTCAATAGAGAATGTTTCCCTTTTTGACATGAATACCCACAAGAGGTTATATTGACGATGGAAGATAGTGACTAAAGTTTATCTTTCAGTCGCACGCATCTGATTTTTTTAACATCCTGTTCATATTTTCAAACAAATGAAGAGTTTTTAGTTTTTAATATATTTTGAAAATTTATTCATTTCCATACCAATAGAAAATTCTAAAAATCAGTAATATATCGGGCAAATTAAAATCATTATGTTTGAATCTATTCTGAGAATTTGTTCATTCCCAAATTCAAAATTCAAAAATCGCAGGAACGTACCAGGGCAAATTAACTGATATGCCCTTCCAGATTAAATAAAATAGTTATTTATGTAACAAGTGTGTAAAGTGGCATTTTTTGGCGAATATGAATATTGTCTTCTTCAACAGTAGATGATTTCCATCCTCCATGTTTTTTACTGTTAGAAGGTCTCCAGAATTTGCTAGCATAGTGTCTGAATACCTCCTAAAGCAGTGTCCTGTAAAAGCTGTTGGATTGGGCAAGTTTAGATCCATGGCATTTTACCAAATCTATTTATCCCTAGAGGCTGTTTAGAACATTTGCCATTTGCGTATTTCAAAAACAGCCTGTTACAGTTTATATTCGATGGTATATTTTTTTGTCAAAAATAAATAATTAATTGAAGAATTATTAGGATTTAAAATCGTAAAAATGCGTTCCATTCCATTTTTTGTTTCTGGTACTTTAATAATATACACTGTTTATATTATTTTACATAATTCTTCCCGGCGACAAGCCCCCAAAATTCCAATTATAAAAGCAACTAAAAAATAACATATTGCAATGTTACAAATAGCTAAACTAAAGAGAAAAACATTAGGAAATATCCTGACGTTTTGCGTGTAAAATTGTAAACCATACGCATATCGTTTTATATTATTTTGAAAAATATGAGGTTTTACGTATGGTGTGTTGCCTTCGATTTAGTTAGGCAACAAAGCATACGAACACCATACATTTTAAAAGCGTTTCTAAACTGAGCTGCGATCTAACTCGTCGCATAACTTTACAAAATATTCTGTCTGTTTACTTTGAATAAAATCGATGACATTCAAAGAAAATCATGATCAAAATAAAAAAACTGTTGATAATTTGTTGAACACATAAATAAATAGCAATTTAGAATAAAAAGTTTTATTTTGTTGCTATGTACAATTTTGACATATTTTACTTTACGCACTCCGTTATCATCCGTAATAGTATATTAAAGTATAAGTGGATAAAAAGGGCTTTAAAACACGCGCGATTTTTCGAGCACGACGGCGCAGCCGGAGTGCTCGAAATAGAGCAAGTGTTTTTAAGACCAGTTATCCACGAATACTTTACGTTATTTTTTTTTATTGGTGCACTTTGAAATCATATATACTGGTATTATTACTACAAAAAATAGAAATAAGAACTAATAATGCAAGAAGGTTGAATTCGTGATGTGACATCAGTATACCTTTCGTTGTCATGGAATTGAGAAAAACATTCATTTGCAATTTGTTACCAAAGATCAATATTTGTTGTCACCAGAGCTCAAAAATGAATTATTCTAATATCGATTTTTTGAATAGTGAGGCAGAATCGCGGTTAATACCGCGAAAATCCAGTGATATATATAAAAAAGAATATGAAAAGTTCATCAAATGGATGGAGGAGCACATATAAATGAACGAATTGTGAGTAATATGTTATTTGACGTTACAAGGTACTCCTGTCAGATCAATAATCAAAAATATGTCATTTAGACTTCACGTTTCTCGATTTGTTGATGTTGTCATGGTAACCTTTAAAAAACGCGCGTTTTTTAAAGTTCGATTTAAACACGCTGAGGCGTGCTTTAAATGGGTAAAAAGGGGCACCAATAAAAAAAAATACTTTACGTACGGTAGTAGAAAACCAATTATTTTTAATTCCAGGGAGAGAAAATCCAAAAAATGCAGAGGAACATAAATTGGTTAGTCTAACTCCACATCGATAGTAGGTATTAAGTTATCTCATGGTTAGTAGGTATATTTATGGGGCATCCAAAATATTTCTGTGGTTGCGACTTTTAGAACGGAGAGCGATATATTTTGCATGCCATAACTGAACAAATTTATTCATTCTAATTTTGTTCTCAATTTGCTTGTTGAATCAGCATAATGTCTCTCAAGGAAATGGCACTTTTAATCCAAACGTACTGACTAAGCAAATAAGTGATAAGAAATGGCAAAGAACCTTTGCGCAGAATTCGTATGATCTGCATGTCAAAATATTCATTTGAATTGGTTGAATATAGTCCCCAAGAAAATCGCGAAATAATCTAATAATTATGAATTTATCTTTTTCATCAAGTATACAATGGTCCACTTTCTCGTAAAAAGTTTTGTTTGTATGATTGGATTATAGTTTTCAGTAATTCCATAATACATACAATATAAATATATTTTCCGCAGCTTCAGAAAAAAAAAGTTGAGTGGATAATTGCGAAATATTCACATCCTGGTATCGAGATATGACGGAATCACTGTTTTACAACGTTTTTCTATGTGTCTCAATAATTACCCACCTGTTGTTTGATTACCAACATATAAAACGAGGTTTACGTGATACACCATGCAAAAGATTTTAGATTGATTCATTATTCGCGTATTCATTGGTTATTGTAATTCACCATAAGTCCCTGGATGGATTACGTATGCATTGGTGTTTCTTGAATACTTATACTTAATTTGAAATTATCTTTAGGTTTCGTATGCGAAGGTCAAATTGGAGTACATGCTCTTTTAAGATATCCCTCAGGAAATCATCTCAATTGTTTTCTTTTCGAATTGTAATTGTGAGTCCAATCCATTCTGCATACGTTATTATGCATCATCATTCTCTGAATATCTAAAGGTACACGTACAGGTACACGATGACTCATCAGCGATTGTTGTAACACATCTACCGTCCTAATACATATATTTAGCACATATTGAGTTATAGGCCACATGTAGACGCGTAAGGCAATCCCTGGACCACTATCCATTGATGTGCGGACGAAAAACCGACGCCAAGGCCATTCTAGACCATCCCATTGCGCCATCCGACGCCATCGTGTATAAAGACCTTTACGCGGTATTTCTCCTTATGGAGGGGTCTCATTCCTAGGTGTAATTTCAAGCCCCTAATAGATCAAGACAATAAATTATTATTATTATTATTTTATTCTACGGGACAAGCCCAGTACAGAATATTCGATAAATGTAAGTAAGTAGCGACAATCAAGACAGATGACAAGTAAAACAATAGTTTTGAAACACTAAGAGGTTACATAACTGGTTGTACATTTCACAAGAAATATGATAAAATAGTAAAATAGAATAGTACGTTACTACACTTATACAATAGTTAAGAGATTGACATTAAAAAGGAATTATAAAATAAGGTTTCACATTAGGGGAAAACTCAAAAAGAAAGTTAGAAAGTTGATTAACCATTTACGAGATGTAAAAAGATTGGTGAAGTCTAGTGGTGCCTGAGGGTACTAGAAAATTTATCTCAGATAAAATATGGGGACATTTTAATTCACCACTTATGAGTTTTTGACGGAATACCGAATCTCTATGTTTTCTCCTCAAAAATAGGGGAGATAGATTCCTAAGTTGTTCGGTCTGTTGGTGATCAAGGAAAATGTGAAGTTTGAAGTTGACATAATTTAGAAATCTGTGATGAACACGTGCAATATTTTGAGAGTTGAAGTTGTAGTAGGGGTTCCAAACAAGAGAACAATATCCGAGGTGAGGTCTGACTAAAGCACAATATAAGGTACGTAAAGAGGTTATGTTTGTGAAGTCCGATGTTATCTTTTTTATAAACCCAAGTAGTTTCAGTGCTTTGTTTACTGTAGAGCAAGTATGTAAATTGAAATTTGAAGTTGGATCAAGGATTACTCCTAGGCCTTTGATGTTATGAACGGCATCCAAAACTATATTGTTAATCTGGTAATCCAAAGTGATTGGATTTGCATTTGTTGACATTTATAACCATCCCAACTAACATTATAGGAAAATTATACCAAGAAGTGGGGTAAAACGGCTTCAAGAAGTCCGAATTTACCCATTTCTGACCAAATATTTTACCTTCAAGTACTAACCAACTCCAAAGTTATAATTGGAGTTATAAAAACCATAATTGAGACCACCAAATCTCCTTCAAAAACCAAAAACTTAATAGGCGTAGTGCGTAGTATGAAATTACTTGTTATGGACTTCAAATATACCTTCACAGCCTCATGGGTTAATAGAGTTATTCACTAGGTTAAATTTTACCTGAAGGTAACCAGCAAAATGTGTTCAAAATACTTGGAACTCTCAGGAAAAACCTTCTGGTGAATATTTACCTAATTATTACCTCATGAGTGTTCATATAGTCAGGGAATTGACAAGTCAGTAAACAGGTCTACTATATACTCTTCATTACCTATTTTGGCACCCATTAAGTTAAAGGAGTTGCCTGGACATTTCTTGACCTAGTTTATACCTACTGCTCTACAATGAGGGCGAGATTACCACAATATTTGTCTAATCAGACTAAATGTCTACAACGAAGTCAAAGTTACCTAAAATAAAATTCTCAAAGTAACTTAGTCTATCTATCATCAGATATCAAAGACCAAGTGGATTCAGATGAGGATGACATGATACAATTTACTTCCTTTAATTTTTTTATTGTGCCCTAAATTTTAGAAATCTATAAAATGCCGAGCAAAAATTCGAATAGAGTTAGTAAACCATACAGGTATACCACCAACTATTATCGATTAGCTGCCAGACTGAGAACAAATGAAAATATAATCCGAAATCATCCTATACTTTCCGATGTCCAGAAATCAGAGCCATCATCTTCCACTCAGTTGGCTGATAAATTGTATATTTCCGGGTACCGCATGCGGAACGCAGAAATGTCAAATCAAAATTATTCAGCCAATCACAACACACCATTTTATATTTAAAATGTTATGATTGGCTATTTCTCTTCGTGAAGAGATTCACTCATTAGACCATAACATTAATCATGGTTTCCATTCTGGGAAGATGTGCACTGAAATATAAATATCGCGTACTATTATCAACATTACTGATGGATTTGATATTTAGGTAATTTCAGAATAAACACTCATTACAGGGTTTTGTAGTCTATATGCATGTCTCTGAGTAACTATAGGTTACTTGGCTTCACCATTAACATTAGCAAAAAATATTGATTTTTTCACCCCGTATTGACATTTGAGTGTTTCTGCACAGAACATAGAATAAGTAAAATATAAATGTATTATCCACGATTCGCAATCCATCCAGAGAACGAAACGTATAGACATGCATGAAAAAACATCCAATAACATATATTGTAATTCATCACGTGACCACAATGTGAAAGGGTCTGAAATCCCAAGATAAGGAAAATGGACTTCAAAGTCAGGAATAAAGGTTACTTTCGACTTTGAACAAAGTCTATGTGTTCTCATAGTCTAAATTTTAAGGAATTTCGACATATGGACATATGGAACCTACGCCATATTTTTCGGTTTGACCCGTTTCCGCCATTGTAAAAATAATACATAATTTTCTCGAATCGACCACATTTTAATGATTGGTAGTCAAGAAATAGGTGAATATGATATGTATACACATACTTCATCTATAAAATCAGTTTTTGAAGTATTTGATGGGAAAAGTTGTGAAAGTAGACATAAATTCATGGTTTTTTTTTTTCATACAAATTCAATAATTCGATGGGCCCACTTGTTTTAGACGAGTAAAAATCAACATTATCACATAAAAGTTTGTATCGCAAATAAAATCACAACTAGGTGTGAATGCGAAACCATCACTTGTTGCATTATCTGCTATACGTTTATTGACAGTTCTTTCTCCATACGCCATGTTCATATCAACTTCAACGCTTTCACGAATAAGCATGTAGGTTAAGATACGCAATATACAGTAAACTTTTATCATCTTCTTCTAACCTGCCATGGTTTGTTGTTTGTTTTATTACAGTGTTTATAACCTGAAATAGGTAAAAATGACTACATTTTTACCATCAGTCGACTAGTCTGGAGGCAATTTTACCTATTTATGCCTTCAACTTATAAGAAAAAATGTCATAATCTCCCAAATTTCGACTTCTGAATTACTTCCATTTTTTTCCCCATAATGGTAAATTTAAGGTAATTATAACGTAATAATTACCTTCGCCAATTAGGGCGCTGACCTATTCGAAGGTCGAAATGACGTAAATTTTACCTATAATGTTTGTTGGGATACCATTTGAGCGGGACCAGTCGGCAATGCGGTCAAGATTATTTTGAAGATTTTGGGCATCGCTGGGACAAGCAATCTTGGAAAATATTTGGAGATCATCAGCGAATAAGAGGGTTGTTCTAGTTGAGATGCCTGACGTTATGTCGCTAATAAAAATGTTGAAAAGCAGGGGGCCCAAGTGAGAACCCTGAGGAACACCCGATGCTACAACAATTTCGTTGGATATGAAATTTTTTACTCTTATGACTTGTGTTCTCTCATGGAGGTAGTCTTGAATCCAGTTTAGGAATGCCTCTGATATACCAAAACTACTGAGCTTGTGTATTAAGAGCTTATGATTCACTTTGTCGAATGCCTTGGAGAAGTCAGAGTAAATAGAATCTACCTGATACCCAGTCTCCAGGGCATCCGACAAGTAGTCAATGTAATTTACTAAGTTCTGTGGATTTACCTGATTTGAATCCGTATTGCTCTTGAATTAAAACACCTGAGAAAATGTTTGATAGATAGTTCGTTATGATGCTTTCGAATAGTTTTGGAATGGTACTTAATATGGATATGGGGCGATAATTTTTAATATCAGACGAGTCGCCGCACTTATGGATGGGTATCACCATAGAGAAACTAAAAATAAAGAGAGTTGTCAAACCTGCAGTGAAAGTTGGCACCACGTTTAGACAGTGGCGACATATCTCGCAACTGGCCGAACTAAGTTAGTACAGTTGGTAAAACAGATTTCTCTTCAGTTTGAGATATGGCGGGTTTTTTAAATGTGTTACTTTCATACGGTTGATATGGTATATATTTTATGAGTGATCGATTTGCCATTCCTGTATTCCATATGAATGGTTGTATCATATGAAATACAGGAATGGCAAATCGATCACTGATAAAATATATACAGTAATCGATTCGTAGAATCTGGTAGTTCGTTCGTTATTAAAATAAAGTTTCAAAATAAATCTTTGTTTCATATCAAGAACAAAATTAAAGTTCTTATAAAACAAGAATAATAAGTAAAACACTATAAAAAACTTTTATTTTATCTAGGACAAGGTACAACTACAGACAAAGCAATAATAAAACTCTGAAAAAGAACAAAATTAAAAATATTCTTCAGTCTTATCATGAAATCAACCAAAATAAAAACAAATTACATTTACAACAAACCTTCAATAATTTTGTTCATTTATTAGCACAAAGGAGACCGAGTAGGTATAACAAATACTCTTCCTACTTCCTCAAATGGTGATAGGAAATGGAAACTGATGGATGGAAATAAGTATCAGTTCGTGAAAAGCAGCTTATATTTTACCTTGTAGAAGAATATTTCCAGGAATTTCAGCGTCAACTCGAATAACAAAACATTCTATTTTCGACGTTGAGTCCATAGTATGACTTCTATCAATAATTTTTCGATGACAATAACAGTAGAAGAATTATTCTGAAATTATTGCGTGGTTTGCAATAATAAAAAAATACATTGATTTGTTGAAAATATAAACCCGATGTTCATAAAATCAGATGTGGAATCATCTGCGACTGAAAGATAAACTTTAGTCACTATCTTCCATCGTCAAGATAACCACTTGTGGGGTACTCATGTTGAAAAGGGAAACATTCTCAATTGAATATTTATAGAAAGATTTTTCTGTGAATTGAAAAATCCACGATTAAAATGAAGTTATTTTTTGTGAATGTCTAACAGAAAACAACTACTTCCCCGGCTAAAGCCACGCTGGACATTGAACTACATCTGAAAGATATTCTGAAAAGGCCCTAACTCAAAAGAAAAATCTGAAATTGAGAATTTGCATTTTCATTCAGATAGTTATTTGATTTTCTATTCCAGTCTTAATTAAGAACTCATAAAGATGAGTGAGGCAAAGAAGAATGTTTTCCAAAAGAGAGTACTCACCAGAAATCATTCGTGACATTGACGCAGGAGAGACATCGCATTCACTAGGTCTTCAATACATTTTTGTCGACGAAAATCTATTTCACGCTTCCACGATCATCAGGAAGACTGAAAGAAATGGGACACACATTTTCAAGAAGCAATCTCACTTTGCAAAGATGGAAAAAATTAGAATCATTTTTTTTGGAGAGACACTTTGAAATTAGTGTTTTCTGACATTAAAACCTGTCATGGGGTATGATAGATTGATTTGTTGAAAATATAAACAGGATGTTCATAAAATCAGATGTGGAATCATCTGCGACTGAAAGATAAACTTTAGTCACTATCTTCCATCGTCAAGATAACCTCTTGTGGGGTATTCATGTTGAAAAGGGAAACATTCTCAATTGAATATTGATAGAAAGATTTGTTTATATTTTCAACAAATCAATCTATCATACCCCATGACAGGTTTTAATGTCAGAAAACACTCATTTCAAAGTGTCTCTCCAAAAGAAATGATTCTAATTTTTTCCATCTTTGCAAAGTGAGATTGCTTCTTGAAAATGTGTGTCCCATTTCTTTCGGTCTTCCTGATGATCGTGGAAGCGTGAAATAGATTTTCGTCGACAAAAATGTATTGAAGACCTAGTGAATGCGATGTCTCTCCTGCGTCAATGTTACGAATGATTTCTGGTGAGTACTCTCTTTTGGAAAACATTCTTCTTTGCCTCACTCATCTTTATGAGTTCTTAATTAAGACTGGAATAGAAAATCAAATAACTATCTGAATGAATATGCAAATTCTCTATTTCAGATTTTTTCTTTTGAGTTAGGACCTTTCAGAATATCTATCAGATGTAGTTCAATGTCCAGCGTGGCTTTAGCCGGGAATAGTTGTTTTATTTTTATCAATTGAGAATGTTTCCTTTCAATAAAAAAATTCACAAAAATAATTTCATTTTAATCGTGGATTTTTCAATTCACAGAAAAATATTTCTATCAATATTCAATTGAGAATGTTTCCCTTTTCAAAATAAAAAAAAAATACATGTGTCAACAACAAACTTTTATTTTCTGACAAATGTCGAAATTGGAAAATGATCATCTCATCAGTTGTCTGACGATTGCGAGCAGCGCCTCCATGCGCGACTGGCCGTACCAAAAACTTGGTGGTCAAGATCGCCAATGTTTCAAACAGTTTCTTTATTTTTAATTTGTCTATGGGTATCACATAGTTGAGTTTCCAGTTAGGGGAAGGTACCTGTTGTAACGGACATATTAAAAATAAAATAGAGAAGGCGGGAGAGTACGAAGCTGCAGTACTTTAGAATGGATGGTGGAACTGCGTCAGGTCCGGCTCCCTTTTTTGGATCAAGATTACGAAGTTTATCATATATTTCGGATATATTGATATGGAAGTAGGTATATTAATATTGTGGACTGTTTCAGGGGTGGGTGGTAGGCAGGTGGCGACTGAGTAGACTGATGCAAAATAGTCTGCTAACAAGTTAGCAATATCTTGACCGGAGTTGAGTTGAGTGTTGTGTAAATGCATTATGTTTGGTATAGTATTAGACTTTCTTTTTGAGTTAGTATTAGACTTTCTTTTTGAGTTAGGCCTAGACTAATAAACAGAAAGTTTTCTAAAATATAAACCAATTTTCGCAAATAAAACCATGTATCAATTAATAAGTTTTCTGGATGCTACGCGTTTGTTCCCATCTTACTCAGGGCGAAACGTGTGACTAAATGCTCGGATAATATAATATACGTCAGTGTGGAATAAATATCTCAGTGCCCTTCCAGATTCCAAGAAACAAAAGACATGATCGATAGAAGACTGTATTATATATTGACATCTGGTCATGTTCTGACAGGTTAGATTCGGCTTCTCAACATTATGAAAATATTTACTACCAGAAATAGAAGATATGAACCCCCAGACAAAGATCGATTTGCATGGTATTTTGCCTGTGGATGAATGAAATCCTAATACTTGAGTAAATCATTTCTTGGGAATGCATTATATTTTCCAATTGAAATAATATCGGGAATTAATTTATTGCGTGATTGGGAAAATGAATAAAGTTGATTTATTTTTTAATTACATCTAATAATACTGAAAATACACTGATAAAATTTTAAATTCTGCTGTAGGTACTAGATTATTAATTAATTACTCAAAGATGTTGATAACGCCTTTTTTTAATTGAGATAGCGTCTGGAAGAATATGTCAACATCTTTAAGCTTGTTATGACTAGAGATGAGAGGACAACGGGAGTCATTTTGTGCATTTGAGACAGTTGTATGTATGAAAAGTCATATTTGTATTTGAACGAGATGTTATTCGAGATCATCAAGAGATAGTGATAATAAAAGAATGTATTATTTTATATATGAAGATGAAGTCTATAATTCCCCAATTATAGTTTTCAAAGGCATGAAATTAAATTTGTTCAGCAATGTTTAATAACAATAACCTCTGGCTGGATATGATACAAATGTATGATTATTTTCAAACTACTTCTATAGCTATGATATACTTCGAATGGCATACATTTCAGATAATACTGCCAATACACTAAGTTAATTCTAACAGTAGGATAATATATTCTGGAAGACCGGAAATCTCTGATATGCTGAAAATTAGTTATATAGTTGCGAACGTGACTAAAAATTATGTAGGCTGATATAATTTCAAGCTCGGAAAAACGTATATACTAGAGCGATTTGCCTATAATTCTCAGTTTCCAATTCATTTCCAGATTTCGAAAATTTTTTTTTTTTTGCAACAAATTGAAAATTATATACATGACTACTGCTAAAAGTTAATAGTCCATTAAATGTTTTCCTATAAAAAAATCGAAAATATTATGAATCTGAAAAACATTCAAAATGTAATACCTACGTTCGACTGCTGCTGAAATTATCCAAATTACGTTCCCCACTCCCTGAACACGAAACGCTAGGTCAGTGAATCACTTCTAACAATAATGATTTAAAGATTTGTGAATATCTCTTTGAAATTGCGTTAATAGATTTCATGTATACATCTGGAACTAACCCATAAGGTATGTATGTCAGTAGTGTGATTTGTTTATTGTTTACCTGTAAGAAATATATAGTTATTATTTATTATATTAGTTGTCATGCATTTGTTTTCATACATGGTGAAGAATTGACTTTTTCGCAGAGGCACAATTTTAAAGGCAAGAACATACATAGTCGATCGATAATCATCTCGACTAAAGTTTTAAATACGTATAAAATAATCTCGTTGGTTGTTTTACTTGCTTATTTCGAATAAGAATGTTTTAAACTCCCTTTTTACATTTCTCAATCAGCTCAAAATTTCACATATTTAAATGTATATTAAAACAAACAATATATATTTTTATAAATTTTTAGGAAAGTTATACTTGATCAACCTAGAATACCGGACTTGTCATAACTTCGCACAGCCACTGCCTTTTTGTTATTTTGAAAATACAGTATTTTTCACAATAAATGGTTCCGACTTAATTAATGCATTCCAGCTACCTGGGTCGATCCCATTGTGTAGGCAAGAGCTTCGCAATAAACAAGCAAAGTATAAAGAGTAGTACTTTAGATGATTATGTATTTGATGCACGTAACTTGGTAATTTAATAAGAATTAACAGTATTTTATCATCGAAGTTATATACTCATGACGCCATTGTTGTAATCGGTAGGATTTCATAAGTATACTTGCTATTTGTCAATTGTGCGATATCTGAAGCCCATTTATAAAAATTATCTTCGTGCATAGTGTAGACTTTTCGTCTTATCAAGTCCACGTCGCCTTCGTCAAAACATTTGGTGGAACCGGCATCTTTACGCTTCCTTCTTGGTTTGAGGGGATTTGACGCGATTCTTTTCACTGTAGACAGAGGTAGTTTAGGCAAATCACATATTTCAGTCACAGCAGCACCAAGTCCTCTGTTGAGTATGGAACTATATGTAGTTTTTACAATTTCCTTAGCATTGACAGATATCTTTTTTTTTATTACCGGAACTTTAGAAGAAGCACCATCAATGTTTATTCACGGACGCCAAATAATGCTATTTTATACGTATAATATTTGGTAAAATGACATAGCGTAATACAACTGAACACTTCTCGTGAGAAATAAAGACTGACAAATTTTACAACAGAAAGATTTTTAAATTTTACCTGATATAATTACAATCCAGCCCTCCCAAGTAATATTGGCCAATCGAGGGTATAGTCCATCCAATATCAATTGCAGAAGCTGTTTCTATAGGGAGCGAATAAAAACTCACTTCGCTAACACGAGCGTATATGCGAAGAAAGTGAACGAAAAATAATCTGTACTACTCGTAAACATTTTCTGTCGGCATATGGTAGATCAAAAGAGCCGCAGTCAACGTGGACTTGAGTAACAGCTGTCGCTTTTCTACAACCGATTCGTCTGGGCCAATCGTCGGACATCGATGCTTGTATAGGCGTGTCTATACTGGAAGGTCATAATTCACGCGTTATAATTGTGTTTTAATAGCTCTGAAAGATTAAAAACCAGTAGCGTCTGTGGTCTTGGTGTGTGCCGATCGAAATACGTTTTAGGATATTCTAGTAACCTACATCAAACAATGAATGAAATTATTTTTCTTTCTAAAGCTGGATTTATAGTTAGACGGACTGTAAATGTAGACGCACTGCAAAAAGATCAACTATATAATTTATGTACTCTTGTTTATAAATGAACGTAAACGCATGACGTAACGTAAGTGAAACGGACTGGAACGGAAGAGTTGGCCAACTTTCATCTTTTACACTACGTTTCTTGCGTCCGGCCAATCAAAATAAAGAATTATGTGTGATGTTTTTAACAAGACCTAATTATTCATTAAATACTGGAACAGTCATTCACGTATACTTGAAAAATTGATCTGGATCAGCAGTCTTCATCTTTGAAAAATTATTGTAGGCTGTCTCTACTTTTCTATTACGGTTTATGGGTTTTGTTTTGTCTTAGTCGCATAATTATTGTTCTTCGAGTTTGTCGACACTTTTCCAATGCTACTGCACATAACAACAGTCCCACGGCACCAAGAAACATACCTTCATGTATTTCATAATCCATTGTGACACAGAAAACGAAGCATAGATAAATATTTAGAATATAATACAAATCCAAACCAACACAGGCTGTTTATGATTCGTATAATGTGTAGGTTATGTTGAATGTCACTATCACCTCTACCCATGCGCAAAAATTCCGTTCCGTCTATTTATAAATTTAATGATATTTTACAGTCCGTTTGTTACGTATACAGTGCGTCTACGTTTACAGTCCGTCTAACTATAAATCCAGCTTTAAGCTGGATTTATAGTTAGACGGACTGTAAACGTAGACGCACTGCAAAAAGATCAACTATATGATTTATGTATTCTTGTTTATAAATTAACGTAAACGCATGACGTAACGTAAGTGAAACGGACTGGAACGGAAGAGTTGGCCAACTTTCATCTTTTACACTACGTTTCTTGCGTCCGGCCAATCAAAATGAAGAATTATGTGTGATGTTTTTTACAAGACGTAATTATTCATTAAATACTGGATCAGTCATTCACGTATACTTAAAAAATTGATCTGGATCAGCAGTCTTCATCTTTGAAAAATTATTGTAGGCATTCTCTACTTTTCTATTACGGTTCATGGGTCTTGTTTTGTAACGTCTTAGTCGCATAATTATTCTTCTTCGAGATTGTCGACACTTTTCCAATGCTACTGTACACAACAACAGTCCCACGGCACCAAGAAGCATACCTTCATGTATTTCATAATCCATTGTGATACAGAAAACGAAGCATAGATAAATATTTAGAATATAATACAAATCCAAACCAACACAGGTGTTTATGATTCGTTCAATGTGTAGGTTATGTTGAATATCACTTCTACCAATGCGCAAAAATTCCGTTCCGTCGATTTATAAATTCAATAATATTTTACAGTCCGTTTGTTACGTATACAGTGCGTCTACGTTTACAGTCCGTCTAACTATAAATCCAGCTTTAATGTATTTGTATAAATAAAAGCTTGTCGATAATTTTTTTTCATTTTTCATTATTTATGAAGTATTTTTGAAATCTTAAAATATCTAAATAAAATTCGTTATCTCCGCCATTGCTGCTCACAGGATTTCGCCGCAAGACTTTTTTATGCTTCTGCAATTGATATTGGAAAAACTATACCTATTTAGGGCCGAATTTGGCATACTCAATGGGATCGACCCAGGTAACCATTTCTCGATAAACAATCTTCACATTGTATTTTGCATCGAGGAATTGCCAGTGATTTCTTATAATCTACTTATATCGCTCAGCGCCAACTACGAATTTGTCTTTTTTAACCTTTTCGTTACAAAATTACATTAAACACGAAACAAGTTGAAATACTCACAATAATGAGTTTTTTAGAGGCATTTAGAATTTGTTCTTTTGAAATCTCGTTTATATTGAGATCATTACTTTGATTAATTTGTTCGCATTTAGTTTCCTTTCATTACTCAGATCTTCATTAGCATAATAAACGATCCTGAAGTTTATTGCAAAGGCGTCACGAATTGCATCGGGAGAAGAGAGTGTTCTTTGCTGTTGGTGAATTTCTAGAATACACGTGGATCTGTCTTCTGTCCTTTTCTATGAAAGCGTTGGAATGGAATTATTGAATCTTTCGCGATGAATCATCAATTGTGTCCGTTTCTTTAATATTATCATTTGCAACATTTTCTTTTCTTTTATGAAAACATTAACACACTGAATGTTATTTATTCAACGTGGACTGAGTTGTAGAGCGTTTCAGAATCACCAGTTTTCATCTTGGATAAATCGAACGTAATTTTCCCGAAGCGTCCTTTTCTCGTCCTCCCTTTGTCGGAACAGGAATCTGCCTCGATTCTCGGGACTTCGTTGGTGTTGTGGACAGGCGAAAAGTGTCGCCTCGCCTTCGCCGTCGGTGCGGATGGCATATGACAAGCATTTCAGTTCTGGGTCAAACAGGGGGAGGGGCCTTTCGGTCTCTGGTTTCCTCCAGAGACGGAACGGCATATTTCAAATACATGGAGTGAACATTCGAAATGCGTTCTAGCATGATAAAACCTGAAATTCTTTAAAAGAAGTTTGCAGTCGGTAGTTAGGGGATGAAGTGCGTGACATAGATAGACCGCAAAGGGTGAAGTAGGGGAGGCTTTGCTCCCCACATTTCCACTTTTGCTCAGACAAGAGAAAATGGTGCGGTTTTGCCTTAGGGCCGGTTTCAATGCGAGTTTAAACAGTTGATTTTCTAAACTTAATTAACTATGGATTAGAACGTTATGCATTATTCAATGACAATTCAACTGATGTATGAAAAATCGCATATGCCACAGTGCAATTGTCAGTTTGACAGCGGCAAAAGTTAGCTGCAACTTTTACAGCGACAAATGCACTAGTGTTTTTTTCACTTATTCATTTGTTTATCAATTATCGCGGTGTTGGTTGCCAAAATAAATAGTTTGACATGTTTGTCAACAACTAACAATGAGTCGATTCGGTGAGTCTACGAACGCTGAAATTAGTCAAATTGTTAATACCTGTGTGCGTACTAATACAGTTGCGACGCAATCATCAATCTGGGGACAATATTTTACGTTTTGCGATGCAAAAAGATATAAATTTGAGATACTTCCATCGAGAAATTGAATGTAATATTGCAAGATTGGGCATTTAATATGCGAAAAGGCAACGGAGAAGACCACAAAGAAGCGGTAGTTAAAACAATTTGGAACACCACCGCTAAAATGCTACAAAGTAAATATTATAACGAATTCAATATTGTATTTAACCCTTTCACCGACGTTCAGTTTAATTCATCACGAGCTGCACGTAATGCTAAACGTAAAGTTCTACAAGTACAACCCGAAAAGAGAAAATCTAGTGCATCAGCTCTTGGCGTTTGAATTAGCTTGGCGCGGAGGAGAAACAGGTTACTGCAAAACCACTTATTTCGTATCTGAAATTGAAAATAATGGAAAAGAAACTGGACGTATCGAGTATAATCCTCTATTTTCGAAAACGAGACAAGGCGGTAACAATAAATTATAGAAAATTCGACAACATCAGAATTTCCTACAGAACTTCCAACACTTTGGGTTCATTACTGGTAAACACCAAAGACAAAATCAATCCCAGCGACAAAAGTGGCATCTATAAACTTATCTGCAATAACTGTAATACCTCTTATATCGGAAAAACTATCAGAAGAATTTCTACTAGAATTAAAGAACACATAAACAGGCCTTCTACCTCTAGTTTTGGAGCTCATTTGAAAGAACATAACCATAACTCCGATTTTTCCAATGGTTTCAAAATATTACATAACGTCAACAACAATAACCTCAAATTAGATCTGTTGGAAGATCTAGAAATATTAAGAGAAATTTCTAGGAATAAAGATTGTGTCAACACTCAAATTCACCTGAATCAGAGCATTTTTAATCCCATTTTCAAATCATTATAAAATTAATAACATAATTGTTCCTTCTCTGGTATTCTTTTTCCCTTTGAATTACATTCCTACTTCTTTGGTTATTTTTAAATTTGGCGCGTTTCGTTTCTCAGTTGACATATCCCCCTTCTGGTTTCATTGTATGGTCAGACATTTTGCTGCTCATGATTTGTTGTTGTTTGTTCCATTTCAGAATAGTTTACACGTTATATAGTTAATCATATATGATAATGTTTCACAAAATTCAGTTCTTCTATAAGCTTTACTTTCTGTAAAATTCTGACAAGTGAGTGGAATTTATTATCACATGTCCCTTAGATTATCAGAGAACATGCATTTTTATTTTTTCTTCATTTAATTATATTCCTTTCACTTTTCAGAATTCTCCTAATTATGATCTGATGATCGAAAACGTTAGAGAATAGCTTTTGATTTTTATTTTTATGCACTATAGCCCAAAGGCTTCCCCGCCTCAACCAATAAATATACGTATTTTATATTCGATATTTATTGAAACCAAATAAATTATGTGACAGCAAATAGATTACTCCTAATATTTTAGAGGAAGATATTTGCCCAATACGTTTATTTAAAAAGTTAATGGAAAAACGAGACACTTATATAACATTGGACAGAGTATTTCTTACACCAAATCCCTTTTGGAAGAAGAAGAATTCTGAAGTTTGGTATGAGAATGTGCTGATTGGAATTAATGAAATTTCCAAATGGACTAAATGCTCAGCACAACGTATTGGTATAGATGTCAAACGTGTCAAAATCACAAATCACTCAAATCGAGCGGCAGTAGTTAGCGAATTAAGTAAAAGCGGAATTGAAGAACAAGTTCTAATAAAAATAACAGGACACGGCAATTCATCATCAATAAAACCATACTCACAAGTTGACAAAGAGTATCATTCGAACATTATTCAATCAATTCGTTTGGAAAAAGAAAAAACTTCAACATCTACTACAGAAACGATTAGCTGTGGCACCCGCAGCGACATCACTGTTCCTAGTATGAATTTCAATAATTGCGTTTTCAATAATTGTACATTCAAATAAAAGTGTGTTTATTTTTAATGTTTCATAAATAAAGTTTGCATTGATATGTTTCTAAATTTTTTTTTTCATTAAATTGTCCTGCCGAATTACACTCGATGTTTGTGTTGATATCAGGTAAATTTGTGTTGTTCAAATTCTTAACTGTTTCCTTTAGCAATTTGACTCGAAAAACTGTCAACCTAAAAACGCTCCACCTTCGGTGTCGCGTTTTTAATAGTTGACTGTTTTTCTCGTTTAATTGCTAGGCAACAGTTTCTTATTAAACAACCCAAATTTACCCGATAAAATACAAACCTCTCGTGCAATTATAAATGAAAAAATAATCCTGGAATCCTCAATTCGTTGTTTTCATATGTTGGCAACACATTTTTTAACTGGTACCATCATTCGGACGGTTCAGAAACATCAACATTCAGACAAATTTAACCTAAGGATTCATAATGTTGTCAAAAGTATACAGAAAAGTTGTTCGAAAAAAGGCCAAGTGTATTCAATGAAATGGAGGCGTCTCTTAAGAAAAAAAGGACTGACTATTTCAGTGAAGGTTAGGAAAAAAATATCATTTAACTTCAAAATAAATACCAAGATATGGTGTAGAATGTAAAAAAAACTGATGAGGTTACTGTTACAAAAATTAAGGCGTAGGCTCTATTAAGTAATGAATACAATACCATCTGCGGTGGTGTTAAAACTGCCCAACGCTGAGGACTAAATTCAAAGATTAGAAAATAAATACAAAAAAACTGCTGAAAAGAGAATAATAAGATGTACTGGAGGAGGTCCACCGTCAACAGAAATAAAAATTAATTATGCATAAACTGAATTACGGAGCATGATTGGTCCTACCCTAACATGTTTCTTATCTAAATTTGATGATCAAACCAATAATATCAAAGACCTCGAAGACTGGCTAGGTGCTGTGGCGTCACACAATTAAAAATTGCAGAAGTAAACCCTTCACCACACTTACTCATTCCACACCTATATCCGCGTTTCGATAACTAAGTTATCATCATCAGTAAGTAAACTACACTTTGTGCAACCAGTTGGAAAAAGCACTATTTTCCGTAATGACCCAATTTCTGCGCAAATGAAAGCGAGTTACGAAAAATAGGGTTTTCCAACGTGTTTCACACAATATTTTTTTTAATTTCGATATGTGATCCTTTTTAATTCAAGTTGAAAATATTAAAAATATATATTTGAAAAAACTGAAGAACACGCTTTAACGCACTAAAAATTAAAGAGTAATTTTAATATTCAACGACTATGCCAAAAGCATGTGGTGCTTTTTGGTTACTTATCTTTGAGAAACATAATATACTTTTAAGCATGAATAATGTGATATGTAGTTGAGAACGTATGTGTACTTGCAAGCCCTGAAAGCGGGGCCCTTTTACAGGTATCAGGTACAAAAGTACATAAAACACATTCTTACTCACGTTAAAGTATGGTAATGCGTTTGGCAATTAATATCGACCAGTTAGCCGAGCGCTCAAAGGCGCGAGATCTAAGCTCTGGATCTCAAAAGTTTGCAATGGTTATGGATACTGGAAACTATTGCAATAGAAATTTTATACAGAACTAATATACTAATAATATAAACACAGAAAAATTATAACGCAACAGATCTAAGAAAAAGGAAACAGCATAAGAATGAAAATATGATTTATTTATTCTCCTGTAATTAAAGGCAATTAAAATATGTGTGCATTTCACTGTGATAAAACGAAATAATATATTGAAAAATGAAATATGTACAATAATTTTTTATTATCTTATTTGACACACTGATAGTCTGGAAAGGGGAAACCATTAATTACGACTCTTGAGATGATGTTCAAAACAAAATACGTGGATAATTTCATAATTTTGCATGTTCGTTGTAGAATAAAATATTTCATTTGTATTTTTTTTGTTTTAATGTTTTAACTGACTAATGATAACCAAACATACATTTACGCTAATCTTAAATACTACACAATTTAGATTTCGCTCTTAGGTGTATTTCTTTTTCTAACATCAAAACGATTCCAGAGTTATTCAAATGGCTTATTGCGTTTCAATGTGCTGATCAATCAAAGTGGTGTTTCTCCTGACTTGTTTTATTTGTGACAAAACGTTCCTGTCCTGTCACTGTCAGCGTATGATATAAGGGATAATGATAATAATAAAGATAAATTACATCAGTCCCCGCACAACCAATTTGGTTCCAGTGAAGGTTGTTTCTTTTTCTTTTATGGAGCAAAAATCTAAAATGCAATATTTATAATCTCTAAATGTTCTTGAGAAATTAAGATCAATATTTTACTTAATTTATTTTTATAAATTGTAAAACTATCCCCATTTGCATGAACTATAATCCTCGTCGCTAAAACTGAATGTCACACACAAGCTCCAAAAGCTTCAGTGATCTTCCTTTATGTTTATTTTCAAGACTTATTTTATTATTATATTGTCAAAAATGTATCGAACACCCCGTAGAGTAAATCAATGAGTATAATTTCCAAGTGGGTCACAATGTTGCTATTTTGCAAAACACGAATTAGTGCCAAACAAAAACAAGAGGTTTTAAAAGTGACGACTGATGGTTTGATCGGGGAGTCGACGTTGGGCTTCTGCCGTGCCCAAAAGGGCAATGGGGGCAGTTAGAGATTCGAATTTGAAGATTATGGTTTTTGGAATTAGTCCACAATTATTTCTGTATGTAAGTAAGTAAGCTCTATACATTTGTAATTAATAACTAGGTACTAGAAGGGATTCATTGTTTCGTTTTTCATTTGCAATTCATTGAATTAATTGTTTCATTTTAATAAATATTTTTCTATACTTTTTTACAAAGTGTTTTCAATCATTAAAGGGATCTACCTAGTTAGTCGTGAACAAACCCCAATTCACGACAATATATCGTTTGTGTACATTTTGAAATGAACTCTATTATTATTATAAAAGGGATGTATATTTCGTGTTTTGGACAGCCATGATGCGATGACAATGTACTTTATTTTGAAAAACTTTAATTCTGTTGATGTGACATTATTGGCAAATCTCACCTGTGGTATTTTATTTCTATATTTTTTATGAAGTATTTTTTATGACTAATAATGGTTTATTCGAATGTTTTTTCAAATTAAAAGTACGTACGTGGTCCAAGCAAGTCATTTTGCAACTAGGGACTTTGTTTACAGATCATAAGCTAAAATAATAAAATGAAGGTAAATAATAATTTCAAAATAAAAATATCCAATCTGCTTGGTCCGCATCTAGTTCTGATGTCCCCTGGGATCGAACAATAATTGACCAGAAAAGTATCCACGGTTGTGCACGCGGCGCTGAATGAGCTAACACGAAATGCCCACGGGTGGGCACATGGCGTTCAACGTTTTTCTAGGACACCAGTAATCAAATACAACATATTGGTCGATGGTTACAGCTGACGGGTTTGTATTCGTTTGCGAAATAGGAGACTATGTATTTGGATTCGATTAGGCTAGGATGGATTGTGGTACCGTTATGGACCAGGGTCGATAATTTTTGAAACCAGAAAAAATAATAATAGGATGAAATCCATTGGAAAGGGAAGAGAATATAACAAAAATGAAAGGAAAAATAATTTACGGGCGATCTGAGGTCGGGAAGTGGAAGGGGGTGAGTTTTTAAGGGTAAAAAACGGTTTATCACGATTTCCGGCAAAACTACGAGTCCTATGGGAAAACGTTGAATGGCAGAGTTGTAGGTAATAAAAAGATCTACAACTTTGGTGTCTACACTTTATTCACATAATCTCAAAATGTATGTGAAAAACTCAAATAACCAAGTTTTTGGTTTTTTATTTTTTACGAAAAACAAATTTTTTCCACGGAATTTGGTGAAAACGTACCTTTTCATGTCCCAAACACACTGTAATTTTTTTGATTTGAAATATTTATTTTTTCACCTTATTTTGACTTAATATCGAAAAGGCACCCTAATTTTCAATCAGAAATTCTCCCGTGAAAATATCAGGTTTTTAAAAAAAGTCGGTGAGCTTTTTGTTCGTTGAAATCTCTACTTTCTGATGGTGTAAAAAAATATATACATTACTATGGTAAATGTTCTCAGAAAATGCAAAGAAATAACAGGTAGTAAGGCCCAGACCCTCCTAGCCCCTTCCCCACTTCTCTATGAAATACCTTCTGATGGGCTAAAATTTTCCGTAGGTCACTCAGGTATATAAGTTATCTTAAAATAGCAATAAATAGGCATCTACGCATATAATTTAAAGAAGATTCTACAACTTTCTCAAAATATTGTAGATGTGATTTGTTGAAAATATAAACTGGATGTTCATAAAATCAGATGTGGAATCATCTGCAATTGAGAATGTTTCCCTTTTCAATTGTAGATGTCTTATTAAATTCGGATTCGAGTTTTTTTCGTTTCTTTGCATTTTCTGCCATATTAATGTACTTTTTTTTATACCATCAGAAAGTAGAGATATCAACGAACAAAAAGCCCACCGACTTTTTTGAAAAAGCTGATATTTTGACGGGAGAATTTTCAATTGAAAATTAGGGTGCTTTTTCGATATTAAGTCAAAATAAGGTGAAAAAATTAATATTTCAAATCAAAAAAATTACAGTGTGTTTGGGACATGAAAAGGTAAATTTTCACCAAATTTCGTGATTTTTTTTTTTTGTAAAAGATAAAAATAAAAAACCAAAAACTTGGTTATTTGAATTTTTCACATACATTTTGGGGTTATGTGAGAAAAGTGTGATCACAAAAGTTGTAGATCTTTTTATTACCTACAACTTTGCCATTCAACTTTTTTCCATAGGACTTGTAGTTTTGCCGGAAATCGAGATAAACCGTTTTTTACCCTTAAAAACTCACCCTCTCCCACTTCCCGACCTCAGATCGCCCGTAAATTATTTTTTCTTTCATTTTTGTTATATTCTCTTCCCTTCCCAATGGGTTTCATCCTACTATTATTATTTTTTTTCACTTTTTACCATTTTCAAAGGCTTCAGCCCTAGTCTATTAGGTAGTGGTTGTAATTCCTGTTCATGAGCGACACTTTGCATGGATTTTTCTCAAGGTCGAGTAGGATACAAAGAAAATTGCAAAGCAATTGTTATTAAGGCTCTATTCAACTTTAGAAGAAGAAATAAATAAGAATATTGCTTGGTGCAAATGGACGCAGGCTAAGCAGTTTATTAAATTTCCCATCCGAATGATGATAAAGCAAACATGCATGAGATCAATGCAATACCCTACTGATTTTTATCAGGATTATCCCAAAATTTGCATATAGCTGCTAAATTATACAAACAGAAAGAGTATAAAATTATTGTTGTTTGTTGTTGTTTAAACATACAAATTAATTTTCTTATGTTCATGATGTATTAGTTTAGTATTCGTTTTTACGAAGAATATGACATTCTTTCAAGATTTTAGTGCAGTAGAATCATTGAAATAGTTGGTAAAATTAGGAGATTAGCAAGCAGTGAGGTATATTTCTGATGAGCTCAAATTGTCTACAGTATATTAAAATTATTTTATATTAAATGCAAACGAAATAACACACGGGAAATTATCGAAGTATAAACTTTTTATTGGTCATTCCACGAATATAAACAATATTTTCCAGCCAATGACAATCTGTTTGTTTGTCTAGCTGACTGTGATGTCCGCATTCAATTGTTTTCCGTTATTAACCACTTGAGGAAAAAAACAATTTCTCAGATAGAAATTATGGTAGTAGTAATTAAAACAATTACTTTGTTGAGGTGTTGGCTGTTTTAGTTGTTGGAATAGCTGCTAGAATTGAATGTAACTATAATCTCGTTACGAATATATTGTAACGAACCTAGGCCGGACCTGTCACCTCACGCGTTGCCATCGAGAGCGATGAGATCATCCCCGGAGATATTCGAGAACCATCCAGTCGCTCTTCCGCGGAAAACAACGGTCAATATTGGAAACAATTGGAACATGCCGTCGCCAACTGCCGGAATTCGAAAGATCGGGAATTCTGTGACGGAGATAAATAGGTAGCCCTCAAGATGGCACGAACAGTCTGAACGAACCCATACGATCGAGCTATACAGTGGAGTAGTAATATAAATTAAGTTGTAGATTAAGTGTGAAATAAATTAGTAGAACCAAGTTAAGTTTATTTACGTTACAATATTGTAGGTCCCTGGTAGATAAAGGGCAGGTCATGAACGATGCGTTGTAGTATCTCAGAGTATTGATCTTCGTTATCAAACTTGAAATTAATTCCGAGATCGAGTTTATAAGAAAAATTGAGAAGTGTATGATTGAACATACATTTTTGAAAAGAGTTCTCGAATTCTGTTGCACGTGCATGATTGCTCGACTAAAAAGTATTTGAACATCGTATATTTTCATATGTTTCGTGAGTAGCCAATTCAGTCCGGCCCTGGCCTTTTCACACACAGCTATTCGCTGATCGATAGCCCGGTTGAGCATCGCGAGATGCACTTATCAACTAACGTAAAATACCGTCCTGTCTTCGAAGATTCTCTAATAAATTCTAATTTTATTCAGTATGATGTCGTTGGATGTGGTTACGATACGAAATTTTCAATAAAATACCGCCGAGACAGAGAATAAGGTCAACAATATTTAAATTCATAAAGTGGGATTTGGGAAGTCTAGTAAAAATGAAATTTCAAAATTCTCTTATTCGATAAAAATGTTATGAAATAATAATATAAATCCTATGGAAATAAGGTCGGCAGTGTTGCCAACAGAAATTGCATTTAACCCGTGGCCAGGTCAGTATGGAATCCAGTAATTTGACCGAACTTATTGGTTAGGTTGGAAAAAATCACAATTTTTTCAATTAATCCAAGAAAAATCATGATTTTTTAAATAAATCCTACAAAATCACGATTTTTTCTGATTATTATAAAATCCCATAGTTTATAAAAACCTATAGTTTGATTGAAATGTTTCAAGTATGGAACTAATAGTGAAACTCAAATCGAAATCAAAACCGTTCAAACCTGTAATGTTCGCAGAGGAAGTAATTAACACTGTCACACCACTTGAGTTGTTAATGGCACAAAAAAATGTGATTGAGAAAGAGAAACAGTCAAAAATTTATCCAATATATGATTTATTTAGATACTGTTAGACCTTAATTTTTAAGTTTGATAATCCGAAGTAAGAAATAAAGTACTTGATTGAATCATTGATTTTTACTTAAACAATCATTTGATTTAAATCGTGATTTAAAGCATGATTTAAATCAAAATGATCAAATCATGCCAATACTGTTGAAAATCCTCCAGAATTGAAGGTACTTAAAGAAAATAAAGTAAATTGGTAGTATTGGCGACACACAGATTCTCACCCGCGCCTCTAGCGGTGAATTTGAAAGCTGCCTACGTACTACACGGCGTTTGATAGACAGAAACTATTTGATAGAAATATTCAAAAAAATCTTATTTGATATACGAAAAATACGATCAGTGCCGTAATTTGATGGTGTATATATAGGATGATAAGTGTCTGTAAAATTTTAGATCTTCAGCATATAATAATGCTGTTGATTCGAAGTACCTCAGGAAGATCATTCACAAGTATGATAGAAGAAAGTTTCTCAAATTACTTCTTTGTGGAATCCGCGATTATCAGAATATCTATATAGCGAATCAATAATAAATATATGTCACCTACTTTTCTAAAACCTTTGGATCATAATTATGTTTTATGGAAAATGAAATTCCTTATGCTAAATCCGAGTACTGACTTGAATGTGCATGCATTGAGTCGAAGCGCATGCATATGCACATTCAAATCTGGACGTGTCATTCGCAACGACTCAGCACTCAGCTCATGTTTAATAACTTCTCGCGAGTCACCGCGAATGCACATGACCTGAGCCATTGGCTGTAAGTTTTTGATCCCGCTCAGAGGGAATATATCGTGCGTCTGTGCTCAGTGTAGACGGTTTTTAGTCTGTAATAGTCTGTCCAGCGAAAATCATTTAGAGATATTTTTGAATAACGGTTTCAAAAAACAAAACGGAGTATTCAAACGAAGACTTCTTGCAATTAATTGATTTGTACGAAGTGAAAACTTCTCAATTGCTTCGATACTCTGGATACATACTGTAAGCTAGTGTATGAGACTCCAGTAGGTAAAAAGCGAAGTATTATTACTAGACATTTATGAACCGGAACAGCATGCCTGAGTTTTTACAATTTTTGGTCCAATGCTATTAATTAAATATTCGAAATCATCTGACGACATCCTAACAAAGTTTTAAAACTGTTCCGAATACAACTGCCGTCAAAGTTTAGAGCCTACCAAACATCTTCGGGTTCTATATATTTCGTGGATCCAAAACTGCTTTGGTTTTTTCATTTTCTCTTTTTTCAATAAATTTGAAATCACTATATAAGCACCACCAGCAATAATAACTTCTGCCATCACTTGAACACATGAATGACCGGAAAGGACTGAAACAATACACATGCGTGCGGGGAAATATATTGGAACAAATGTACCGAGTCGTTATACACGCATATGCAAATGCATGCGCCATGACTCAACGCATGCACATTCAGGTCAGTACTCGGCTTAAGAGAAACGCAAAACATACTGAGCACGGTTCTGCCGCAATTTTTTTTTAAGGGCGCCGCTGCGAGAAAAAGAAATAAATATAGTCCATTCAATATCAATTGCAGAAGCTGTTTCTATAGGGAGCAAATGAAAACTCACTTCGCTAACACGAGCGTATATGCGAAGAAACGGAACAAAAATAATCTGTACTACTCGTGAACATTTTCCGTCGGCAGACGGTAGATCAAAAGAGCCGATAGTCAACGTGGACTCGAGTGAGGGCTGTCAGTTGTACAACCGATTCGTCTGGACCAATTAAGTCGGACATAATGTTGGCAGGTGTGTCTCTAGATGGGAGGTCATAAATCACCCGTTATATTTGTGTTTTAATAGCTCTGAAAGATTAAAAACCAGTATCGTCTATGGTCTTGGTGTGTGCCGATCGAAATACGTTTTAGGATATAATAATAACCTACATCAAACAATGAAAGAAATTATTTTTCTTTCTTAATGTATTTGTATAAATAAAAGCTTGTCTTTAATTTTTTTTCATTTTTCATTATTTATGAAGTATTTTTAAAATCTTAAAATATCTAAATAAAATTAGTTACCTCCGCCACTGCTGCTCACACCATTTCGCCGCAAGACTTTTTTATGCTTCTGCAATTGATATTGGGAAAACTATACCAACATCGCGCCATTCAGAGGAATATTTTTTGGGGTATTCTCTTCCAAAAAAGGATAAAAATACGACCCACCTCGAAGCCTCGGGCATAAGCTAGGCTATTCTGCCTGGTTCGGCTTGTTCGAACGCTGATCGTAAGGCATAATATCTGATCAAGCCAATTGACTTAATTGACCCTTTACGCCGTCCCGAAAACGTCAGCAATTCACGATCGGAGAAAGACAGACGGCTGTCTCTTGAAATGCACAAAACGTATAATTTTCCCACATAGTTGCTTGTAGAGAGAAGCGTAGGAGTGTTGGGTTTGCACTTTACCGGCCTTCGGGTCAAACTTCTCTTACTCTGTGCCTCGAGGGGTTATTGCCTTGTTTTCGCCGATGTCCTTATGTATGTTTCGAATATCATAGTGCTGCCTACGCGGTATAGATAGTAACAGGCCTGGGCGTTGTTCCTGGTATAATTCCGACATAATTATTATCGAACTGTTGAACTTAGTGTTCGACTGAAACCAGTTTTTATAACAGAAAACGAATTTCAGTTTATGTCTCAGTTTCGGCCGAAAACGAAATCGAAATTTTTTGTATGGCATTTCGCCTTTGGATATATTCAGTTTGAGCCTAGGTTTCTTTTTAACTTTGATTAGCTGCAGGTGTGTATGTATTCGATAAACTTATAGTTTTGTTATTCTTAGAAACTAAACAATCTACTGTACCTACTGTATATGTTTTTATAACTATCATATTTATTCAATTAAAAAATACAAAATATTCATCAATATTGATTTGTTTGAAGATATGAACAGGTGTTCATAAAATCAGATGTGGTATCATCTGCGACTCAAGGATAAACTTTAGTCATTATCTTACATCGTTCCAGATATCCTCTTAAGGGTATTCATGATGGGAACGTTCTCAAATGAATAGAAAAATGTTTTGTGTATTGAAAAATCCACGATAAAAATTATGTTACTTTTTGTGAATATCTTTCAGAAAACAGTTACTTTCACGGCTAAAGCCACGCTGGACATAGAACTACATACATCTTTCTATTCAATTGAGAATGTTCCCCTTTTCAACTCACCAATATTGTTTACGCGCGAGTACAGACACACCTAACGATTCAACACCGCCGGCGAACTGAGGTTAAACTCAGCAAGAGTTGGAGAACTCTTGTAAGTGGCGCCGCAGTGGCGGAAACGGGCGAATTAGTCCACATAGTGCAATAGAGTTAAGTTAAGCTCAACAGTTTGAATTTGTTTGTTACAAACGTAAAAACTGCGGTTGCATTGTGATTTGGCCTGTATAACCTGTATATAATTCGAACGTACCCGACAATGCTCGACACAACACGAACGCTAGTTTCGGCTGAGCCTAATTTTCTGCCGCCGAAACTGGCCGAAACGGAACCTTCGGTCGTTTTCTAGTTAAACCCATTCTATAGTTAATGACTGATATTATTAGGACCATTAGTACATGCACCTCATTAGTTAATGCCCATATGCAAGGTAATAATTTTCAAATTATTAAAAATGCGAAATAATCGGGTTTCTTCTTCCATATTTCAAATTTTCAAACTGAACTATAACGATAGTCTCTCCTATACAACTTGAACACGTCTCAGGAAATACCAGGTGAACTGTTGTGCAGTACAATGGTATTGTGGCTAGTGCACAAGGATTATTTGATTTTTCTGCTTGATTTGACCTAATATCTTAAAAATGAACAAGCTGTTGTCAACATCGATTCAATTCAAATGCAATTTTCTGGAAAATAACAACAGAGAACCCGTAGATTGTATGGGGGGTCGAAATGGCTGTTCAGCCTCTCTGTACCTCCACCTATAAGATCTTTTGTACGTTTCTCTTCATCTATTCGAGGCCTAGGATTCCGAGACTCCTTACGAAGTTTATCAGTTTCCTGGGAGCTAGGTTCGGGCGTTACCGAAACCCCTTCGAGAAACTTGAGCCTTTTGCAGAACAATGCTTGTCAGTCGCAAAGCAGGTGTTCTGCAGTTACAGCGAAGTTATCGCAGTAACGATACAGTTCACTGTCTGATCTTTTATTACAGCAATGTCAAGTCAGTCTAGGGGAATATTTTCCAGAATCTTCAGATTTCCAGCCTTCAAGTTTGATGCCTGGTGAAGTCTCAAGGCACTCACTGCCGCCTCTTTCATTTCACACAGGTGCAGTAGCGGAAGGTTCAGCATTACCTCTAGTGCTGCAGTGGGGCACGTGAATATTTTTCCTGTGATTCCCAGACCGCTGCACTTTCTGCAGCTTGATTTGTGCCGAGTACTGTTGGATTTTTGGCCACCATACTAATAATGCATAGGTGACCATTGGTTTGATGATTGTTTGGTATGACCAATATATCATTTTTGGCTTCAAATCCCATGTCTTACCAAATACTCTGCGGCACGTCCAGGTTGCCGCTGTAGCCTTGGAAATAATGAGATTGATGTGACTGTTCCATGTCTTTGGTCTATTACACCCAGGTATTTGACTTCCTTGGAAAAAGTTAGCTGAGTTCCATTCAGGGTTGGGGCTTTCAGTTCGTACTTTCGCCTCTTTGTGAATGGAACCAGCACTGTTTGGCTAGGATTTACATTAAGTCCCTCCTTTGCGCACCAGCTTCTGATTATATTTGAGGCTCTCTGCATGCGATTGGATATTGTCCTTTCCTCTGGTGATCTAATGTTGGAGTCATGTGAGGTGTTATCGAAGGCACCCTCTATATCTATGAATGCACATAGAGCCATTTCTTTGGCCAGGTATGTCTTTTCAATGCTTTCAACTAAGCATTGTAGAGCATTAATCGCTGATTTGCCTGCTTGATAGGCAAATTGTTTTTTGTGAAGCGGTCTGTCCAAATGGATTTCACTTCTTATATAACAGTCTATAATTTGCTCCATTGTTTTCAGGAGAAAAGAGGTGAGACTGATGGGGCGATAAGACTTTGGTTCGTCTGTCGGACGTCTCTCTGTCTTTGGTATGAACACCACTGCAGCCTCTCTCCAGGCTATCGGTATATGACCGAAAATGAAACTGGCCTTAAACAGCCTGAAGGGCTGTATTATCTCAAGGCCATTTTGTAGTAAGGCGGGGTATATTCCGTCCTTTCCGGCCGATTTAAAACGTTTGAAGCTTTTAACGGCCCATTTGATCTTTTGGTTGGTGAAGATTTTCCCCGCTAGGCTCCTGCTGGATCTATTGGGGTTTGTGACAACCCATTCCAGCTGAGCACTTTGCAGTTCGTCTTCAGCAACCTTGGACCCAGGAAAGTGTGTCTGGATGAGAACACTCATGCTTTCCTTCTGGTTTTCTGCATATCCACCGTTCGGCGTTTCGATCTGACCGATACCGTTGGTATGTTCTTTAGATGGAACTTTCTGGAGGCGTTGGGCTGGGGCTAATTCCGTTATCCCCTCGCACATTTGCCTCCATGTTTCCTAACTTTTGCCTAAGTTTGGCTAACTCTTCATTCCACCAAGGCACGTCTCTGTTATTCTGGGCAGCTGCTTTCATTACAGCATTTTGAAGCTGCTTGGATGCTGTATCATGTTCCTCAGCTGAATCGATGGATATATGCTGGTCCCCCAACTGCCTCTCAAGATGCTCTTTATAAGCATCCCAGTTGGGCTTTGGGTATCCTATATCTCTCGAAGCTTGTTCCCAAGGACCCCAAGTCGAATCTTATATGTTGATGATCTGACATCGAGGAGTCATCAGATACATGCCAGTTGCGAATGTGGTTACTTATAAATGTGGGTTCGTTACCTTTATTGATAATGTCGATGTTAGTAGCTGACAAATATTCTAAAAGGAACTCACCTCGTGCATTTCTATCTGTGCTTCCCCATGTGAGATGGCTGTTATCTCCTTGACACTATCGGTTGAGGCTTCGGACTTCCTCTGGGGGTGGTTGTGTTGTTGAGTCCCCTAGGAAGTATGCCGAGGCCATAACGATCTGCCTATTGCCTGCTTCTGTTGGCACCTCCACAATAGCGGTTGTCAAATCTCCAGTGAACTCTGGAACACGGGTAAAATTAGTTTTAGGGCCAAGCAATAAGGGTTGTTGCAATACAGTAACTTACATGATTTCATAGTGAGTCTTGTATACGTCCTCCATTTATCCAGGGCCCTTGGATTAGCCCTCCTAAGCACACTAGCGGCTGCTTTTGAGTGTTTGAGGTTTATTTGAAGAGCCTTGAGTTTTGTGCTCATTTTGTGAGCGAGGTCCTGGGAGCTTTCTTCTTCTCCTTCCTCATACCCCTCCAGGCCTTTGCTTTTCCCTCGGGCTGAGGCACCTGTTTGCCTCTACCGGGGTACTGCACGTTTTTTGTAGGTTTTGCACTGTCGGCAGACTTCTTAGCCTGTTCCTTGGTGCTCTCTGCACTATTTTCGATACCTGAGGTGCCAGGTTTGGACGTGAGATCAAGTGTGCTCCCTTTGGGTTTGCCACTCTTTGGTCTCAGGGTTGAGTGACCAAACTTATAGTTTATCACAAACCCCGTTTTCCTTAGTCTTTCGGCTGACTGATGGTCAACCGAGAGCGTTAGGAGTTCTAGAGGGCCCTCGGCTACCCTCCAGTTCGTTGCGTTGAGGCTTTCGTTTTGAGCCTCTATTAATCCAGGTAGGTATGCCACCAAGATTTCGTTGTGAGACATTTCTGCCTCTTCAACTACTCTCAGTTCAGCTCCCTCCTATGGTTTGATGTCCTCGATGGTGTATTTGAGCCACTGCATGGTGGTGTTATCGGCAGACATCAAGGTCACCCAGCCTGGTCGGCTGTGCGAGATGTGGAAATGAGGCTTTGTGGCCGCCGTTTCCCCGACTCGATGATTTTATCCAGGATCGTCTCCTTCACGGACTCCATTTGTTCCATTGTTACAAGGACCTCTGGATAGTTGTTTGGCAGAATGCCCACTTTTACGCCTCCAGAAACTTGACTGAAGGTTGGTTTGGTAGGCATTGAGGCACTGATGCCTCTTTCTGCTTCTCTTGGTTTTTTCTTCGGTTCACCGTCGGGAGTTTTTATCTCCGACCGAACCCTTTTATATCCTTTGTCGGAGGTTGACTCCTTCTTCACTGGTTCAACCGATTTGACTCTGGCCTCTTCTGCAGGTAGGCCTTATTTGATAAACCTCTTTCTGGCAGCGCCGCTGAGCCTAATCATTTTCACCCCTATCGAGAGGGCTTTTGAGGATTCGACGTCTCTTCGTCGCTTCCAGATTTGAGCAGGGCAGCTTCATGTTCAGGACTTTCAGTTTCCTGTAGACTGCTACCTGTTTCCATGAGGATTTGGTCCTCTAATTGAGCTGGGAAGTTTTCCTCACCCAGTTTTTTTTCTCTTTCTTCATCCATGATCCCATGAGAAGCTAAGGAACAACGGTCGCCTGCGAAACCGGTGGTGCCCCGGAGTTTGCATAATCGCAACTAGTCCACCCACTAGCCATGCAGTCTTCGGCTCATGCTGTTCCACCTTGTACTTGGAGATATTTTTATTGTAGTTCTCTTCTACTTGGCCGGCTGGTTAAGGCAAGCCCGCCACATTACTAGCGATTGCTAGCTTCGAGCGCGGTTTGTACCAGACAGGTTCTCTCCTCAACGCTGTGGTTCCTTGTATTTTCGTTGGGGTTAAATTTCGTTAGGAAATAGCAGGACCACAGGTGGTCCTGTCAATCCCTATCCAGCGGTGCTATATTAATTTATCTTGGCAGGGATTGATTGGTAAGTAAGAACTTGTCAAAGTATTTAATTTCAACAAAGTATTCATAAAAGTATAAAAGTAGGTACCAATTGATTTCATTGAATAATGATTGGTTGGTAAGTAACAACTTATCGAAGTATTAACTTTATTGCAATTCGCGCGAAAATCTTTTTGAAACACAATAATTACCAAAAATAATTCAAACATTTGTCAGCGATGACTTAAACTTATTTTATACGTTTAGTATAAGGCTTAAATAAAAGCTTGTATTTGAAAAGTTTTTTATTAGTTATTTTATTTTTCGCTTTTTAGTTGGTTCGCCTCAATCTGTTCATTTCTAATAGAGCATCGTTATTACAAGGTCTCTTCCCTGTAAGTTTTGAGCTGAAAGAAATCATGATTTCCGACCCCAAAAACTCCCTCACACCAATTTTGAATAGAATCTGACCACAATCACAAAACTCGTTCGCCATCCTGAAGTCGCCATCTTGAATTTATAGATTTTGACAAAAAAATCATAATCTCCGAACCTGAAAACCCCCACAAACCAATTGGACCATAATCACAAAACTCGTCCTTGATCTTGGGGCCGGCATCTTGAATTTATGAATTTTGACAAAAGTTTCATAAACTCCGACCCCGAAAACCCCCACATATCAAGTTTGAATCGAATCGGACCATAATCACAAAACTCGTCCGCCATCTTGGAGCCGCCATTTTGTTTTTTTCTCTGACAAAAATTCCATAATGCATTGTCACCGGAATTATGAACATCTGAGAAATTTCAAGTTAATCAATCGGACGACTAGAAGTCGGTCAAAATTCGGTTGCAAGATTTGATCTTAACTAACGAACTAACAAGTGAAAATAAATAAACGCTTGTAATATAAAAGCATCAATTGAATTACATCGAACTCTTAATATAATATAATTTATTTGTTTCAGGTAATGTACAATTCATAGATATGAGGGTAAATCGGCAAAGAAATGGTAAAATATGTTGGTGCATCAGTGGCAGTATATGCAGCGAAATTCCATGTAAGTCTCGCTTTCTACAGTAGAATTGTATCTGGATAGTATAGTCCATCCAATAACAATTGCAGAAGCTGTTTCTATAGGGAGCAAATGAAAACTCACTTCGCTAACACGAGCGTATATGCGAAGAAACGGAACGAAAAATAATCTGTACTACTCGTAATCATTCGCCGTCGGCAAACGGTAGATCAAAAGAGCCGATAGTCAACGTGGACTTGGGTGACGGCTGTCTGTTGTACAACCGATTCGTCTGGGTCAATCAAGTCGGAGATCAATGCTGGCAGGTGTGTCTATACGATGGGAGGTCATAAATCACGCGTTATATTTGTGTTTTAATAGCTCTGAAAGATTAAAGACCAGTAGCGTCTATGGTCTTGGTGTGTGCCGATCGAAATACGTTTTAGGATATAATAATAACCTACATCAAACAATGGAAGAAATTATTTTTCTTTCTTAATGTATTTGTGTAAATAAACGCTTGTCTTCAATTTTTTTTCATTTTTCATTATTTATGAAGTATTTTTAAAATCTTAAAATATCTAAATAAAATTAGTTATCTCCGCCACTGCTGCTCACAGGATTCCGCCGCAAGACTTTTTTATGCTTCTGCAATTGATATTGGGAAAACTATATTCACTACTAAATATCTGCCAGTTACTGTGCCGGTAGTCGAAGGTGCTGAGGTGCGGATTCAGTGGACAATTTCCCCGAAAGCACATCTTTTGAAAGAAGTCTATTTTATGTCTCTAATTACTAGACATTGCAGCATTCGTTTTTGTAAGGGGTGGATTTTTAACGTCCCTGGAATATAATTGTGGTGAATGAATGTCCAATTATCACATGACATAAATCTGTAATATACAAAAATCTAATTTTTCACGACTGTTCAGTACTACTAACCTATACAGTAAGTATATGCTGGGTCAATTATCCATCAGAAAATAACTTCTTTTTTGTCTAATCTGATGGATAATCTTACAAAGTCCTTCAGTGTTTCTTTTGCAGATGCTTGTTGCGAAATGGAGAAATATCAATCACCCAATTGGGGGCAATTGTCCATTTCGCAACGAGTATCTGCAAAGTGAGCATGTGGGACTTTGCATTATTGTCCATCAGATGTAATTCAATTTTCGATATATTAGCCAGAAAAGAAACTGTTTTCTCATGGATATTTGACCCAACATACATCTTTTGTCTAGGTTTGTAGTAGTAAGCAGCATTGATAGTCCAAGAGCCCAATAGATTTTTAAACCTTGAACCCCCGGACGATTCTAAAGTTTTTTCCATGGTTCGCCCTGAAAACATATTAGACCAAGAGCCCGTGTCACTTCAAAAACGTATCATAAGTTTACGCACACCGAACACGGGAACTTGTGGTATCGATGTCGACGATGCTACAGACATGCCCGCCATACATTTTTTCGGGGGCGAAGTGATGGTAGGAGGGATGCTGAACTGTTATAAAAAAGAAAAAGTTCACGACTGAGGGTAATAAAAAACAAAATATTACAAGAAATACTTGCCAATGGCAGTTGTCGAAAACTTGGCGTTCACCTGCTGCAACGTTCGAAATATGTCAATAGAACAGGCCCGAAGAAATCTGAGAGTTTACTACTGAGAATTGGAGGGATCTTACCATTTGCCTTTGAACAATACAAATTTCGTCCGCCAGTCATTTTCAATGGGGCGGAAGGGCGCTGGGTCCACCGATTTTGGAATGTGAACTTTTCATAAATAAATCGCTAAATTTTCTCCAAAATCGGGGGGCCCAGCGCCCTTCGGCTTCATTGAAAAAGACTGGCGGAAGAAATATGTGTCGTTTGAAGGCTAAGATCCCTCCAATTGTCAGTAGTAAACACTGAGATTTTTTCGGGCCTGTTCTGTTAAACGTTGCAGCAGGTGAACGCCGAGTTTTAGATGACTGCAACTGGCAAGTGTCAAGTTATTTTTTCTAATTTTGTCATTTAAAGTACCACTTTTCAAAACTCGTTGATGTTATCAAATGTTTTACTTTTCATCACCAGTTGCGAAAAGTAAAATTTTTCGCAACTGGTGATGAAATAGTTATTTTCCTACGACCACATAGGAAAGTAACACATATCGCACTCTCTACTCCCATGGAAAGTGACCTTTATTCACATGCGTGCGGAAAGTAACTTTCCGCACGGCTGTCAATAAGCCGTCAAACCCATGAATCCTGTAAGAATTACAGATGTAATTATTAATTGCTCTTCCTTATTGATATTATTTACTTAAAAACTGGATAAAAACTAATTATTTGTAGAAAATGAAGAAAAGAAGAACAAAAAATGTTGACGCCGAGAATCGAACCCACAACCTTGCGGTCATCTACCGTATACTCTTCCATCTGAGCTAATTCAGATTTGAATTAACGTTATCAGAGATATGTATATCTCGTAAGTCGATTTACATTAATAGAATTATATTTCTTGTATTTTCATTTTATTAAAACAAAATTTAGCTATTTTTAAAGTTCATATAATTAAAGGATAGCAACGAAAGCTTCCAAATAATTCAATTTGTTCCCAGTTGTATCTAATAAGTACTTACTTATTGTATTTTTTCAAATAAACGTTAATTATCTTATTTCTTTATTTACTATAAAAGTAATTCTGAATTCATGTGCACTTTTCATAGAAACAATATTCAAACATAGACTGTCACATATAAAACGTAAGATTAGTCAGGAAACTCAATATACACGATCTAATATTTACATATTGTTTAATAAAATAGGTGGTCGTAGGAAAAATAGCGTACATTACTCGCGCGAAAGTGATTTTTCACACTCGTGTGATTGCCGCACTCGGCTTACGCCTCGCACTCACTTTCCGCACTAGTAATGTAATATACTATTTCCTGTGTGCGGAAAGTGATACTTTCCCGCACGTGACTGCCGTTGACATGAACGACGCGAAGCGGAGTTCGGGCAAGCAGTGCGGGAAAGTATCACTTTACGCATGAGTTGGAAACATAATTTTTTCTATGACCGCATACAAATTTAAAAAGCATATTGAAAGTATATATATTTTATTTCAACATACAAAACATTAAATGAAAATCCACTAATTATTATGAATACTAATATTAAAAACACAACTTGTTGTATTCTGCAAACGAGTAAGAATAGCGGAGTTAGTTGGTGGTAACTGGCTGTTCAGAGTAACACCAGTAGATTGCAGAGTCCATGAAGATGACGACGACGGAGACGGCAGCGGTTGCAAGTTGTTAGTATAGTATTTCTAATCCCAATTGGACCGACATAAAAAGTTTCGAAAAGGAATTCTCTTCCACACGACAGAACTTTTTTATGATTAAACCAGGAACGCTTTGAAAGTAAAAACACTGGTAGTATATAAATTTCCCATTTGCCGGGCAGTGCATATGAACAGTCCTCGTAGTGCTCTTATTTTTATTGCCGTTCCAATTGGGATTAGAATAACTCCAAATAACCTTCAGCAGTTGACTTCCAGCCTCCAAGACGTTTTATGTTGGTTATCCCTTCGCCTGAATCTGCTAGAACCGTTGCCGAGGAATGTCTGAAACTGTGACATGTGTAAAGTTCTGAGTTAGGTAGGCGTAAATAGGCAGCGATCTCTGCCGGCATCTTACTAGGTATCTGTCACTTTGACGACGCCTGGACTTAAAACTTTGACGTCTTGATGATATACCTTGGTTATCATAGCAAATCATTGGGTACCATACTAAACCACCTGACACAGCTTAGTTTGATTGTTATGTGGATTGATGAAAAAACATAGTTAAGTATATGAAAGTATCCCAATTTTTATTTTATTGCAATAATTAGTAAGAATAGTAATAACTACAGGTGAAATCAATGAAATGTATATAATAACGTCAAAATCGACATATCTTTATTTTCCCGCACTAGTGCGGGAAAGTAACACTTTCAAAACTCAAATGCGTGCGGGAAAGTGGGTAAAAACGCACGGTCGGAGAAAAAGTAAATTTCACCGACAGTTGCAAAAAATACAGGAATAAAATTTGTTATAATTTTAAGGCTAAACTACTTGAAGTACTTCTTATTGTTATTATATTCTCTGTACATAATATGAAGATTACATTTTATTCGAATTCAATACATAATATGTATGGTAAAAACTAATTATGAATATTAATAACATAATTTGAACAATTGGTGATATTGACCCCAGCTGACAACGTATGTTTTCCATGTAGCATTAATTTCCGTTTTTTCCATGGAAATCTCTCCAAGGATGAGAACACGCTTTTAACGCACTAAAAAATAATTTTAATACTCAATGACTATGCCAAAAAGCGTGGGGTGCTTTGTCGAAATCAATTAAAATAGTCAAAGATCCCAGATCCGGCATCACCTACATCATTTTAGCAAAGCTGAAATTCTGAGTAAGAGTAGTGTGATATGTAGTTGAGAACTTATGCGTAATTGCTAGCTTGAAAGCGGGGCCCTTTTACAGGTAGCAGGTACAAAAGTACATAAAAAACGTTCTTATTTGAGTTAAAGTATGGTAATGCGTTTGACAAATATCGTCCAGTTAGCCGAGCGGTCTAAGGCGCGAGATCTAAGCTCTGGATCTCAAAAGTTAGCGAGGGTTCGAATCCCCACGCCTGACGATTTATTTTTTTATTTTTCACTTTGAAATTGAGAACTGATTTGTTTTTTATATTTGAATATTCATCATCGTTGAATATTAAAATTATTTTTTAATTTTTAGTGCGTTAAAAGGTGTTCTTCATTTTTTTTTATATTTCTAACTTGAATTAAAAAGAATTACATTATATCAAAATTAGAAAAAATATTGTGGGATACACGTTGGGAAACACTATTTTTCGTAACTTTGCTTTTGCGGGACTCGCTTCGCTTCTCCCGCAGAAATTCGCTCAGTACGAAAAATAGTGCTTTTCCCAACTGGTTGCACACTATTATTGTAATCTTTTGTTTTTTACCACCCTCAGTCGTGAACTTTTAATATTTTTTACCTTTTTTTTATAACAGTTCAACATCCCTCTTACCATCACTTCAGTGTGCGTAAACTTATGATACGTTTTTTTAAGTGACACAGGCTCTTGGTGTATACCCATAAAACGGCAACTGTGCCGGCGTAAATCGTGGCGGAAGTAATATTATGAATTAATAACCAGACGCATTTTCCCAACATCAACCTCTTTTTTTCCCGGATACATAAAAGAATCACTAGATTGTGCATTCCAATGAGTACTTCTAGGAAAACTCACTATGCCGCGTCCCATCCTGCCGCAACCCTCGGCACAGCTGCGATAAAAGGATGAGTAAACGCACTTTACTACCTTTTCGTTCCGGACAAAAACCCCTCAATAAAAATTGTAGGTATAGGGACTAGATGTATTAAAAAAAACAACTGTGCCGACTTGCATGTTGCCCGAAACCCCCAGCACAGTATAGCCAATCACCAAGTGCGCGTTATGATCTGCGCTTATGAACACTAGTAAACCGATATTTTTTCACAGGAATCGGATCATTCATTAATTCGCGTTATTATCAGACGCAATTACAACAATTTTTTTTTTTAACAATTTCTTCGACTTCCGATGTCTCTGAATCTGGCTACTTTTGTAATTTTTCGAAAAAATTGCGCAAGTAATTTAAGTGTAGTTTATTGCAAAATGGACTAGTTATTCATTAATTGTTAATTTTTCATCTCTCGATCTTTCTGGAGAATATGTAAAAAAATGTTTAAACAATCTAACTTCCTGTGTTTCCTTTATATGAAGGAATTAAATTAGGTGCACCGTTTCGGAATCACTTGGCTTTTGACTATAGTGTGGTTCTTCAAGAAAGAGTTGATGGCTAATGGCTGCTAATTAGTCGAAATTTCAAACAATTATCCGACATGAGTTTCACGTGCACAATCAAATAACAACTAAATCTATTCCGCATCTGAATCAGAACTGATCTCAGAATCATTCAAATCATCGGAAGGGCTACTTTCAAAATTTCATCCACGCTTAAGGGAGTAGGATTTCCCTCAAACCAAACGGGTTCTAATATATCCCTCATTACCCAGCAACATTGTTGGGGCCGCAGCGTAGTACATACATTCTTGATTCGTCGCATTTTTCCACATCGCAGTAACGAAGATCGTCCTTGAAAAAAATTACTCCAAATATTTGAAGCATAGCGGTATCGTACTCGAATCAAATCCTCTGATTTGTTTGATAGCTTTTCGTTGTTTTTCTTGCTCGAATACATTTTGTGAAAAATAATGGACCTCGCAATGTTCACGTTACTGCAATTTTTTATTGTGTACATCGATGACGTGAATTCTTACAATTTGTCAACTATTTCATAATCATCAATATCTGACAAATCAGTTGGATTTTTTTCCTAAATTGTAGAAAGGTATAGTTTTATCCCAGCCGTAAAAAGTTGTTGTTACACCCGGTAAAAGCAAGGAAACCGAGTAACCACTACACAACAATGGTCCCAATATTTCAGCTAATGTGGTGCAATCTATGCACTTCTATCTTTTTTTCTCTCCTACAGTTCCTGTCACAACCATACCTTTAAATTTGGGAAATTTTGTATGTGATCCAAAAGTAAAATGAAATCATTGGTGTCACTAGCTGTCACCGTAATTCTACTGTTTGGCACCAAATTTGGATTTAGAAATATCATTCTTGTATCGGCCTCCTTATTAAAACATAGCAATTCTGATTCTTCGGTTTTAATGACGCAACCACCCTGAACATGGTATGATAAGCACTTTTTTTTCAAGTGTCAAAAAACTGTTTTGTTTCCCAAAATTCCAGCTACAGAGTCATTGGCCAAAAATTCTGAGAGAAATTCTTTGAATGTTTTGTTTCTCAAACTTCCCAAGAAATCGTTTGGTCTAGTCTGTTTCGAACGAAACAATTGTTTACGATACGCCAAGCGCTTATTTTGATCAAAACTGATTGTGCAATTTTTTCGAATGTTTGAGGGAGAGACGAGCCATTACATCAATATCGACAAATTAAAATCAGTATTTTATTCGACCTTATTTTCATATTGAAAACTCAAAAGGTAATAATCTGCGATTTCCCCACCCCTTTATCGCCGCTGTGCCGAGGTTTGCAGCAATATTGGTCGAACTCATTAAAATGCACAATCTAGAATTATTTTATGTGTCCGGCCACAAAAAAGGTAGATGTTGAATAAAATGCGTTTGGTTATTAATTAATAATAAATACTTCCGGCACAATTTACGCCGGCACAGTTCTGCCCTGATTAGCGGAAACGCCGTATCTGTTGAAAAGTTCAAACTGAGAAAAAGAGTTTCTTGCATTTCTTCACAGCCGTTCTGAATCACACAATTTAAGCTATTGTCTTTGGGAAATGATTATTCAATGTCATAGGAATCATATTTTCGTAAAAAAACTAAACCAAATTACATACAGTATCGGAAAGTATTTATCTTGGGTACGGTGGTTTCATGAGAGCGTAAAGAATAGTTGAGAGAGCATTACAATTTCTCGAGTCGCTCGAGGAAGGGATATTTACGTCACGACACAGAGATAGGAGAATCAGGGCGGTCCCGGCGGTCAGCTCAGGACGTCAGTATCATACCAGCAGCAGTCGGGAGAAGGTGCAATGAAGAAGAATTATTGACGATAATTTCACTTCAGATAATTTGAACAAATTAAACTGAATCATTGATTCAATTTAATCTGTCGGACGACAGGTAGATCAAAATTACTTTGGTGACGTGGTGGCCGCGAAAACAAAAGAAAATTCTCAAACATAAACAAAAGCAAACGATATTTCTGTAAGACAATAAAAACAAAAAACTTATTTCTAACAGAAAAACAATTATTTCTTGAATGGAGAAAAAAAAAATATTTACAAGAAAAGATAAACCAAATTAAATATTTTGTGTACGGAATTATTTTATTAAATGTTCGAACAAACCACCATTTTGGGCCAAACAATAGCCGAATCTATTGTACTTTCTCTGCGGTTGTGTAAATAGGCGGCATGTTTCAAAAGGTAATAATTGTCACGATCTTGTGTTTTCGCAACCACGGCTCGGCAAGCTGTGCGCTGTGTCGCATTGCCACGTGGTCAGTTGATGCGTCGGGTGGGGTAACAGGAGGGGCGCACAGCAGTGCGTCTCTCTTGTTTATGTGGTATTATCATATCATTGCGTTCCTTGTTGCTCGTGTAGATTTCTGTCTATACCCCAGATAAAATGTTTCCGATACTGTATACTATGAATTATGACAGATGCTGCGTTTTTCCTAAAGATTCAACATACATAATTCAATACTGTGCTTGAGAAAAATGTCATACTGCGATCTTCCTAAGCATACTTCATATTATTGAATATAAATAGACGAACAAAATCCAATTCAATCCATAATTTGCGCTCAATATTCTTTATTTTGAAACATTTTGAACAAATATAGATATAAAAATAAGTAATTTTTTCCAAACAAAACATGGAAAAAAACGATGGCTTAAATTATCCCTAATCGGTATGTTCACCCAGAATGTTTTTCTGTTTTCTGGAATAATAACTTCACTCAAATTTTTCGAAATATTTCCGTTTTTTTTTTTCAAAGGAAAGCCGCGTGGTTTACTTAGACACTCTGGTAATTTCATACCATCAGGCTGTGTTGCCTTCACTTGAAGAAAATGTATGCAGTTTTGTGGTTCAAATTCACATCATGAAGTTTCGAAGAGAAGATTGAATTCTCCTCGTATTGTGGTTAACTGAACGATATTTTAAAGTAAAACTTCTTCACGCACGCTTGACTTGGGGAGTAAGCAGGTGAATGCGTGACGAGAGCGTTACGAAAAGTGTGATCGGGCGAGGCGAACGGTCTCGACAAAGGTGAGTGCGTATCTCATACTAGTTGCTAGCGTCGTAGCGTCATATGCAGTCTTTCCTTTTTCCTTGTCTATTTTCTCCCTCTACCCCTCTACTAATATGCGGCATTCTACTCTCGACATTGGGGCGCGTTTGATTCTCTGACCTTTTCTTGTCTCTCTCTCTCTCTCTCTTTCTCCTTGTTACTCTTCCGTATTTCGGCCTCGCGTTTCTACAATTTACTTCAGCAAATTTTCAAAATAGGATAACATAAAATTTAACTAATACGTAAATAATAAAATACTTATTAATTGTAGAGGTTCACCATTACAAATAATTGGTGACATCGTGATTGAACATGACAATAATCAAATGGAAGTTGATGATGAAAATCCCACTATATAGGTATAATGTACAAAAACCGAGACAAATCATTGGAGTTAGGTAAATTAATTTTTATTTTATTTTCATAATCATTCATGACTAATAATAATTTACTAAATTTACAAAACTAAAATGATGAAATTATAGGTTGTTAGAAAATTAATATATGTATATACATGTATATATTATAAATATATAAACATATATATATATATATATATATATATATATATATATATATATACAGTGCTTCTCAAAAGCCCCCTCCTCCCCTCTTATTTTTGGAACGATTATACATAAACAAGTGAAATTTGGAAACTGAATATTGAAGGTTGTAAACTTCCCCACTAGTGATGATAGATGACGAAATCGTCAAAGATGACGTCACAAGGCCATTGTGACCAATAATTTTAAATGGAACCCTACGGCAAGCGACACCTCTTTTAAAAGGTATCGAAAAAACCTATTCAATCATACTAATTTTGTTGTGTTTATGGCAGTTTTGGCAACTCGCTTTCAAAAAACGCAAAGCTGTGATGAGTTAAATCAGTTAATACTAAAGTTGCCGTGTCATGGATATGTTTTCATGACGAACCGTCTAGAAAACTTGAATCGTCCGGGAGTTCAAGGTCCTACAATGAGAAAAGAGACATTTTCATTTTCTAAGGAATTATCCTATCATGTATTACAAACTTCTGTCTAGATACTCAAGATGTAATTTCTCGGTTGATATTTATTGCAATAGTTGAGGTCGAAATGGGGTTGACTAGTAGTGATTTCCATCTGGTCGACGAAAACTGAGAATTTCAATCAATCAATCAATCAATCATGCTTTATTGTCCAAGAAGCAATCCTTATTGACAAAGTAAGTGTAATTTTATAAAGTCAGAAATATTAAGAATATAAAAATATATGAAATATAATGAACAATCATTATAGAGTTAAAACATATGTACCTAAACGAATATAAATAAAACATTACAGAAAAATATATCAAACATTACAGATAAATAAATAAATAAAGCAATACAGATAAGTAAGCAACGGAAATACCAAGCTTTAAAATTCATCAATGTAATATTCCTTCAAGTCATAGTAGGCTTTTTGCAGAAATACCTCTTTAACTGATTTCCTGAACTTTTTTAAATTTGTTATTGCCCTGTTGTACATTGGGAGGTGGTTATATATTTTCTTGCTCTCATATATCAAAGAAAATTTCGTAATTGCTAATTTTGGTATTGGCAAGGGTAGATTCCGACTTCCTCTTGTATGGTATCGTCTGTCATTATTTACTGCTGTATTAGAATACTTTTTGTGTATTAGACACACGGTTTCTAAAAGGAACAAACAAGGTACAGTTAGAATTTTCTGACTGATGAAAAGTGGTTTGCAGTGATCTTGTGAATTTGCCTTACATATGTATCTGACAGCCCTTTTGTGGAAAACGAATACTGAATTTAGTAGTTGCTGACTACATAAGCCCCAAAAGGCAATTCCATATCTCAAATGGGACTCGATCAAGGAAAAATACACCATTCTGGCTGAGGATTGATTGAGTTCATTTGAAACAACTCGAAGTGCATAGCAGCCAGATGCTATTTTTTTGCATAAGTTCTCTACATGCTTATCAAATTTTAATTTTTCATCTATAAATACCCCTAAAAACTTTGTGTGAGTTTTGTTAACTATAGCGTGATTTTCTATAATTAAGTCGTCGAAACTGAACTGGAAGCAGACTATGTTTGTTTTATTTGTGTTGAAACATAAGGAGTTTGAATCACACCACTGTTTAATTTTATAGAGATCAAAAGTTATGTTTTCTCTGAGATTATCTTCATTTGTCCCACGCCAAAGGATGGTGGTATCATCTGCAAAAAGTGTGAACTTTGACTTTGATGTCAACGGTTACCAGATCATTCAGATAAAGCAGAAAAAGAATAGGACCCAGAACCGAGCCTTGTGGTACACCTGTTGTGTTATTCTCCATGTGCGATTTATTTCCTTGGAGTTTTACTACTGGTTTCCTGCCTGTTAGATAACTGGAAATCCAGCTATATGACAATCCTCTAAAGCCATAGCACTGAAGTTTAAATAACAGTGTTTCATGGTTCACGCAGTCGAACGCTTTAGAGAAATCGCAAAACACTGCCCCAATAGCTTCGTCATTATTTAAACCAATATACACATCTTCCAGAAAAAAGAAGATTGCATCGCCTGTGTTTTTATAGCTTTGGAATCCATATTGAAATTCGCATAGGATGTTATGATGACTTAAGAAGTTCAATATTCTCTTTTTAACAAGCTTTTCAATTATTTTTGAGATTGTTGGAAGCAATGATATAGGCCGAAAGTTTGATGGATCATTCATTTCGCCACCTTTATGAAGCGGAATGACTATTGCTAGTTTCAGACATGAAGGAAATCTGCCAGAATGAAATGATTTATTGATGGCCTCCACAAGAATATTTAAAGCGTATTCTGAGAGATTTTCTAAAATTTTAACTGATATTTCATCATAACCAGATGATGTTTTGTTCTTTATTTCATTTATAGTTTGCTTCAGTTCGTATATGTCAGTATCAAATAGGTGAAAGTTATCTGGAATATTTATATTTTTCATAAACTCGGTTGGATGGATTGTCGGTTGTAATTCTTATGTTATTTTTTGTGCTATCGTACAGCAGAAGTTGTTTAACACGTTAGGATCTATATCCGCAATAGAAGGCAATATATTACTTTTACCACGTAAATTATTTATTATATCCCAGTTTTCTTTTGTTTTATTTTCAGCCTTATATAGTTTATCTTCAAAATATCTTTGTTTGGCAAGCTTTATTAGCTTTCTGTAAATCGTCCTGTATGTATTGAAATATGATATGAAAAATCCATCAGTTATAAATTTTTTAATAGTATGTAGTGATCTCAATTTGATGAATTGTTGATCATTTCATTCGGGCATTTACATGTTCTACTGAATGGTCAGGCCTTAAGAAGCAGTCAACTGTCATGATAGACAAATTGTTTCCAAAACTTCAATATTTCAGGAGAAGCATTTCTTGCATTGAAAAGACATCTCGCCTTCGACAGGATTTCATAGAAGTTTCTAAGAATTAGATCGGCTAACTTAAGCGTGCTGTCTTAAATTCTTGAGAATATTCACACACAAATACGAATGTGCTGTTCTCTGGAACCCATTTACGAATGCTGCGGAAGATTGATTCTTCTCGAGTTTTATTTCCCTTTCAGCGTCATTCAGTCGGGACACGCTGAAATATGATCATTGATTAAATTAGTATGATTAGATTTTATCATGATTGTTTGCACACAATCATTCCCGGTTTATATAACTGTTAATAAAATGCCGCTCAGTAAATCAATCAGTCTTTATCGAATGTCTCTATTTAATCAATGACTTATAAATATTAAGATAAAATGCACGAGCCTTCCATTTAAAGGAATTTGACATTGAATTAAAAAATAACCCATAAACCTTCTGAGTACGCCCGAAGCTAACACTTTCTATAACAATATTTTAAAGCCATCTACAAAAATTGCGGTTAATAGATTAAAATGTAAATTTTGGTTTATATAATTTGCATACAATAGTCATAAAATATTTAGTGTGAACGCCTTTGAATTTTGGACATGAATATTTTGACATGAATAAAACTAAGGCCCTTATTTCGTCAAAACTTTCCAGGTAGATGTTTACGCTATCTTAGAAGTAACAGTAGCTATAGAAAGAAGTAAAGAGCTGCAAAAATTTTAAGTAGAAATACAGATCAGTATGAAAACAAAATGAGTAAGGGAACTTAAAAAGTACACATTGGGAATTGACCTCCTTAGGATTGAATTGATTTTTTAAAATAATAATAAAGGTACTGCCAAATAATATCTGAGGTTCGTGGCTATTGAAATACTGAAATGATTATTTTCCATTTATTCACACTTCACAAAATAATAATGAACTCAGACAATAAAATAACTTAATTACAATTCACCGCTAAAATATACCGCGCACTTTAATGGACTCTGGTCTGTGTTCTAACTTGACTTGTTCTGAACTCGATGTTTTTCATAATGGCATTAGCACCTAGATTATTCACGACGGCTCTTGATCTATTCGACGATTCTGGGGCGTTCTTCAAGTTCTTCAGCCAGACACGACAGAACATGCAGTTGCGTATATTAAACAAGCTCTTTGATTTTGTAGCAGTATTACACTCTTCCCTAAAGCGTTTGGTTAAATTTCCAAAGTTATATGTGTTAGGAAAATGCTATTAATCATGAAGATTTTATGATAAACAGTACGACTACGATGTTGATTATTTTTCAAACTGAAATTTTTTGTTTTTATTGGACCACACTCACACATATATTTATATATATATATATATATATATATATATATATATATATATATATATATATATATATATATATATATATATATACAGTGTGACCCATTTTTAATGGAAACACCCCCCTAAAATTTGAAGTTGTAAACAGATTTTAATAATTTTTTTTTTAAATGTCAAGTACTAAAAGATCTACCTTGGGACAAAATTTGAAATGTTTATTCCAATTTTCAGGGCATACTACGATATTTTTTCTTGGTCGAAAATCGAGATTTTTTTATTAGCGATTTTTTTATTTAAAAAATCACTACGCCACTAGATTCAGAGTGCCTCTAAACAGATGTGACCAAAATTTCATGAAAAAATATTTATTAATAACAAAGTTATAACAACTCAAAAATTCGAAAACTCACACAGCTAACAGTCACAAAAAACACCCTATATCAACAGATATAGCCATGAGAATATTTTTTTTATGATTTCAACAATAAAGTGCCGCCAGATGAAAAAAAAACAAATAGCGTAAATTTTTTTAATGAAAATAACGGAATTACATTCAAGTTTTCACGCAAATTAACTAAAACTAAGACCTAATTGATTTTTCAATTTGAATCTTAGTTGCCATGGAAATGATATTACAGTTTGACACTTGTGAAAGATTCAAATGTACTATTTTCAACAATATTCACCTTACAATTCTTCGAATTAGTTTGTGTCATGGCTGCAAGATTGAGCGTAAGAGAGAAAATTGAAATTGTACGCCTTTCGGGAGATGACGTTAGAAGTGCTAGAGAGGTCTGTAGAGTATTTAATGAGAGACATCCAGATCGTCCTCGTATTAGCTGCGGTACGGTAAATAAAATAAATAAAATATTCAATGAAACTTGTGCAGTATCACAAATGATGTTAAAAAGTAATCCTGTACAAAGACGAAACAGGAAAGACAGGAATGATCAAATCATTTTAGATTATTTCGGAAATAATCCTAATGCCAGTATAAGGAATGCCACCTTAGATTTGAATATTCCACGAGAAACTATTCGGAGATGTCTCAAGGCGAAGAATATTAAACCTTTCAAGCCAAAATTTTTACATACACTGCAAGAAGGCGACGAAGCAAGACGTCTGGAATATTGTTTATGGGCCCAAGAGAAATATTTAAACAATATAAATTTCCTACAAAATATTTTATATACCGACGAAGCCACTTTCACTACAAATGGAGTAGTGTCATCACAGAATTGTCGCTTTTGGGCAGCGAATAATCCTAACTGGGTAATAAACTGTAAAAGCCAGTATTCCCAAAAAATCAACGTCTGGTGTGGGATATTGAACGAACGAATTATTGGTCCTTTTTTTTTGAGGAAAACATTAATGCGCAGAGGTTTCTAGAATTTTTAAACACAGAGTTTTGGGATGCTATTCACGAGCTGCCAATCAATGAACGATCAAATTTAATTGTCCAGTTAGATGGGTGTTCAGTTCATTATGCCAGAGCTGTGAGGCAATGGCTTAACGAACATTTTCCAAACCGATGGATAGGCCGTGGTAGTCCGTTTATAGAGTGTCCACCCAGATCTCCAGACCTCACAGTTTTGGACTTTTTTCTCTGGGGACTTCTCACACAAAAGGTTTACAAAAACGGCTCAAGAGATATAAATGAACTTTGTGCAAGAATTCGACAGGTATGTGCAGATATTACCCCACAAGAACTAAGGAACGTAATCAGAAACATTCGTAAGCGCTACGACAATTGTATCGAAATACGTGGTGGATTAGTAGAGGCTACTAGAATATGAGTTTGAATCAATTGTTGCACTGAATCGAAACATTTCAATAATTAGTTTTCATAGTTACGTTAATGAAAATTTTTTCCTTCATTATTAGTTGAATTGTGTGAATGTAATTCCGTTATTTTCATTAAAAAAATTTACGCTATTTGTTTTTTCTTTTATCTGGCGGCACTTTATTGTTGAAATCATAAAAAATATTCTCATGACTATATCTGTTGATATAGGGTGTTTTTTGTGACTGTTAGCTGTGTGAGTTTTCAAATTTTTGAGTTGTCATAACTTTGTTATTAATGAATATTTTTTCATGAAATTCTGGTCACACCTGTTTAGAGGCACTCTGAATCCAGTGGCGTAGTGATTTTTTCAATAAAAAAACGCTAATAAAAAAATCTCGATTTTCGACTAAGAAAAAATATCGTAGTATGCCCTGAAAATTGGAATAAACATTTCAAATTTCGTCCCAAGGTAGAACTTTTAGTACTTGACATTTCAAAAAAAAAAATTGAAATCTGTTTACAATTTCAAATTTTAGGGGGGTGTTTCCATTAAAAATGGGCCACACTGTATATATATATATAGTAGAAGGAAATTAATAATGAATGGTGATATTATATAATAACTGTGTTACACTTTATGTATTTTTGCTTAATGTTATAGTAAGTTGTGATGTTCATAAACTACAATTTTTCTATTATGAATTGTTAACGTTTCAAACTTAAAAAAAAATATGTGTTCACCTCTCCGCCTCTCAGGTGGCCGAATTCTTTGAAAATCAAAAATGTCAGCATATGCAGACGTTTTCAACATATATTCTGCAGTGGGAGATCATTTCCAACAAGCAGGCATCATTTCCGACTTACCCTGTACAATTACTCCAGCAATAGCTCTATTCCATATTGACTAATAACGAAATATGGAATCCATAGTCGTCACCCGAAAAATATCAAAACATTTCGTTTCTGAAGTTCCAATTTTCAACATATCCACGACCACCTTGATTGAGAACTAAACGTTGAGGATGTCTGCCTTACATATTTCTGACACATCTCAATAAATTAACACGGCTTTGAATACAGAAACGAACTGATATTCTTATAATTTTTTGCTATTTAAAAAATTAATAATGAAAAAATTTCATCATCACTTGCAAATCATATGCTTAAATACCGGACACCTTCTTATCTAAAACGATTAATCTATTTACGAAATAATTTGAACCCTGTTTCGGACCATTTTTTTTTATTTTCCGCAGTAAATCCAATATTAACGTATTAATGGCACTAATGGGAATCATACCTGAAATGTACGAATATGTCAGTTTACGATAGTTTATATAAAATACATGAAATAATTAAATTTTTCCGGGCTAAACATATAATCTGCTCGTTAATTAACAAATGTCGACAACCTATAATTATCGAGAGCATAATAATCATTACATCATTTATCAATACGTTGAGTTAGGTATTTAAAATTTCTTTCTAGTTCGAAGTAATTTGAATATTTTGTTCCTGTGATTATTATTATTTTAGATGTTCATGAATTCCATTGTAGTATTTCCATTTGTAGTATTTTTTTTCCATTGTAGTATTATACTTTTTTGACACATGGGAAATGGTTTCCAAAAAATTCCCTTGTTGAACTGATTTAATCCTTGTAAAGGGGAAATTATCTGTATGTATCTAGGAATTGTGCAATTTCCCGAAAAATGTCTTCGAAACTTCTATTTGAGAAATGTTAAATTTCGTTATCTGAAACTAGTTTCATCGTGAGTTTAAAACCAGTGGTTCTCAAAATGTACTTACTTTTGGAAATGGTTACTTTCGTGTTTGTTTTAAAGATAATATTTCAATTTGATGGAAAAATTTTAGCTTTCTAATTATTATCTATAAATAATTTCGAGAATATGCAAAATTGTTTCAACTATTGACCTATGGGCATTTCTGATCTTCCCTTTTTCATCTTTAAATGACCAATTACTGATTGCTTTCTCAAGACTTACCAGTTGTATATAGAAACTATAAAAAGGGAGTTTTGATTAATACATTCCATAAACCAAATCATAATACTTTATCTTTTTTTTATTTCCACGGATTCCTCTAATCTTCCATTGTTTACTATAAAATGTCATATTCTGGCCATTCCAGAACATTTCTTTGGCTTCAACTTCTAGTATTGATTTTCGTTTCGTTTGGAATTCAGTAAATAATAGGAAAAATGTGTTCATATTTTAGTATTACGTAACCTCCGTACTTGAGTTGTCCAATCAGTTCCTTCCCCTTCAACCTCATCACCAGATTCGAAGATTCATGCTAATTTCTGTTCAGTAGATTTGTTTGTGTCATCTTTCCCATTACTACTTGCTTCCTGATTTCTTAAATTTTCTCTTCTATTCCCTTTATCCTCCTTCCGCCCTATAATATTATTTCTCTAGTTTAGTAGTCGCGATTGTTTGATTTTTTCACTAGGTGTTTTCTTATTTGTATGACTTCTGCTGTATTTTTTTTTAGCCAGAAGCTGTATACCTCTTGGAATAGTGATGAAATTTGACATTAATCATTTGCTCCTTATGATTTGCCATTTGTAGCAGGTTTTTAGCACATTTTTTTCATTCTGGAATTACTGCACTCTTCTATGAGTTTCAGAAATATTTGCATTTAATTATACTTTCCCATCCTGCTTCAACAGGAACACAACACTGTTATGCTCTAAATATCTCAAAACAGATATACTCTGATTTTTTACCAATACATATTTGTGAAAATCTCTATTTTAAGAATTTTTTTTTCAACTATCTTCCACAGCTCCATCCATTGGAAGTTATTTCATCAATACTTGTTAAGTAATTAAAAAATTGCAAATCATGCATAAGAATGCCTTCAATGTTTTGCAGTGGAGAAATAACCAAATTGAGAACATCGGCAAATTCTCCCTGTTCCAATTTTTACCCGTCTACGGCAAAGCCAAAAGGAGGGTTATGATTTTAGCATGTTATGTATGTATGTTCATTTGTTCATGTTCATACCTTCTAAACTACTTATCATAATTTGACAAATGAGGTATCGTCACACTAAGTACAATACGGCGCCCTCTAGAGAACAAAATAAAATAAAATGGCCGTGTATCAAATGATGATATATATGTATATAAAATGTGCTAATTAATATATATATATATATATATATATATATATATATATATATATATTTATATTACTAGCTGTTGCTCGCTGCTTTGTTTGTATTGAACTATAATTGCATATAATTTATTTATAAAACACTCCCAGATATTCATTTAGGCTATAAACGTGATGGATGACTTAATAGTAAATAAATAGAGCAGAAAATACGGTCCAAACAATTCCAAAACATATTATTACAGTTTACATCACCTTGCTTTGTGTTCTCGTTGCTTTGAATTGCACTGGAACAAAATTAATATGAATATTCACTGAACAAAAAAAAACCTATACAATAATTAAAACCAAATAAAACCTAAACCTAAAATAAATTGAGCAGCGGTACTGCATACATAAAACCCCAAAATAATTTAAATAAAAATTAAGTTCAAAAACTAAAACCCAACTACGGAAAAAATCGTGCTCTGAAAAGTACGAAACAAAAAATACTCTGGTCCGAAATTCTTATCTACCAACTACATATTCAATTATTTATCTTCTAATAAGTAGACAACTTATATATTTCAATTTAACACATAGAGGGATATAGTGATAGGTATTTATACATTTGCAATACATTTTAGGGTATTATTTAGGTAAATGCAATAATTTGAAATATATATTGTTATGTTTAGAAGTACGTGTTAGGTGTTCAAAGAGTTAAAATGAAAATTATAAATTGAAAAAGCACATAAATATTTTTTTTTCATATTCAGTAATTTATGCTATGTTATTTTACAGTTTTTCTGAGGATTCTACCGTTTTTTCTGAAACCTTATATAATATTAGTCGATACCTATGTTTGAAATAAACATGTTTTCAACATTACAAGCAATTGGCATAATTTATAAAATTATAGAAATCAAAATTTAAATAATTTTTGAAGAAACAAAATGTTGAAGTTAGAACATTCTGTATATGAAATTAGTTCTGAACACAATAGCCAATGAAATGCCAGGAAAGATCTTGATACAAAATTATGAATATTGAAAATATGAAAATCAGAAAACGTCAAAAATGATTTTTTATATATCATGTATATAGTATGTAAGGTATTTACAAACGTTTCGTGAATAAAAACTGTCAAATAAACGAAAATAATGAAAAGTGCGGGTAAATCGAAAATTCGAGGAGAAAACAAAGGATGTGTGGTATCAAGGGAAATGAATCAACAAGCTAGGATTTGAGAAAAATTAAGTTTTGAAAGAACAAACTCAAGAAATTTAAATTTGAAAAATCTATGATATTTTCGATTCAAAACAGTTATTTGCCAATATAACTCAAAGAAATACTAGAAAGAACTATAGCTGATAAAAACCCAGATGCAGAACGAATATTACCTTTTCATTTGAGACATATACCAGCACGAGGGCGAAGTCACAATCGACAAAGGGGCTGAAGATTGGAAGGCAATTTCCAGGAACGGGAGAGCAGTTTCGTTTTCAGGTACTTTGAACCATAAAAAGTTTCGAAATAAAACTTTTTTTCAAGAACCCTTTTGATGGAACACTTCCATGAATTAGTATATAGATCGCATAACCTACAAAAATAGGTTACATTTCACTTTTTATTATCACATAACTTCACCATTTTATGTATATTTTGCTATGAAGCACTAATTTAAGTTAATTATCGCAGAATAGGTAGCAGTAAGTCTTCCTGAATGAAGGAGATTATTATTTTGAAGAATTTCTGCCTTATTTTCAATGATTGAACAATAACAGTTGCCATTTTCTGAAACTGACATCAAGAACACTACTGGAGGGCTCCACAGTAGAACTGACTCCTGAGATTCTATAGGCGTACCGATTTAGTTAGCTGAGGTAAAGAGAATGAGGTAAAAGTGTCAATGGAAAAAAGGTAAAATACATAGCCGGACATAAGAAATATTTATATGGGTATTTATTTATGAACATATTGAATTAAATTCAAAGGGCAACTAGCTAAAAAGATTTGAAAATGGTAAAAAAATTAGTATGACAAAAATATTTTTTTGTTATGATGTCTGATTGTGAAAATAAATAAATAATAATAATAAAAACTAACCACAATCACCACATCATAGCAATATATATATATATATATATATATATATATATATATATATATATATATATAAATCTAAATATATAGGTTATGTAATATATATGAAATATATATTATGAAGTTGTCTACTTATTAGACAATAAATGATTGAATAGTTGGTAGATAAGAATTTTGGACAAGAATATTTTCTTGTCTCGTACTTTTCATAGCACGATTTTTGCCGTAGTCGGGTTTTAGTTGTTGAACAATTTTTTTTTTATTTCTTTATCAATTCTTCTTTGTTGACCACCATATGAAAATGCTACCATGATTGATGCGAATATAATTCGCTCAATGCCCTGATCACATGGGATAAATAAATACCCATCAACGAATAGTCATATTCGAAAAAACTTTCACCTGCAACTTATCTTCAAAGTGTTAGGTACTCTTTCTACAATTGTATCTCTTATAGATAAAAATCAACATTGGTGGAGATACATGATGACAACCGTTTACCGTTTCATGGTGGATATTCAACACTATGAATAATATCGTATATCACATATCATGTCACAATGTAATATGTAGAAATATACCCTTCATGGTGAGTGACAGATACCGTACCTAAATATTAGGAGTGAAAAGTGAGTCCTTCCATTCCCAATGAGCAATGTAATGCTTCTCGTTATCTTAAACACCATTTGCCTGGCGATTCACATTTCTGCATTTATATCAAAATATACTTCCTACGCTGAATGTTGATCACGCCAATTTTCGCCTCTACATTTCTTGAAAAAGGGTTTCGGTAAAATCTATTAACATTTTGGGAGCCACTTGGAATTTCTCAGACCTAGAAAAGCACTTCAATTTTGCTAATTTGAGCATTAATCAGGCGGTTGTGCGAGGATATTATAACCATTAAGTATACGGAGCTCGTTATACATGTGTTTACCCATCTCACGATTATATTGTTGTTTCATTTATGCCATAAACAATTCCCCAATTCCTATTATAGTTCGCATGTTCGCAAGTCAGGTCGAAAATTTCGGAAAGTGGTACCATCGTAGATTATGAAGGTTTTTCATGCATTGAAGTTTTACGCATATTTCAACAATCGCAGTGCTTATTGAAGTTAGTGACATTACATCAGACAATTTTAGATTGAAAAGTTTGTTCAAGTATTAGAGTCAACTGTTCATTAACTGATGAACACTTTCGCATATTGGTGTCATTTCTGCTCGCAAAAGGTTTTCATCTGCAGGAATCTATAGTTATCATCCATCCAAAAATGTCCCGTTTCCTGTCCACAAGTTTTCTTTAATAAGGTAACATGTTACTAGTGACTACATTTTTTCTCACACGCTTCATCAGCCTCACCTGTATGTATGTATGTGTGTAAAGGAATCTTTCAAATTAATTTTGCCACTCACTTCCAGACGTTCGAATCGTCAGTTTTTTTTCTAATTCACAAGATTTGGTGAATTCACTGGTACGGTCTAAGTTATTTCACCGAAAGTTGTGTACAAAAGACCTAATAGGTTGTGGTACAGAGAGGCTGAAGCCGTAACCACCCCTCCCCCTACAAACTAATTTCACCAAAAGTTAGTAAAAACTTCTCATGTAGATGAATTAATAGAGTGAGTTTTCTCCCGGCGCGTAGTTGGAAAGTTTAAAAACGCTCTTTTCCAGCAATATGTACTAAAAGTTAAAAATAATATTATAGTTAAAAATAATAAGAATAAAGTCATTGACCAAAAAATTAACTTTTATGTAAAAAAGCGGGGGGTGCTCACTGCTTACTTTTCATTATGGCTCTACCTTTACTAATACCGTTAATTTATTTTTTTACATTAAAGTTAATTTTTTGGACAATGACTTCCTTCATTCTTATCATTTTCAACTTCATATTGTTACCAAAGCGTGTTTTTAGTTTTTCAAGCTCTAATTTTATTCAATAATTCTTCCATCCAACAATAATATTGATCATGTAGACTGATGAAAGCATTGATGTTGTATCGATAAAATATTGAAGGTATGTATTGTCAATAATATTTATCGATAATTTCAAGGTCTAGTAGAAATAAAAATGTGTAAATTACATCTGCGGTCATTTGTCCACACAAAAAGTTTTCAATAAACCTGTAATAAATTTTCCAGCGAAATATTTCCCAATGTATCAGTACTCCGAATCACAAGTTTTAACTGATTATATCTGGTTATATTCTGGGAGAATTGAGCGTGCAATGAACATGGTTTCACACACGTTTTATCAGCTTCATTTATATAGGTGAAGCGTTTTTATATCCACCAATGCAATCCAGTATCCATTTGAATTTGGTAAATACAATCCGCCAAAAATTCACGGATGAATATAAAAACATACCCACAGAGTCGTAGTAGGGTCATGAGCGCCTCTGGAAAGATTTGAATTTTGCGCCCCCCAATACTTATTTTCTAGGAATAGAAACGACACAATAACTTTGTGAAAGTATAATTAATTTAAGCTTAAGCATAAAAATAGTAACTTTTATGTAGGAAGGGAAACAATACAACACGAGTTTGTTCATTAATTACGCATTATAAAATCTCTTAAAAGTTTACTTTTCTGGTCCAATTTGTCAATAATATGGTCTACATCAATACTTTTTGCAATTTCATACTCAATCGATAGTAAAGCGAGACTGCTCAAACGTTCTTGACCAATACCTATGTGATCGTAAATAATTTTTTATTAATTTTAATTTGCTGAACGATCTTTCACAGCATGCAGAAGTCACAGAACGTCAATGCTTGGCGAAATCCCTATATTGGGATAATTGGTCATTAAGCCATATACTTCATGGTTATTAAGAAGTGCAATGTATTCTACATTTTTTAAATCAGGCAATAATGATTTTATTTTGTGTTTATAGCTTTCAATCTCTCAACATATCTCGTTCGCATTTAAATCATTTTTGTATTTTAATGCGAGATCAGCTGCGGATTTTGTTAGTTCTACAGTAGAGTTTTTGTGTAATGAAAGTCTTGTTATGAACCAAAATCAGAAACTATGGAAGCTATACTTTGAAATCTCCATCCCATTTGCTGAATAAGTTTGTCTAGTGCACAATAAAGCTGAATTTTAAATTTTTGGCCGCATCATCCTCGGCCCTTTCGTCGAACATTTTTGAACCTTTCGTTTACGCTTTTCAGAAAATTCCGGTTCTATCGATATCTCGTTTACAAGATTTTTTGCTGAATCAAAACCCAGCTCTATTCGATTTTTTCTGTAATAATTTGAAAACCCCACAAAGCTCTGCAAGGGTTTTGATGCAATCTCAATGGAAACGTTTTTTTTTTTTCTGTAAAATGCTATTAACGTTGTCAATACTTCTAAGAAGACGATCCCATACGACCAATAAACAAATAAATTTGAAATTAATCATTTTTAAAATGGTTTTAGCTGTATATGTCCTCCTTTCATCACTTTCATCTTCATCAGCATCTTCTGCAATGCTATGTAATGTTTTCATTATTTGCGATAGTTGAATGCGTGAAAATATTTTGATGACCATCTCAAATCAGAATGACCCTTCAAGTCCATTTTAAATACCTGCAAGGAAGGAATTCCCGCCCGCCAACTCGCTCCCGCTCGAACACACAGTCACAGTGTTGCCATTGCTAAGGTAATGAATAACCGGCGTACTAGTGCTTAAGACCAATGTATAGTCCATCCAATATCAATTTCAGAAGCTGTTTCTATAGGGAGCAAATGAAAACTCACTTCGCTAACACGAGCGCATATGCGAAGAAACGGAACGAAAAATAATCTGTACTACTCGTAAACATTTTTCGTCGGCAAACGGTAGATCAAAAGAGCCGATAGTCAACGTGGACTCGAGTGAGGGCTGTCAGTTGTACAACCGATTCGTCTGGACCAATCAAGTCGGACATAATGCTGGCAGATGTGTCTCTACGATAGGAGGTCATAAATCTCGCGTTATATTTGTGTTTTAATAGCTATGAAAGATTAAAAACCAGTAGCGTCTATGGTCTTGGTGTGTGCCGATCGAAATACGTTTTAGGATATAATAATAACCTACATCAAACAATGAAAGAAATTAATTTTCTTTCTTAATGTATTTGTATAAATAAAAGCTTGTCTTTAATTTTTTTTCATTTTTCATTATTAGGTATTTTTAAAATCTTAAAATATCTAAATAAAATTAGTTATCTCCGCCACTGCTGCTCACACGATTTCGCCGCAAGACTTTTTTATGCTTCTGCAATTGATATTGGGAAAACTATACCAGTGTGACAAATCTATTGTTTAACAAATTTGGTGTGAAAAGTTAGAGGCGCTGTTTGTAATCTGTGGGGGCGCCTATCCTAATTAAGTGCAAGTTAATTTTGTTTGTGACTACGACTCTGCATACACATAAAACTATAAGTATAATTTAAAATTTTGCACGCGCTCATTGTTTAAGCGCCACTACAATTTCATATTTTTTGGCGATGAAATTTCAAAATGGCAGACATGTGCTATAATTTATGTAGAGATTCGCCTTAAAATCGATATCGGGAGATTTACGAAGGTCATTACGAATTTAATGTAGAAATTAAATGGGACGAATTTTATCATGATGGGCCTTTCCTCAAAATCGACATCTGGTAGTTTTTGGAGTCGCGGATTACATTTTTATATGGCTTTGACTAAACATCGTTATCTGAAAAGGGTGTAAATGAACCTCGGGTAATTTTTGTCAAATGAAAAACATCCTCATCTGGCTGTTTCTTTGTTTTCAAAGTGTCTTCATACTCGTGTAGAGATGTCACCAAAAACAAAAGCAAAATTAAGTTGTTATGATTGAAATTCCAATAATGAGTGACCCGGTAACAAATGAAACCAAGACACCTTTGAGGTCTCTACACAAGTATGTTGTCTACAAGCTTAGAAGAAAAGCTCACTCCCTTTTATTTAAGGTTTTTATTTTTAAAATATATTTTAATTTTAACAATGTGGGAAGCGGGTTTAGGACGAAAGAAAACAAACTTCTCGCTTTTTCTAAATCGCCGAAGTTTCTATCTTCATTTTAGATCTTTTTAAGGCTAAAAATACAAGAAAAAGTCTTACAATAGGAACAATTATTTAAAACCATAGGTAAAATTAGTGTTGTGTACCACAAATAACTATTTCAACATAATCTGTTAATAAATCATAACAAGATTTGTTAAGTTACATACCTATAGGTTACTGAAGGAAAACTGAACACAAGAAATTATGAAAAAACTTATAGTTTCAATTTATTACATACCTTTTTAAAATCGTAGAAGTCTCAAGTACAAATTTCTGATGTATCCATCACAATATCGGGACAAACACGTTTACAATTAACATGGGGCAAATGAATAAATAAATACGAACAGTAATAGTAAACATGTTACCTCTTTCCTAAATGGTAGTACATTAACATATGAACGGAATAATTTAACTGAAGTAGAAGGATTTGGGTTTATGTTCTAAGTTTTTATACAATAAAAGTATTTTATTATATTGTGAATGGCCCTGTACGCCGATTCTGCAGTTTATAGTATCATTAAAGGAGATGAAGATCATCTCGCTTACATCCCCTTTTTTATATTCGGTTCCTTATCCAAAACCTGTAGTGACGAAAACTTAAAATTGGGGCTACTGGTAAAATGATGATAAATCAATGCTGTTTTTTCTGGCTTATCCTATTGATTTCGTGACAATCATATTGGTGTTGATTTATCCTTTTTTAAGGTATTGTCCAGTTTGTCTAATATAACACTTGTCACAATTAAAGCAAGGAACTTTATATTATATTAGACCGCAGATCTTTAGGAACAGTATCTTTAATTTTAGAAAAAAATTTAACCAAGCACTTCAACATTATAAAAGGCCTATTTGTCAAAATATGTACTATATTATTATCCATATCATGGTGGAAGTTTGTGCTACTTAGTTTTTAGGCTCTATAACACATACTTTTAATAGTGGCAATTTTAAGGGAGTAGGAATAAGTTGACATACAATTATATTTTAATCGATTTATTCAATATTATGTATTAAAACTACATGACCGCCTTTTCAACCCAGAAATGAAAGAAACATTCATCGCATTCGAATGCTACTCATTCAACTCGTTAGCTATCTGGTAATGGTGCACAGTTAACTTACACTTCCATGTATTTCAATGCGGAAAATGTTGTATAATGGTTGATGTGAGTTCCGTTAATTTAATGAATGAATATGAATTTTACGGCGTGAAAACCCTTGTTTTCGAGTAAGTCAAACAATTAACTCCAAAATGAACCGTTAAGAAAACAACAATGCTTTGAAACGTTCCAGTCGTGTAATTTCAATTACTGGTGTTTGTTGAGCGCCAGTTTGTGTTACTATCAACTGTTGCATCGATTCCTGCTGAAATATTTTTTAAAATAAAATTACATGTTTCGATTGAAAATCATTCTTTGTGGTTTAGTGGGTTTGAAACTCTCCTCACAACTATTCAAATCAATTTTATAGTGACAAATGTTCAAGTATATGGTCATGGGAACGATGTGTGCATTCTAATTGTGAATTAATATCCAAAATAATTCCACCATAGATTTTAGTTGATTAATTTTTCAAATGAGTTTCAGATCTAGATACTGAAATCATGTATTGACGAATATATTTTTGCCACACTTTTTTATTGTCGAATATTGTGTTTATTTGATAACAGCAACAACGTTTCAATGCTTTACATCATTGTGATATATCTATATCAATATCATTGGAATCCCTTCTTAGTTTGAGAATTAGCACACGAATGTAAAATCAAAGACAAAAACGTTCCAATAAAAAATTCAGAAACCAGAAACAGAAGTATGTATTTTCCCTTGGTTGGTTTCTTAAAAGCTGACGGACTTTCCCTTGGGGGTATCTCAACACTAAGACCTAAGGGGGCTATTGTATTGCTCTGTCGACTGTGGTTCTTAGTGGTATATACCTGTGTCTTTTACACGGTATGATAGCCTATTTTTAGATTCATACCTGTTTCTGAATTGATTTGTTCGGACTTTCTTCTGCACCTCTTTTCCAGTGCAAATATTCATCCCATCCTGCGTTCAACGGTTTCTCTGTACTCTGCATTCCCATGGGGTAACGGTCTCAGAGTGTACGGTTAGTGTGCGTACCTGTTTAGGTTGAGATCAGCCGTCAGCGTTTTTTCCACCAGGGCTCGTTAGCCTGTGTTTTTGCCTTTCGAATTGTCCAACATATTTAGTGTTTACCTTCCCACCTTCATTCGATGGTTTCTCTCTGTATTTCCATGATGTAACAGTATTTTCTCAGATTGAAGTGTGGTTAGTAAATCGGTTATTGTGCGTACTTTCGTTCTGTTTAGGTTGATATCAGCCGTCAGCGTTTGCTCCACCATGAACAGACTGTGTTTTGCCCTTCGATTTGGTGTTTACCTTTTATCCACTCTTTAATTGGGTTTCCACACTGGTTCTGTGCCTATGATTGGTGTTTCAGATGCCTGCCTTGCTAGTTGGTCTGGCTTTTCATTGCCTTCTATACCTGTGTTCGATCACTAACACAAGTATGAACTTGTTGTGTTTTACCAGTTCACCAAGGCTTTGAAGGCGTTTCCAAGAGCTTTTTCAGTTCTTTTATTCAGCTTTGGTTGTCAGATAATATAAATAAGTTTTTTATAGCCGTTATATACATTCATCATCATGGCATGTGTCTCAGCTTGGCCTTACCCATATAGTTCTGCTTCTATTCCATCATCTGTTGTTGAACCATCTGAGTATTGGATCATGTTGCGAAATGAAAGTGTTTCTACTCCTGAGTCCCTCTCTTTCCACTCGAGCTGTGGGTATAGAGGGAGCATGTAGCCTGAGGTCATGTTCAGTTCAAAAATGTTGATTTCATGAGTAATTTTGGTATGACCAATTCAGTTGCCTGTTTGTATGAGTCACTCATCCTCAGGATGATTTCCTTAGCAGCGGTTGGTGTGATCCTAATAGCACTCGTAATATAGGCAAGCCTCTGGATTTTCCCAAGGTTGTTTTGCCTTTTTTTGGTTACTTCCGTTCTGTTTAGGTTGATATCAACAGTCAGCGTTTGCTCCACCATGGACAGACTGTGTTTTTGCCCTTCGATTTGGTGTTTACCTTTTATCCACTCTTTAATTGGGTTTCCACACTGGTTCTGTGCCTATGAATGGTGTTTCAGATGCCTGTCCTGCTAGTTGGTCTGGCTTTTCATTGCATTCTATACCTGTGTTCGATCACTAACAAAAGGTTGACCTTGTTGTAATTTACCAGTTCACCAAGGCTTTGAAGGCATTTCCAAGAGCTTTTTCAGATCTATTATTACGCTTTGGTTGTCAGATAGTATAAATATGTTTTTTATAGCCGTTATATACATTCGTCATCATGGCCTTATTCCATCTTCTGTTGTTGAACCCTGGTAATCAAAACTGACAGTCAAGAAAATATAACTTTATATATGCATTGTGTGGTTCGGTGGTATTCATTCCAAGATTCACTTCCTACTTGAATGTTGAAGTTGTTACAGTGAACATTTTCAGGAACTGTAATAGTACCACGTTGTCTGAATGTAAATAGAAAATATTCATATTTTCAAAAATCCATTTCTCGTCAAAATCCGACCATTGGTTCAGCAGTTCCAGATAGATGTGCCAAATGCTGACCACAACATTCGCTTAAATGAAACCAGAGGATACCCACATGGTTAACGAACTACTCAGAGAGCTTCGGATATGACGACGACATAGTCATCGTGGCCTGGAGCGAATTTGAAGGAACGCAATTAGTTTGATTGCATCCAAATGGTAGTTATCTGCAAAAATTGCTGGGTATTGGACAGAAAAACAACTGTTCTACGTCTTTGCTAACGTTTCGCGATTTATTTCTGGCTTCTTCAGAGCTAAAATAATTGAAAAGAAAACAATACCTCTACATACAAGAAATTCACCTAAATAAGTCATAGTATAGTAAAGTCAGTGCATAAATCAGGAAGCTACCGGGAAAGCCCAATATTCTGTTTCACCCCGTATACGTTGTTTCATCGATGTTTCGTTATTGATGAAAGAATGGGTTTATCGCAACTCTCAGAAAGCTGACATTTCATTCCAAGTATGATATAACCCTTTACGAATCGAAACTGAGAAATTCCATTTGGAAGGGGATTTTCTCCAGACGCGACATCGACTTCCATCGAATCTAGAAATAAACGGAAACATTCACTGCAGCTTCGCCACTCACTTGTCTTTCTGCAGCAATCGAGTAAATGAGAAACTTGAGACTTGGGGCTTTCATCGAGTGCTATTCGAATTATATGTTTGTTTTTGTTTTTCTGTCTGCAGCCCTGGAAACAGCATAACCTAGGGCGGGCTCGTAATATTTTCTATTGGTTCTGTCGATACTTTTTTGTTTCTTAGATAATTCCACGAAATGAACTCATGCCATGGGTTGCATTCGAAGTCTTTGCATTTTCATTCAGATAGTTATTTGATTTTCTATTCCAGTCTTAATTAAGAACTCATAAAGATGAATGAGGCAAAGAAGAATGTTTTCCTGATGATCGTGGAAGCGTGAAATAGATTTTCGTCGACAAAAATGTATTGAAGACCTAGTGAATGCGATGTCTCTCCTGCGTCAATGTAACGAATGTTTTCTGGTGAGTACTCTCTTTTGGAAAACATTCTTCTTTGCCTCATTCATCTTTATGAGTTCTTAATTAAGACTGGAATAGAAAATCAAATAACTATCTGAATGAAAATGCAAATTTTCAATTTCTGATTTTTTCTTTTGAGTTAGGGCCTTTTCAGAATATCTATCAGATGTAGTTCAATGTCCAGCGTGGCTTTTGCCGGGGAAGTAGTTGTTTTCTGTTAGACATTCACAAAAAATAACTTCATTTTAATCGTGGATTTTTCAATTCACAGAAAAATATTTCTATCAATATTCAATTGAGAATGTTTCCCTTTTCAACATGAATACCCCACAAGAGGTTATCTTGCCGATGAAAGATAGTGACTAAAGTTTATCTTTCAGTCGCAGATGATTCCACATCTGATTTTATGAACATCATGTTTATATTTTCAACAAATCAATAATAAATACCATTATTTTTTATTTTTTATAGCATATAAAAATAAAATAATTAATAAAAAATATTTTTAAAGACAAGTTTTTATTCAAATGCACTAAAAATTAAAAAATAATTGCTTTGGATGTGTGACGTAGGTTATTCCGTGAGTTATAGATTCAAAAACTTTGTCGCGCAAAGTTCTCAGTTCGAATACAAAAGCGACAAGCTTTTGAATCTATAACTCCAAGAATAACCCACATCACACTTCCAAAGCAATTATTTTTTACTTTTTAGTGCATTTAATTGAAAGCTTGTCTTTTAAAAGGTTTTTTATTATTTTATTTTGTGCTTTTTATGCATGCTCTATGCATGTTTTGTTAAAGCATCGTTATTATATGCCTTTTTCTTCTGTAAGTTCTGAGCTATCTAGTCCTTCAATGAGGAGACCATCTAAAGATTATCTCATCCACCATCTTGGAGTTGCCATCTTCAATTTATGAATCTTAACTAAAAATCAATAATCTTCGACTAAATTCATAATCTCCGACCCCAAAAACCCTGACATTACATCACAAAACTCGTCCGACATCTTGAGTTTGTGAATTTTGATAAACAATTCATAATCTCCGACCCCAAAAACCCCCACTTACCAATTTCGAATAATCGGACCAATAACACAGAGATCATCGGCCATCTTGGCGCCGCCGTTTTGATTTTCTGAATTATGAAGAAAAATTCATCATCTTCAACCCTGAAAACCCCCACATACTAATTTTGAATGGAATCGGACCATAAACCTAAATCACGTCTGCTATTTCGGAGTGCCATTTTGTTTTTCTCTCTAACAAAAATTCCATGAGCCGCCATTTTAATTTCCTAAATACTCCGAAAACCCCCACATACAAATTTTGAATCGAATCGGACCATAATCACAAAACTTATGCGCCATCTTAGAGCCTCCATCTTGAATTTTGACAAAAAAATTCATAATGTTCGACCCCAAGAACCCCGATACACCAATTTTGAATCGAGTCGGTCCATAATTTCAAAGCTCGTCCGACATCCTGAATTGTGGATTCATAATCTCCGACCCCGAAAACCGCCACATACCAATTTTGAATCGAATCGAACCATAAACCTAAATCTCGTCCGCCATTTCGGAGCGTCATCTTGTTTTTCTGTCTAAAAAAAATTCCATGAGCTGCCATTTTAATTTCTTAATTTTTGACAAAAAATTCATAAACTCCGACTCCGAAAACCCCCACATACAAATTTTGAATAGAATGGGACCATAATCACAAGACTCCTCCGCAATTTTGGAGCCGCCATCTTGAATTTATAGATTTTGACAAAAAAATGCATAATCTCCGAGCCCGAAAACCCCCACATACCAATTTTGAATCGAATCGGACGATAATCAAAACTTGTCCGCCATCTAGAATTTTTGTATTTTGACAAAAAAATTGACAACCTCCGTCTCCGAAAATCCCCACATACCAATTTTGAATCGAATCGTACCATAATCACAAAATTCGTCCGCCATCTTGGAGCCGCCATTTTGCTTTTTCTCCAACAAAAATTGTATAATGCATTGTCACCGGAATTATGAACACCTGCCAAATTTCAGCTCAATCGGATGTGCTCCAAAAATGGATAACAAATTTTGAACCGGAAAGAATGACTGACATACGAACGAAGCAAATTAAATGAAAGCTTGCAAAAATCTACGGCCCGTATGGAGGCTGCGTGACGCTGCCGAGTTCGCCGTACGGAACCCTACTTTCAACATCAAATTAAAAGTATAAATAATGGGGATGGAGTTCCGGGAGAAGAATTTTGTTTTTCCTAAGTCTATTGGTTTTTGAGCTCTTTACAAAAAACTATACCCCTCTTTTTTCAAATCTTCATTTGTTTATAACTTTTGTTATTGTTTGTGAGGATATGAAACTTTCGCAAAACTTTTTCTAGACGTCATTCCGTATAGAATGCCATCGAATATATTTTAATTCGCTTCAACTCAAATTAACATGTTTTGGAAAATGTAAACTAACCTATCTACTCTAGGAGTAAGGGAGCATTTGCTATAATGTATTTACTATAAAGCCGCATGTTTAACTTAAACATGCGCTGAGTCGTTGCGAATGCCACGTCCAGATTTGAATGTGCATATGCATGCGCCTCGACTCAACGCATGCATATTCAAGTCAGTGCGCGACTTAAGCTACATAGTATTCATATTTTGTGTAGTTTGTTTCGAATGAATATTTTGTATTTGTTTGAATATATTCAAACAAAGTTCTAATATATAAAGAGATAAAACAGTTGAAATAACTAATGTTTTTAGTAATGCCGTACATGATTCATTTTGCTTAATGCCAGCAGTTTTTTTTTTAGCGAAAGACATCATTGAACAACGTAGAGTTGCCCCACAAAAATAATACCGTATCTTATCTTCGCTGCCTCTCTATTTTGTATTATTGAATCTCTATTGCGAATATGTTTTTGTCGAGAGCGGAAGAAACCTAATTGAGTTTTTTCGGTGTTGAAAAATAGTTCATCGAATCCACACCACTTGAATAGCGTATTAATTGAGATGTTTTTGTCATTTACGTAGCTTTCTGGATGTTTATGCTTAGTGCGATATCATGTATGTTCTTTTATTGTGCCAATCTTTATTATTAGTTTTATTTCATCTTTTATCATACTGTTCATTACTAGTTTTGCTTCGTTTCTGGTTATAGCTTTTAATTCAGGGTGGATGACATTCAGTTCGAAATGGGCCATCTACATCAATACCATGGAAAATATAATTGATCAACCTCATTATTATTGTGTTACTCATTTCCCCTTAATTTTTTTTAACTATTACATACAGTTACTTGCTTCCTGTGTAAGACTCTCTAATGTCGACTTGCTGAGAAATTTCATAATTTCATCAGAAAAATATTTCGAATAATGTACCATTGGAATTTATTCAGATGTTGCGTCCTATCCATTTTTGAATTACTGATGAAATATCCTTTTTAGCTACACATATATAAAATTACTAACCATTGACCTACCGAATGAGACGCCGATGCATGCTTACAACTTGTTAGCCGAATGTACTACAATTTCACACAATATCCTGCTTCCAGAATGCCATTAGGACATCTGCGGCCAATAACCTATATATTTGGTTTTCCGCTTGTCTACCCGATAATTACATGGCATGATTCACGGATTCGGGCATTCAGCCATACCGACGTTTCGTTTCCCACTTGTCTATTGTCGTTGCACAGGGTGATTCGAGTCAAGAACCGATCCCATATATTTTTTTCTGAAACAAGTACCCGAACATGTAGAAAAACGGAAATATTGTAGAAAGGAAAAATGAGTGATGACAAAATAGTTAAAATAACTAGAAATAAATAACCCATAGGACGACAGAACGATGGAAGGCCTCATTAGAGTTGGGGCGGCGATCTTTCCAATAACTAAAGCAGTAAGCAGAGATGGCGTAGAAAAACAAGCAATTTGCTTTTATAAAAGACGGAAAAAAAATAACTACCCGACGTCATGAAATAGGTTCTAATGAAAACTTCACAGAAATTGTCATTGACTTCGGAAAATATTACAGCATTTTTTTAAATTGAACTATCATTTATTAAAAATGAAAATAATCAAAATGTACTGTTAAAACCTCTGGAAAATGAAAATTGGAATGCAGTAATAGCGGAAAAAGACTTAAATCTAACAACCCAAAAATTCTATGATAAACTGAATAAAAATTGGGATTTGGTTAACCACAGGGTTGATAAATTCCATGAAAACGCGGGATAAACTGAAACAAGACTTGCTCAAATTTCCAAATGATACAGAAAAAAAAGATAAATATAAGCGATATAGGAATATGGTAATAAAACTGACGAATAAACAAAAACATTTTTATTATAAAAAAAAAATTCAAACACGCTAGGAATTATATTTAAAAAAATTGGAAACTAATTAAAGATTCAACTAATGTGAAAAATCAAAACAGCAATATATATCACAGATGAAAGTTGAGAATCAACTCATAACAGATACATTATGTATCAGTAATGCATTCAACGGTAGTTTTTCGGAAGTTGGGTCAAAAATGGCACAGGCATTTACTCAAAATATAAATGAAAATGATTATGTGAAAAAACCAATAGCCCATGCATGTCTGTATTTTTTTAACCAACGTCAAAAAAATAGTTATTGCAATGTATCCGCTCCATGAAAAATGATTGCGCCACAGGGCCTGATAAATTTTTTTAAAAAAAGGGGCTATCAGTTTGCAAAACCTATTACGCATATTATTGATTTAATGTTTGTGTACCGCCCGATCACAATAATAAATAACTTATCCAAAATAGCTGATCCGACTGATATGCCATCTTGATAAATTCAACTTGATATTTCCAAAACAATACGGTTTTCGTAAAGAAAAATCTACTGATGCAATTTTTGATCTTGTTTATAGCACACAAATGAGCATGAAAAAATGATGGGAAGTCAATATCAATTTTTTTGGACTTGGCAAAGGCATTCGACACAGCTACAAGCGTTTGCTAGAAAGGTTACCCGAATATGGTATACGTGGTGTTGCGAACAATTTAATAAAAAGCCATCTACAGCAAAGGAAGCAAACTGTGTCGTTAGAAGGAGTATTAAGCCAAGAACAATATATATATTATTTGGTGTACCCCAAGGTACTGTCATGACACCTGTAGTGTTTACTGTATATGTGAATGGAATGCTCAACTTGGATATACCAGGAAAATCAATTGCATATGCGGATGATACGGTGTTATTTTTCACATCTAATGAATGGAGAAGGTGGAAAAAGGACTACTTAAGGTGGCGAATTGGTTTTATGAAAATTTGTTAACACTAAATGAATCAAAAACAAAATACATATCATTTTCGCTAAACATAAAAGTGCAACCTTCAAATTATTGCCTAAAGCAACATCTTACAGATTGTAAGAAAAATGAAGACTGTGAGTGCTTTGGTAGTATTGAGTGTACAGATTAAATGAAATACTTGGGATTATACATTGACAAATATCTGAAATGGGATTTTCATATTGAACATACCAAACAAAATCAATTCGTAAACTAATATATGAATTCTATCAGTTACCATTCATTCTGAATGTCACCCAAATAACTTGTGGAATCAGTACTCCAATATGCAATTGAAATCTGGGGTAGTGCATATAGAACTTAAAAAATTGAAAATGTCACAGAAATATATTATGAAAGTAATGACAAAAAAGCATATTCCGCACTTCTATTCGCTCAAACAAAACTGTATGAATTGAAAACACTATATTACATTATATTTTTCAAAAAAATACCTTTTTGTTGATCACACACATACCAAACAAGATTTAAAGCAAGTGAAAACAGTGAAATAATATTTAAAAAAAAACAGCATTCAAAAATGTATCAGAATTAATGGAGTACATCTTACCCCAAGAAATTAAAATGATCAACAATATAAATAGGTTTAAAAATAAATACAATCATTTATAGAACAAAATATCCATGCACTGAAAATTTAGAATAAACTCATCCATTTGAAATAAAAAAATATATTTTTAAAAGAAATTTTCGAAAAAAGTGAGGTTTCTTACTCATCAGGTATACAAGAAATTCACAGGACATACATTTCAAAATTGTTTCCGGTCCAGGATCATTCTGGATTACAAATTATTAGAAAATCAATATAACTATATAGACATTGTTGAAGTGTATTTGACGCTTAAAATTTGTCACATAATGTGTTTCGAGTTGGAGGTTTTGGTATTTGTTTCGTTTTTTTACGAGCGAAAATCGCCGTTAATTAAAATATTGTGGAAGTAAACTCGTGCAAAAGTGTGTTTGGGTTATGGGATTAACCAATATTTTGTATGTAAGACGAATAATTGATTTACTTGCTTATTTGAACATCTAAAAATTGAATCCTTTCCTGAGTTATGTATTCCATTGGGTAGATTTCCTAATGTTTCAGTCATGTTAAAAAATACATATTTAATTGTTAATATAAGTGTCAACGTTTCTAAAGAGTGTTAATTGGGGTTTAATGAAAATAAGTGGAAAGGTATTTTTAAAGACCTCGCATGTTAAGTCGTGACCGAAACACACATCCTTCGGGAATGGGTGTATAAAAGAGCACTGTGCCTTACTAATCTAAATAAATGGTAAATTCATGTTAGAAAAACATTACAGTCTTCAAAAATACTAGCGTTCAGCGTTGGAAACGATGATTCCTAGCTGGGGATGTGTGCTCTATTCGCTGTGTGCAAGACTGGTAATGCCCTCTAGTGACTCGTTAGCTGAAGTTTTTTTGGTTTATTTCAATTTCAATTTTTCAACAATTTCTAAATAATCTACCACGATGTAACAATTTTGTGCTCACTACTAGTTCCAGGTGAATCGGAAGTTTTTTCTGTCAGAACAAAAGTAAGTAAATGATGAAAAATATGTGTATTGATACACCGCATTTAGAGGTTATGCATGTCAAGTTATAGATATTTTGAATATCATAAAGTAATGCTACTTCTGTGTACTACTTAGGTACGGCAAGTAATGTGCTTGCTCGTTGGTTCATTAAGGTGGCAGGTTCATAAGGTCTTGAGAACATAAAAAAGTGAGACGCCAAGTAGTTTAACGAATTAAAAAAATTACCCATATAACGCTGGCTTGCTTCAACCTGACTGGAAACCACTAAATAACATCAGATTCCTCGCAAAACTATTTAATGGAATTTTCCAAAGGAATGAGGTTCGCAATTTTAGTTGAATATGGGATTCCACTTTTACCCTTAATACTAACCCCTTCAACACTCTCTAACACGTATAATTGTCAACAAAATATTGCGTATTGCTTATACAGTATAAGTAACGATGTTCACTCTTAGTACTTAAAATGCAATACATTTAACATTAGTTCACATGTAAGGCCTATTGCTTTTGTAACCGAAACCAGTTCGTGAAAATTTTAAAACAAATCCTCTTCGAGGTACTTATCTTTGTCCTGATAGAATGCCAGTGAATGACAGACAAAAGTATCTATGTTCCCTGTTCATAAGGCTGATTAGTTTACAACAACGTCCAGGCGTCTCGAACTCGCAGCTTGAGTCCCTATTTATTTGCTTTTTAACACCGGCTCAAGACAGTCCCACGGAACTTGGTTATACTTTTACTGTCCACTTCTAGGCGTCAAATGGAAAACGGAAAACATCTGAAATATTTATCGAATGAAAACCTCATGTCCCGGAATTAGATATTGAAATATCGTGGAATAACAGAACACTTATCTCTTTGCTGCAGCTTATGTGATGCCGTTGGAAATGTATAAAATTTACACGTACTATTTTGGTACTATTTTTGCAATCGACTACACAGCAATATATTATATGTATGTTGTGATACTACCCAACCGTGACCGTTTGGCCCTACGATTCAATAAATTACCTCGGATTGCTGTACAATTCTGCACAGGCTTTCCCACATGGAAGACGAGTACACCTATGGATTTTCCGCAAGTTGTGGTAAATCACTCTATATATTACATCAGGGTCGTACAATATCTTTGGTATTTTCGATAGTTCCCTTGTTCAAAACGCTCTCCTGTGTAAAATTTCTGATCGTTTTTCTTCGTCGTTGTCGCAAACTGCAGCACTATTTTTTAAATCATATTTCAGGAGATAGTGGATTATTTTTTAACACTCTTTTATTATTAGCTTCACCCGTATATATTTATAAATGTAAGAACCGATGACAATACAATAATATCATAGCTATGACCTGGTATTCTCACTAAGATCGTCAGAAAAAAAAAACAATTCAAATTAAAAAGATATGGTGAACGCGCAGGTTAGTCTCAGCACATTCGCCAAAATTTAGTAAAAATGTTAATCCCATGTGGATGAATCAATCGAAGAGTTTTTCTCCCGTAGTTTTTATTAGTCTTTTGTAGCAAAATGGACTAAAAAGTTGAAAATATAAATATAGTTTGCTTACATAGTAATATGGACTAAAAAATTAAAAATAATTGATATTCTTAACTTTTTAGTCCATATTGCTATATAAGCGTTTTTTTTAGCTATAATATTATTTTTAACGGACGTTTATTTTTACATCTATTTGTGTCTTATACAAATAAATTCTAAATCAATTTCCGTTTAATATTATTATTTTTTATTTTGCGAAACAGTCTCGCAGTAATCATTGGTACCATACAAACCAAAATAGACTCTCGCCGGCTTTAAAAAATGTACCTTATAAAGACACAAACTTAAATGTTTACTAAAGATCATCCAAATTTCAAAGTGATCTGTAGTAGAGCTTTCTCCTGCGTCCCTCACAAAATCAATTTATTTTCAGGGATTTATTCTATAAAGTGTGTGAATTTCAGAATATTTCGATACTTTCACATCCTCAATTTTCAAGTTCCAACTATTTATTCAAATTTTCTAAAAATATACTAAATGAGATATATTTTCTTCCATATTTTCATTCAAAATCCGTCGGAGTCGCAGGATTTTCTTTAACTAACACAAATTTTCGCTATAAGAAATAAAACTTGTGCAGGTCCGTTTATCATGTGATTACACACATATAATGGAAATCTACCACATGCCAGGTTGGTCGTGACAAAAGTATGTTATGTTTATATACAGGGTGTCCCACGACGATTAAGACAGGAAATATCTCGGTACTCGAGAGTAGTGGGGAATTGTAATTTTGAGGTTATAAATTAAAGCAATTGGTGCAGTTGTTTTTGATATTATGTAACCCAATGAGCTTCTTGTTTTCGATCACGTGACATCAGATTCACAATTATTAATGGGACAACCTGTATATTTTGGCATTTATATGTTCCTCCCGATAAAACGATTCCAACAAACTATCACACTTGTGGTCTAACACGATTAATTCAACAACTACAGGTACTTCAATATCCTTGGGCCCACGACGATTTGTTAATAAAATATGAATGATTATAATTTTGCATTGTTTTACTCATCACGAAAAATATAGGACTGCTCAAATATATAGGGTGACCCTAAATTTAAATAATTCGGCAATTGCTCGTATCAGACGTTTGTCGTAATCGTGGGCCCGAGGATATTGAAGTACATGTAGTTCTTAAATTAATCGTTTTAAATTAATGTTTTCAGTTTGCACCAATTGCTTTAATTTACAACCCCAAAATTACAATTCTCTACCACTCTCGAGTTCCGAGATATTCCCTGTCTTAATCGTCGTGGGACACCCTGTATATAAAATATATTTTTTATTAGCCAGTTTAAGTGGCCTAACAAGCCGAAAACATGTACATTGATTATTCAAATATTTAAAAGAAATCTTGAATATTTGCTTCATAATTACAAAGGCGCGTGTATATTACCATTGCATAGTTCGATCGAGTTGTTCAAATTAATATGTTTTGTGGTTTGCATGCAGTTGTCTTAAATACATACCTTGTATTTTTATTTGTGTTTCAGTATCTCTATATCTGATGCTTCCGTCTTGAATTGTTGACTCAGTTGTTGATTGACCTCCTTCCGTAGAATGCATATAAATAGAGCAGTAGGTATTGGCTCTTGGCCAAGTAATTGTTTAGTTGAAAGAAGTTCGCAAAATGATGAAAAGGTTGTGGAATTATTCATTCACTTAGTTTTATATTATTTCAATGAAAAAGTATGTTGTGCATTCTTATTGCAACAAATTTTAGCATAATTTTAACTTTAATTTTAATTTTAGGGAGGATAATGGCCAACTCGAATGTTTGAATGATCTCTTTACTGAGTGTGAGTTCAAAATAGTCCGTGGTTTTCTATCACTAACACAAATTTTCTGTATAACATAAAAACTTTTTAACAAAAAATTAAACCGACGAAAAAATCAACTGAAAAGCAAAAAATAAAATAAACCTTGTTAGTCTAAATGATAATTGAGCTCCTAAACTAATGTAAGTAACTGATTTTGAGTCGGCGCCAAACAAACAATTATCGAAGATCATTATCTATGAAAGAAGTCATCAAAACGCAGCCGTGCATCTCGCTGCCATCATTTTACGCTTCACCTAATTCAATTGTCAGTTTGTTTGGCGCCGACTCAAAATCAGTTACTTACATTAGTTTAGGAGCTCAATTATCATTTAGACTAAGAAGGTTTATTTTATTTTTTGCTTTTCAGTTGATTTTTTCGTCGGTTTAATTTTTTGTTAAAAAGTTTTTATTTTTTACTTTTTAGTTCCGTATTTCGTCGGTTTAATTTTTTTTTCATAAGTTTTTATTTTTCAATTTTTTGTGGCTAGAATCTACCAATTACTACCTACTTGTTTTTTGATCACTTCCAAAATACTTACTTACCCACCTTACTTCAACTATTACCAGTTAAATAATATGATTATCTACTTTTACTATTTGTTGTAATATAAATTATTTTCGTTGTTCTGGTTAGTTTATTTCATTACTTTGTATATCATTCCATCCTCTCATAAAATATACTGATTTTGACGGAACAAGAATAATGTCAGTAGCGATCTGTCATTGTCAACTACGTATGTGTGTGCTAATGTTCACTAGTGAAAAATCAATTATCCCCTATTTTTCTACCCGTAAGGGTAGCTAATTCCTTTCGAAATCCAAATATAAGGTATACCCTATCTATTAAAAAAAGAATCGTCCAAATCGAAGAACCCAGTACAAAGTTATGCCTGATAGAATCGGTTAACGGACCAGAATTCAGAGGGTGAGTGATCAATATCCTTCATTTCGCTACCCTTAGGGGTGGATTTCATCTTTTAAATTCAAATGGGACCAAAGTCGAAGTACACCCTATCCACTGAAAAAGAATTATCGGAATCGGACGCCTCAGTAATGTGATCATACATAAAAAATATGATGGAAAAACATAAAATATACGGGTCGAATAGAGAACCTCCTCCTTTTGGTTTCGTCGGTTAAAACTGAACATGTACAGGTCGATTTATCATATAATTACGCATATTAAATGGAAACCTACAATACTTGGTCGTTGCAAAAGTTACGTGGAAAAACGAAAAAAAACGAATATAACTACTAATCACTAGAGTTATTCGAAAAATTCCAAAATTGTTCGATAGGCCTATTAATATACTTCAAAAATGGTTATCAAAAATATATTTTCCTGGGAAAAACATTAATTATTGCCGATACTGAATATTCATTCAATAAAAAAAATTATAACCCTCAGTTCTTTCAGTTCCAGTTATTTTTTATATCTTCCTTAAACTGCAAAATTTACTGAGAAATAATTCATCTCTATTATGTATGTATATATTCGCAATATCGCAACATATTCGCATATTCCTATACTAAATATTCTTTGGTGAAGATGAAAAAATATGTTATAAAAATTTAGATCTAATAGCACGAAATAAAGTTAAAATTAATTGGAAGAATGTTTTATAGCTTATTCCGATGCAAAAGAATAAGCCTATCAATCAACGTTTTTTTTTAATAACTTCATTAAATTGGTAGTTATAGAAGATTTTTGTTTTTTCCATATAAGCTTTGTCACGACCAACCTGGCGCTTCGTAGATTTCCATTCCATATGTGTAATTACATAATACTTCAACCTACACTCGGCCTATTTTGTTATACAAAAAATTTGTGTCGGTCTTTGAAAGGTGGAATTTTGCGAACGTTCCCGACGCACTAAAAACAGATGACGAACAGCTTTCAGTACTAGATACTATAATAATAAATTAAATCTTTATTATCAACTCTGTGTTTTACTCTGGGCTATACAGGGTGTTGGGAAAACCACACACCTGACTACCAATGTTGACGACTGGACTACGGGGTGTTGTGAACTAACCCACCACACCTGTAATACCAGACGTTATTCGTTAGGTTGGAAAAACGGTATTAAGAGCAATCGACTGTCTGAAGAAGGTCGATACTGAAACTAGGTCTGGAGCGGCTCAGATCTGATTTCATTTCTCTTAAATACCGGAACATGGGCTGTTTATTCAGGAAGTACTACCGTTCAGAAAGATTCGAACCAAACAATGATTTGATAAAATGATAATGCACTCATAAAAGTTAAGAATGTATATATATATTTAATAAAAACTGACACAATTCTCTCAATCGTCTATGGACGAATGATAGGAAACAATATTCATACAAAGAAAACTAATTTAGCGTAGTGGCAGATAATTCTGCAATGATCGTCACAATAGAAATAATTTTACTAAAAGAAATCTTGCAATCAAGTGCTGCAAACGACTAACAATAATTCTCTTTTTGAAAACTTGGTGATCTTGAAAACTATGGACATACTTTATAGACACATACACATTTTAATGGGTTGGGTTTTGCCATAAACATAAATACAGAAAACAAACATGAGACTCACCCTGTTTAACACTTATTCACTGGATGTAGTTTTAAAGGCAATTAGATTAGACTTTATTATTCGTTTTCTCCCGCGTCAATCGGTTATTCTAATTAATTCGTCCGGTATATTCGTATACAGTTAAGGTTTTTCTAAGTGATCGTGACCCATTGAAATTGCCGAAACCCGTTGTATTATCTCTGTTTTTGGAAGCTTTGACAATTTGTGGAAACTATACTGATCGCTCGTGTTTTTACTATGAACTTCAATACTTGATCTGAATCGGCTGAGTTTCTATGTTTGCGGAAGTTAACTACACCGGTTTGGAAACTCTCATTATTATTGCACGATACTGTAATTAGACTGACTTTTTAACCTAACTTTTGCGAATGGCATATTCTCGTGTTCACTGTGGAATACCAAATCGAACTACCGCCTTTGACATGAAACTCACGCTTTTATATGATCTTTAACATGGGAGCTAGTGGGCGGAGCTTAGTGTGTTGTGAAGTCGTAAAACTGATAGAGGACTTGTTTTTCTAACCCGTTCTCGCTTATCTATGTTATAATTGGATAATATATTTACGGTAGCTGTCGCGCTATCGCGGAATTAATGACCCCATGTTTATCGAATTTGGACGGGTGTTTGAAATATGGATATGTTTTCTTTCGGTAGTAAATAAAACTGATTTTCTTATCTCGCTGGGAATGTACCCAGTAGCAATCAATAATCGTTGTTTACGCTTCTAGATGAATGATTTATGCGTCCCGTCTACAAGGGGTATTTCTAGGTAATTATTTTTAAAAGCATTTTAATTGTCTCCCGATAACAACGTATGATTTAACGATCGTAGGCTTATCAGCTGTTTTAGTCTAGCATGTGGTCCATATTGACCTTTACTGTTTATCAAGAATGTTACGTTGTTTTGTATCGTAGAAAAATTTCTCTGTATTTACGTGGCTTAACATCTGTTTCCATAACTTTCTCATAAATATATTATTCTGCTTTTTCCTTTGGAGGATATGTTTGTATATACAATTTATTTTTCATCATTTAATATAAGTGACCTAGTACGCCGAAAACATTTACATTGCTTATTCAAATATTTGCAAGGAATCTTGAATATTTGCTTCATAATTACAAAAGCAGTACTCGTGCATATCTCAGTAAATCGACAAAAGTAGACAATCGTAATTGTATGCATCGTTAAAGAAAACGTCGAGGTTTTCAAATTCATTTAATGTTTTGTGAAGTGCATGCAGTTGTCTCAAAAATATACCATGCCTTTGTCTTTTTGTTTTTTAGTATCTTTATATCTGATACTTCCTTCTTGAATTGTTGGCCCAGTTGTTAATTGACCTTCCGTATTATACATAGAAATAGAGCAGTATTGGCTCTCAGCCAGGGAAATATATAACTGATCTCCATCAAAGAAGATGGCAAAATAGTAAAAACCGATGGCTCGACCAGTCGAAAAGGTAGATTTCAGATATTTGTTTATTGATTATGAAATTGCCACCAATGTATCATGTATCAGAAAACATGTGATATATTTTCATTAGAATACAAAAGCAGCATTTCTATTTTTTATAAACCTCTGACTCAAATCAAAAGAAATAAGTATAACAAAACTGGGGTCCTTTCGGATCGATTCAACTATAGAATTCCATCAAAATAAAAATGAAAATTTAGATCCAAATCACTTCTGAAAATTCAAAAGCTCACAAGGATATAAACAATATTCACTTGGGCTTCAGTCTCAATATCGCCTCGAAAAATAATAACTAATAATTATTTATATAATTTAACTTTGATTTCGAGAAAAATCCATGACGTTCTGACTTGAATATAAAGCTGATTGAAACAACGAAAGAACCTCAAATAAAAGGAGCATACAGAGCAAACACGAACTATGAAATTATTGAAAATTAATTATTAGCCATTTTCTATTTGTGTGTTCATCTTAGAGAAAAAGTTTTGCAGCTCATGAGACTCTATGAAACGACCTATAGTGGTCAATATAAGCGTAAAAATGAGCAAGTTAGATTTTTTTTCAATCTTCCAAAAGTCGCAATTTTGAAACCATTCAAAAAATAAAAAGATTTTTTCTTTGAAATATTTGCGATAAAAATATTTAAAAAATTAATACCTATCAAAACTTTGCTGTTTCGCGGTTTCCAAAATTTGGCAAAAATATTTTTTTTTATTTATACAATTTTATTATATATATATGTATATATATATATATAAAGAGTTTACTTTTTCATTGCTTCTTACCTCAATATCACTAGTTTTGTACCTAACTAATCAGCACATACTACCCACCCATATATATAAACTTGCGAAATTTTTTATTTTTGTTTTCTGGGGACCATAATCGGTCAAGACAGACCAAATTTTTTTTGAAAGTCGTGTTATGGTGACTTCCTCAATAGATAGTATTTCTATTGAAATCAACCTAAAAAGGTAGTGGAATTATTCCTGCTTTCCTGTGTGTGTCTGTGTGTATTGTCCATTCTCATTACAGCAAATTTTAATCGAAACCCTTTATCAGGGAGTGCTTCCACCTCTTGTTATCGCAAGAAACCATTTCGTGAGTGATGTTTCTCGCATCGATTCTGCCCTCGTAGTCCAGCTAGAACTTCTAAATACGTTATCTAATGCACTCGAAGATGGTATGAGACGGACTGTCAATTTCGCTGCAGTGGATACAGTTTTCGTCTGGAACATTACTAATACGGAAAGTGAAAGTAAGGAAAGATCCGTGACCCGTGAGAAACGGGCATAAATAATACTCTACTTTCCTGTGTGGGCATTTTAACCATCTTTCCACCTCTCCTATCAGTTGCTTCGTCCACTGTGAAACATCTCTCGTATCCTCCCATCTTTGCTGCCACTTGGTGATTGATCTGGTCCTTATGGCCCTTCCGGTTCTTCCCTACTGGAGTTATAGATTTCCATTGATTCTTCTATTTAAATATCAGCCGGTATCACTCCCGCGATAACCTGCAGTGGTTTTGTAAGCCGATATGACCCTTAATTAGGCTTTTACGCCCCCACCATTTTCCTGTATTTGGCGAGTCTTACCACTTCTCCCCATACCGGTGCCCCATACAATATAATTACGAATTGAACCACCGAATATTTGCACAAGAATTTATCTTCACATGAAGTCCATTCAATATAAATGTATATATAAATATCATGTACATATGTGTGTATTAACGTATTCACATATCTCTTAAATGTAATTTGTCAATTAATCCTCCAAATTAGCTAAAAAGAGTAAAAGTTTAACTTCAACTCTTGTATTCAATAAATAAATAAATAAAAATAATGCCTTGAGACACTCCCACCAGCTGAGGCTCTGTCTGCGGCTTTTTTCGCGATTTGTTTTATGTGTTCCTTGAAAGTCAATTTCTCACTTTTGTGCACTAACGTGATGGTCTCCAATTATGAAGGTAATCCTTTCTCTGTACCTCGGGCCATTCATTATAACGGCTTCCGTCCTGTGGGGTGCTAATTTTAGGTCGTTGTTTCCAATCCATTTATCGATTCTCATCAGCGAGATATCCGTCAATGTGCAAAGATCTTCGATTGTCTATAAATATAAACCGTGCGTAACCTGATAAATTGAAATTTCGCATAGACTTTGATTTACCCAAAACTGTGTATTGCATAATAAAATAATAATCATCAATGGAAAATTTCCCAAAATAGACAAATTACGATAATGGCAGTCGCCCACTGCTCCATATCCATTTTGTAGTAGAAATATGTTCCAGTGTGCAACGTGAACCGGGTCGTTCGTTGTAATTGTTGATTGTGTTTACGAAATTGCATTCAATCAGCGACAAAATTAATTCACTCCAAAGGTTTCTATTAAGTGGTGTTTAAATGTACAACAGGCAGGCCTATACCAATCGTTTTACCCACAATAATGATATGATGGGAACAATTTTATCCATAACATCGAATGTATTACAACCTCAAGATCGTTCCGCAAGAATTGAATATTTCAAGCTGCTTCTAAATCAGTATAACAAAAACTAACACACGAATTGAAGTGAATAATTTTCATAATACTTTTGTTTATGGAGTAGAAAATCATGACGTTATAAATTTTTTGTGTTTAAAGTGGGAAAAACACATTTTACGTAGACAAGTATTTCATTTTTACCGCGGATAGAGATAGTTATTAGGACCCTAATAGGACCAATTCAATCGTCAGGTTTTATGCATTGGTTATTTTGAAACCTTTATATAGGAGATTTTTTGTAAAATGATATATTTCCAAAACAAGCTTTGCTACCACGGTGCTCCCAAGAACATTACAGGGCAACCTTTCGTGAAGCCAGGCATTTTAAAAAAGTTCTACATCCTGCCTAGAAATATGGCTCAAATTTGAGAACACCATTTATTTTGAATAAAGTTAAATCAACCGCGTCTAGAAATTTGAGAATTTCGACGTTCGTCCTCTTTACTACATTTTCTATTTCACCCATTATATCGGATGTCTCGGATACACGCAAGAATATTATTTTTACTACGCAGTACTTTTCCATATAACTATATTTGAGCTTTCAATTTCCAACTCCAATACTATTCTCGATTTTGATATGAGGATCGACTTTCCATCCGAAAGTAACAATTTTTTGAAGTGCCTTCATTGACTTACTGGCATCATTATTTTTAATTGACTTACTGTTTACCTATTAAGAATATTGTATAAACTGGTATTTTTTAAATGCGTTTCCAACGAAATTTTCAATATCAATTAGCCAATTTGATTGAACCATATTCCTGTATTTCATAAATAAAGTATTCATTTGAGTATGGTTTTCATTGAATTCTCGAGCTTCTTTCAGAAACTACCATCTCAATTTTAATGGTTTTACGTTTGATAAGAAATGGAGGACAAGTAATTTTTGGTATAACAAAGAAGTCGTGATAACCAGACGTCGGAAGGAAAGCCCTTTCATTAAACATACCGTCAATATAAATGACAGGTATACACTTTTTTGTGATACTTAAAATATTCTGAGGTCTTCGGTGAATCTCTCTACCTGAAACCTAATTTTACTCGGAAGGCCTTCTACGAATTCCATGAGCATCAATAGTAGGCAGATTTCAAAGAAGAACGGCTGAAATATATCTAGTTGTGATCGGTGTATACAGGATGATTCACGGTTTCGAAACAATTGCTATTGTGTCAACTATAGAAAATAGATTTCTTATAGTCTACTATCAGTAGGGCATACTGTTGCTACAAGAGCACAATAATTGGGGTAAGAGAGCTTCATCCGTTCAAATTCTATTTGATCTGATTTTCCATGCGTGTTTTCTTTTTAGTCGCGATTTTTTTTATATTTTTGATTTGACAAAATATGCAGGGTATTAACGAATTCGATCGCTAAACTCGATAAATTCCTCGCGTGAAATATTCTGTATAAAATTATTTTCCCTCTTGGATAGACGATGCTGTAGAAATTAGTGCTACCAAAACTTCTCATTTCGTCAAGATGTTCTCTCCTCATCAAGAGCTCGAACTTAAAGTAAACAATATTACGTATTCTATAGAAAAAGAATATATTTTATTAAACCAATTCCCAAACATTTGATAATACAGTACTGGAAATGGCGGAAACGTAAAAACTCGCAGTCTTCAATGGCTTCAACAGAAGGCTTTTTGTAATACACGAATATGTTTCGCAGCTTCTTTCTTAGTCTATTTTTCACAATGTACGAACCCACTGTTTAAATGAAGATTGATTTACAACTATATTGAACTTTCAAAATCATTAAGAGTAGACAAGTGGTTCGATCGCATTTTTTCTTTTAATAACATTATAATTAATTCCAATTACATTACACTTTTGATGGGGCAAAAGTACAAAGCCGCTTTATGCTTCTTTTGGTATTCTACTGAGGTCAAATTATGAGGATCTATATGAATTCTGTGGCCCTTGCTAGGTATTTTACAGAACACTTATTCAGCCATTGTTATAGCAACACGTTCTGTCAGGGTGTCCCTGAAAATAGTGCGTTCCTTCCACTTGCGGATAGTGTTCGGTAATTATAGTAAAGAATGCGAAATTCTTACATCAACAAAAGTTTAATTTTTATAAATAATATGTGAAATGTGTAGTAATTTCCAATAGCTGGAAACACCGCCGCCAAAGGCATTGTTCGCGGTGATAACGACCTTTCACGTTTGATGTCGCCGCATTTACCTAATTATCTTATTTGGAAAAATGATTGCTCCTAGTGTATGGGGTAATGTTAAAAACCCAACGGAAAGCAACTTTGGGTTAATTATTTGAGCTTTTATCTTGTCATAATGAAAGTATGGCTTGTATACACAAACACATTGAAAATGTCACTAAACTTTTACAAAAATTGTTCGAAATGTCCTCCATTCGCACATATACAAGCTATACCGTAGGTAGTTAGCGTATTGTGATATCCCCGAATGGAAAACGAAGCCATCGCGACAAAAATTTCAACTTAATGGCTCAAGTTATAACGCGCGAACACTAATCACTTATCTTGAACCGCACACTACATCCTTGACGGCGGAGGCGATGAATGTTTCATTGCGTACGAGATTACCACTTTTTGATATACATTGTGATGTTCAATTATTGTTTCAAATTGCGTGTTCTACATACCCTTTCAAGAAACGCATTATTTTCGGGAACACCCTGTATATATATACAGTGCGCTCGTAAAGTATGGAACCATGTAAGTATATTTGGAATGGCTTGACTTACATCAATAACATTTCATGTGAAACTACGAACTCAATTTTTGTTTTTGGCGATGTTGCCAAGTTTACATCTTCTGAGATGTAACTTTTCATTTTCAAATGAATCACTCTGTATATTTTAAGAAAATCTACTATACCCTGAGTCGGAAATGATAGTCAGTGACGTCAGTCACTAGATCAGAAACAACACAATAAGAGCGGCAAAATAATATAATATTTCACAATAAAAATCTATTGTATCCCGAATCTATAATCTTGATATGCCGCTTGTTTTAAATGCAATAGATCATACGGAGCATTTGAAGCAGCCTCTATTTTAACGAAAGTTCGTTGTCGAGGTTAGCAATTGTACTGATATTTATCGACGGCGGGCGGAGGTTCCAACACTGAACGATCGAGCTAAGATGAGTCACTGACTATTTTTTCCGTCTTATGGTATATATTTTATTGCCAACTCAATATTACCATGTTTGGATGGGTTTCTCCAGGTTTGAGACAAATTGTTTCACTTTTGTAATCAAGAATAACTTAATTAAAACCATAATTAAAACCGGAAAATGAACTGAACAATATCAAAGGAGATTGTTCAATATGATTTCCATTTCTCTGCAAACATAATTCAACTTTCCTTATGGTTTCCTGCGAGATGAGTCGGTTCCCTCTCCTATTCTTTGTTTCGGAGATTTTGTGGCCAATTCAGGTAGACTTCAATTTTCAAGAATCCCCGCAAGAAATAGTGAAATGGGGTCAAATCTAGAGACCTTGCAGGCTATTCAATAGCTCCGCTTCTTCCAATCGAACGGTTTGGAAATTCATTGTTTAGGAAGTCACGAACACCAACATAACAAGGAGGAACTCCAAGTTGCTGAAACCAAAAAATATTGAAAAGCGTCTGACTAGTTCTAGAATTGATTCTAATAATGCCCAATAGTGCTCCCGTGTCAGAGTACCATCGAAGAAGTACTGTCCAATTGTATATTGTAGTGGGGTCGATATGGCTCTTCAGCCGTAACTCGACCTATAAGGTCTTTTGTACATTACTCTTAATCTATTCAAGACCCGGGATTCCGAGACTCCTTGCGAGCTGGGAGCTAAGTTCCTGATGTCTGAGACCCCCGTAAAGCTAGCAGAACCACCTTGGGATTTTCGATTTTTTTATGCCATAATTTCAGGCTAATTTATTACCTTATTGAAAATTGATTTGCTGTTCAATTATGGGAGATATGGCGGGTTCTGCTACCTTAAAGTTAAGCTAGCAGACCCAAAGAGCTAATCTAATGTTTATAGAAAATCTGAGCACACCATAATTTCAGGCTCACGTTTGAACCCACTGTCGATTTTTCTTATATAGGTTTCTTTATCATGGGTTCTGCTAGCTTTACCTTAAAGCTAGCAGTCCAATAATTTGATTATTGCAAATTCCTGCCATATATTAATTTTCTGTGGGTACTGCTTATTCATCATACAATGGAAATTTACATACCAGTACCTGCAGTTTGTTTAATAATGGAGCCATTCCAATAAAATGTTGCTCATCAAAAAAATTATTTGGCTACAAAAATCAGGATTATAATTTTGTCGGTCTAAGATTGTTAAAACTGCATCCTACGGTCTGGATCATCTTCGTCCGAATCTTGCTCCAAAGTCACTTTGGAAAGATGCCATTTTTACAACAGACATTTGACTCATTTCATTTTCCCCAGCAACAATTCTTCTTGGCTTATTAGGGTTTTCTAACATAGACAGAAAAATGTTGTGGACGATGTCGTGTAGAATCATTCTCCTCAAATGTATTTACTGTGCCACGTGAAATAGGAGATCTACCTTCATATTCATAATTGAACTCACATACCTCCTCATATGTTCGTAGTATCCTCGCATTGAAAATATTGAACTAATAATATAAGCTTTCAATTTTACCTGCCCCTACATCTCTTTATAATGAAAACTTGTGTTATTAAACTGATGTTCTGTTAAATATACCACGATTATAGTTCGATTCTATTCAAAATTAATATAGGGGGTTTTTGGAGTCGGACATTATGATTTATTTGTCAAAATTAATGGATTCAAGATGGCTCCAATATGGTGATCAGTTTTGTGGATATAATCGTATTCTAACAGAAATTTGTATGTGGTGGTTTTTGGGGTCAAAGATCATGATTTTTTTGTCAAAATTCACGAATTTAAGATTGCTGCTCCAAGATGGCGACGACTTTTGTGGGTTTTTTGGGTCGTAGATTTTTAATTTTTGTCAGATGACGGATTTTATGAATGACTGAAAAGAATTAAATAAAAATGATTGAAAAAATAGACAAGTTTTTATACAAAAAAAGGAAAAAATAATTTCTTTAATTTTTTGACCTATGTTGTTCTGTGAGTAACAGATTCAAAATCTTCCCGCTCAAGAATACCTATTTTATATTCGCGGCAAGCTTTTGAATCTGTTACTCACAGAATAACCTAGGTCAAACAAGTAAAGAAATATTTTTTTCCGTTTTAGTGCATTTGTATGAAAGCTTGTCTTATTTTTTTCTCAATCATTTTTATTTAATTATTTTTAGTCATTCATGAAATTCATCATTCTATTGAATTCGGACAAAAATTGATAATCTGTGACCTCAAAAAATCCACATACCAATTTTGGATGGAACAAAACACGTCGTCTTCTTGGAGCCGCCATCTTGAATTCATGAATTTCGAATAAGAAATCATGATGTACGACTCCAAAAACCCCCACACACCAATTTTGAATGGAATCGTACTATAATCGCAAAAGTCGTCGCCATCTTGGAGCCGACATCTTAAATTCGTGAATTCTGAAAAGAAAATCAGGATATTCGACCCCAAAACCCAATTTCATTTAATTCGACCCCAAAGACCCAATTTCTATTGGAAAAGGGCAATAACCACAAAACTCATCACCATATTGGAGCCGCCACCTTGAAAACATGAATTTTGGCAAAGAAATCATGATGTCCGACCCCAAAAACCCCACATAGCAAAATTCCATAATGCATTGTCACCGGAATTATGAAATCCTGCCAAATTTCACTTTAGTTCGACAACTAGAAGTTGGTCAAAATTTACTTGCAAGATTTGATTGATCTCATTCTGTAACTCGATCGGCCAGGTTTTCTGCAGCCAGCTCTCAGACATGATAAATGATTCGTTTTGGGACGAATATTCGCCCCAAACAAATCATTTTTCAATTTCGAAAAAATAAAAAAAAGCTGCCAGAGCTGAGGTTTGAACCCACGCTCACCTACGCGCAAACCAGTTTAAATCTGCCGCCTTAGACCGCTCGGCCAACTGGAGAGGTAGTAAGTGTCAAAATTATTTTCAACATGTTATCACATTATATATAATATAAAAAGGCCATACAAAACTTTTCCACAATTTTTGCCCAGGCAGTCAATAATTTTTCTTATGTTTGCTGGAGGACTAACATTTAAATAACATTTCATTCTGTTACTCTATTGGCCAGGTTTTCTGCAGCCCGCTCTTGGCTTATACTTTTCTCTTACTTCAGTTCATATTGTTTCCCCACTTTCCTTGAAAATGGCTCCAAAATGTGAGCTGGGGGCAGTAGCTAGTTTCTTATAATATTCGATGTCACAAATGTGAGTCAACCAGCAGTCAATAACACCTACTCTGCAGAAGATACGGTAAAAACGTGATCAACAATCGCCTTTCAAAGTCCAGGTGATAAAGAGTTATTCTATTTATTATTCCTAATGCACATTAATCAATGATTAATTTGTCGAAATTAATACCACATGTCGCAAGAAGATTCTGGTTGCGAATAAACAAACACATGTATGAATGTCATTCAGAATTATTTTGTGTAAATTTTTATTACTTTGTATTTCCATTTTAATTTATGGTATGTACGCATGTAACATAAATTGTTTGTTCATCGAATTAGGTTATCAAACGCTTAATGGAATTGTGCGGTACATGGCTTAGTTTTCTTTTTCGTAAGTGGCCCGATGAAAAAAATGCGTTTTTTAAGAAAAACTAATGAACAATTTTAAAAGAAGCAAACCTCATCCAAGAGTTCTACCAAAATCGGGATTACTCCTTCAACTGCTATAGGTCGAAAAATTCTCCCATAATCAAGATATGACTCTTGCCCATTTTTCTGTGTTGACGTAACCGCTGAAAACTAATAGTTTCCAGGGAGCTCTATAGGCGATATTTTGCAAAAATGTGAATCATACTTAACGAAAATATGTATATGTGTGTAATTACTATAGTTGAGCACCACAAAGGAACAAAATATTGTCACTAAACGGGTCCGTCACTGTTTAAATACAGAACCAATTATTGTTCGTTCATCACACTTCACTAAAGACAACACAGGTACTTAAAAAATAAAACAATCACAGTTTACTGCTGAAATATTGAGCACGACACTGTATCTGAATGACGTTCTATCTTGACTTCGCCGCTTAGACTGGTTCTCGTATAGGTCAATAACAACAAGTAGTAACGATCGGAAGTCACTAGATGTATCCTATTATTCCATAGTTTTCTTGGAACTTCGACGTCACGCTTGGTAAACATGCGGGGGCATTGAATGAATTTCTTGACGTGTTTTTTGGGTAACCGTCCACAGTCTGAAAATGAAACTATAATCAGGAAAATCAATACAAGTATAGAAAGGGCGTTTCGAGAATGACCTCGACCTCTGTGTGACGCCGTAGGCAGATTCATACAGAAACAACGGCAGTGGAGTACTGTATTCGTAACAATATATTCAATTCAACGCGACCACGTTGTTATTTTTGTCTCTTGGTGATGCCAAGAGTAAATTCACAATAACTGAATGCTATATAAAATATATATGATTTACAACGTAACCTATGCCTGTCATGCCTTTGAAGTCTCCTGGAACCGAGAATGAGTTTACTTAAACTTACGATCAGATCACTTGGAACTACTAATGACAACAAGTAAAAAACAAGCAAGTTCACATTCTAATAATTTTGTGTGGCGTCCTTTATTATATGAAGTAAAAAATGTTAAAAAATGTACCGCTACATACTATTGAATTCATTCAATATTGAAAGGGCAGCTCACCGCTACAATTCTTCTAACTTTTTGTGATACATTTTTCGCGAAACTCATTGTTGTTTTTGTGTGCAATATTACCGACACAATTTGATGTTACATTTTAGATATACTGAGACTAGTCTTTTGCTGTTCTTCAGTTCTTTCAAAATTGCTTTGGCCGTAGACTTTGAGTCCCGGCAACAAAATATTTATGAAACTATACTAAGTTTGAGCGAACAAAATATAAAATTAGCACTACAGAGAATTATTCCTGACAGACACGACAAAAATATCATTTCTTGGCATGGTTTTTTGGGTAACCTTCCACAGTCTGAAAATGAAAATATAATTAGTAAAAATTAAACCCTTGATATTAATTTACTTTTTACCTACCCAATTCAAGAACTAACATTTACTTTAGTCACCATCGTAGCAATGAGCAAACTATACAATTAGTTCTGTACCAACCTTGATATATATATTATGAACCAATTGGCCAGATGAAAAACAATTTTAAGAAACTTTTACAAACAAGCCAATACATTTGAGCCTAGTCTGTATGTATGTTACTTTACTATAATATAAAAGCTTATTCAATTGATCGTGATTAAGTTGGATTATGTATCTTCTTTATTTGTTTTTCTCTTCAGCTGTTTCCAAACATTTAAAGTAGAATGTTATACATGCATGTACCTACGTGTGTATACATGTCTGTATGTGTATACAGGTATATTTAGGTTTTTTTTATATGTATGTGTATATAAATCAGTAAACTCGCCTATTGATATCGATTTATGTCTTGTTATTGGGATTTATTCCTGTTTAAACATTAAACAAAAAAAAAATTTTTTTTTTTTCTCTTGCAGAGACTTTGTAGCTTTTTAAATGATGTCAATTGTGATCTGATTTTTTGGGTAACCTTCTGAAAATGAAAATATAATCAGGAAAATCTATCGTGTAGAAAGGCACGGTCTAGAAACTAATTAGTTCACCCCGATAAGTTACTGCGTTCACCAAATTATATTTTCTAAAGAAAAATTATTCAAAAAGTAACTTGCCGTATTTTGAATTTTCCTATAAAAAAAAATAGTAAAGATTCAAAAGATACTTCTCTATATAGTTTTAGATTGACGTTTCGGGGACTATATCTGCCCCCGTTCTCAAAATCTTCTAAATCTCCTTTAATTAATAGTTTGAATAATTTGTTTTTTTCTCTTGGAAAGCAGTTGTTATTGGAAAAAAGAATGCAGGCCGTTTCTTTCAATTTTCTCCTCTCTTGATGTGGTTCCTTCTCCAAGAGTATCGTCCTATTTCATTCAATCGTATGATCGCCATTGGATGTGAGGATATGTTCTGCAATTTTTGATCCGGTTATTTGTCGATTTCTGATGTATCTCTGATGTTCACTTTGGCGCACTTCTAATGGTCTTGACGTTTTACCTATATAACTATCACCACACGAACGAAGGTATGTTGTAAACACAGTTTTTGGTACTTTCTTCGGCGTTTTTTGGTTTTGTTTGTGTTAGTACAGATCTCAGTGTGTTTGTTGTTCTAAATGATGTTCTCACATCATACCTATGTAGGTTGTGAAATGTGTAGGTGGTGGTAGTACTTCTGTTGGTTGTGTTAATTGTTGTTTTCAATGTCAGTGATTGTTTTTTCCACAAACTGATCCGGATTTGCATTTTCCCTGAAAACACATTTTATGAGATTTATTTCTTCCTGTAGATTCTGGTTGGAATTGCAACTGTTTGGGCTCGATTATTGAGTTGTGTAGATATCGATTGGTATGTATCTTCTTTCTGTGTACAGATGTTTCCATTCGAGATGATGATTTTTGGATCATGACATCTAAAAAGGGTTATTTTGTTCTGATTCTAACGTGAATTTGATCGTTGGTTTTTGTTCGTTTATATGACCCAAGAAATTTTTTAATTCTTCTTCACTTCGATTCCAGATAGCGAAAACATCATTCACGTATCTCCACCATATTTTTGGACCATTGTGGAAAGTTTCAACGAAGGATTCTTCAAAGTATTCCATGAATATGTTACTTAAAATGGGTGACAAAGGAGAACCCATCGCCATACCAAACTCTTGTTGATAAAATTCGTTCTTGAATTGGACGTCAGTCCTCAGTGATGTGTCATTTTTTAATCTTTTTTCACAATTTCCAGAGTTTTATCAATAGGGACATCAGTAAACAAACTTTCGACATCAAAACTTACTAGGAGATCTCCATCTTGAATTTGTAATTCATTCAATTTCTCTAGAAAGTGAGGGGTATTCCTTATGAAGCTATTTCCATTTCCAGATAGTGGTTTCAGAATGTTGAGTAGGTATCTAGCGAGTTTTTGTGAAGGAGATCCAATGGACCTTACAATAGGACGTACAGGATGAGCTGGTTTGTGTATTTTTCGTAATCCATAGAAATGTGGGGGTTTGCTGTGGTGTGATACTAAGTCTCTGCGTTCTGTATTCGTGAGTATTTGTTTGTGTCCACCAAAGTGCTGCAACTGCGGAGGTGTCCAAAGACAGTACTACAGAGGTACAGGAAAAATAAACCAGCCAAAAGAAAGAATGGAAAATCATTTTAATACAAATATGTTCTCAACTACATTGGATAAAATACTCTCAGCTCTGGATGAACTAAAGACACAACATAGTCAAATGAAAACGTAAAAAGGAATACCCCAACTTCAACAGTCAAAGTCCTTAAATAAAAAAAATATACGTACGGAATAGATCAGACGTTGGGTATGGAGCCACTGTAGGCTGGGCTTGTCCTCAGCTTTCATTGAGAAATATACCTTTCTTTCAAAAGGAATTGTTTATGAAGGATATGGCTCAAATTCATTGAAAATTATTTTTTGTGTAGAAAATATCCTACTTTAAACTAACATTTCTTCCACTAGAGCTGTTACCATTTCAAAACTTCTATTCAGTTATAGATAGACTAATATTGCATATCCATTTTTAAATTAATGTGTAGTGTTTATTACCACAGTTGAATCAACTGTCTTTGTGCGAGTTTTTCTTAATATACCTTCTGTTCAATTGAAAAGACACAATTTACACCATTGAGATGTGGAGTAAAGATATGAATGGGAATGGAACTTTTGTGTTTTTAAGTGCATGCCGAGTACAGTGCCTCTTCCCAAAAAATTGGCATTGCTAAGAGAATTCAAAACTTTTCTAGAATATATTAAATACAACGTCAATAACTGAATAATGACAACTTCGTGTAAACATCAGCGTCCTCCTATACGCTCTGCACGCATGGGGTCGTAAGATCAAAGAACTCTAGCAAGGCATTCGAGAGAAAAGAAAACGTTTCTTCATAGTTACGCATGCTTCATCATGCGACATGTCATTCGTAAATAATTTGATTGAAGCGACAATAGACGGTGAAGGCTGATTCACGGAAACGCACGAAGTAAATCTATCTAGCAGCTTGTAAATGTGAGGACTCCGGACTCCTAGCCTAGCTATCGATTGTCTCGAATAGAACGCCAGAGGCGGATGCTGGGCATTATGGCGCGGTGTCTGGGACGACAATTTATTCATGTATTTTTGATCAAACAATCTCCATACGAAAGTTTTTCAATAATTTGTATACGCTTCCCAATGTATTTATAATGTATAATGACCAAAGAGATAATCCATCTCCTTTTCGTGAAATGGAAATGAGATGCAGAACATATACAGGCTTCGAAGTATTTCATCAAATTTAAGTTTGAGTTGTCCCATTATGCATATAAAAATAACCAACACACAGTGGTCGGAATTCTCAAAAAGCTGGACAAAAGTATAAATTTCAAAATCGTCGGTATAAGTCGATACTACAGAATATTCTAGGAAGGGAGTCACTGTCACTTTATAAAGGGATAGAGAGCTAGCTTACCTGTAGCCTATAGGCCCCTACAGACGTCACGATTTATTTGATCCGATATCGGGGAGCCAACATCGAGCCTGATTGGCTCGACTGTACACACGTTCCTGTTATGTAATCAATATTCAGTTGAAAACTATTCAAAGTAACTTCATTTTAACTATTCAAAAATATCTCTTTTGACATCAATCAATTAATTCAATGTCAAATTCTTCTGTTTTAATTTTAGTCCAGTGATAATAAAACTAATATCATGTCACACGCTCTCCTTTAAGATTTGTTCAATGTAGTGACAAAATCTTTGAATCTCGCAGGTGGTTTGATAATTCTTTTTTCGCGACAACTTGTACTTGGTTCTTCTATTGATAATGTATCATTTTCTTTCTCCTCATATGAAGGAACTGCTGTTTCTTCTTTGTTGACCTCATCTGTACTTTCTTCATTGGGTATTGGTCGCAAATGAATTCTATTTCTTCGGTATTCTCCGCCATCCTCTGTTCGCACCAAATAACTATCTGGTTCTTTCTTCTGCTCTAATATTTTTCCTGGAATCCAATTTCTTATTGATTTCTGTAAAACAACAGGTCCTTTCAAGTCAGGAAGTTTCTTTTTATTGAAAATTTGAAAAATTGAATCGAATGGTGGGCCATTATCTGACATGATTATTTGTGGGAGCCCATGGGATTTGAAAACACTTAACAGAGCTTTCCGGACAGCAGCAAAATCTTTCTTAGATACCATGACCATTTCGACAAATTTGGAATGATAATCACAAATAACCAAAAAGTTTTGATTTTTCACTTGCATGAATCCATTCCAATTTTCTCCCAAGGAAGTTCAGGTACAGGATGTGATCGTAGTGGTTGTTTGGAATTGGATTTAGAATACCTGAGGCAAATTAGGCAAGAAGAAATCAATTTTGAAATTTGTTCATTGATTTGAGGCCAAAACACAGATTCTTGGGCTTTCTTTTGACATAAAACTATTCCTTGATGGGTTGAATGAATTCTATTCAAAATTTCCAATCTTAATTCTCTGGGTATAATGAGTTGATTACCTCTGAACGAAAATCCGTCATATTCAAAAAGTTCATCTTTGTAAGAATAATAATGTTTTGCCAATTTCCCCACAGACGTTATCTGATTAGGCCATCCATTATTAATATAATGTAAAACCATCTGTAGTTCTTCATAATTTTTTATTTTTTCTAAAAGTTCTTTACGTTTTTCATCAGATACTGTTATAATGGAGCGAATATAAAAATCGTCAACCTCACATGTATCTTTTTTGTCTTTAGGAGGATTTCTTGACAATAAATCTGGAATGTGAAGTTCCTTACCAGGCAAAAATTGTAAAGTAACATCATATTTGAGAAGCTTTATGACAAGTTTTTGAAGTCTTGTTGAAAGTGAATCTATAGGTTTTTTTACAATACCCAAAAGAGGTTTATGATCTGTTATTTTTTTTTTTTTTTATGTTCTGGTTCCCACGAAAAGGGATTCCTGTAATTTCAAGAACATCGTGGGAACCAAGGGAAAGAAGGTAGGAGTTGGTGTTCTTTTAAATTTCTGGAGGTTGTATGCCTCGGGGAACACCTCCCTAGGCAATGAGTTCCAAAGCCTCGGTGTTCGTTGGATGAACGAGTCTTTGGAAAGTGATGTTCTGCAGGTCTCCAAAGTGACCACGAAGGGGTGTGATGACTGAACTTGACGGGTTAGTCTCGAAGAGACTGCCAAAGCAGGAACGATTGTTGATATTTCAGAAGAGCATCGCCCATGAAAATATCTATAAAATAGAGACAAATCGCCAACTTTTCTACGGTGTTCCAGACAAGTGAGCGAGTTTGTAAGCGAGGCATCACCGACGAGACGAATTGCCCTTTTTTGGACAGAATCCAATAGCCTCAGGATATGTTTAGGTGCCGCGCTCCAAATATGGGAACAGTATTCCAGGACAGGTCGGATATGTGCCTTATAGATCATAAGCAGCTGGGAGTAATACCAAGCATCGATATGGATGACTTCAGTGGTATGGTTTTTTCCGATTTTCCCGGAAAGGTTATTGCTAATAGTAATACCAAGCGGTTGGATTACTCCTGACAAAGTTATGTTAGGCACAGTGAGATCGACTTTTCTAGAGAAAAGACATGCTTGTGTTTTGTTTGCATTGAATTCTACCAAGTTATTAGATCCCCACTCGAGAATTGTTGCTAAGTCCATATTTATATTATTATTTCTTCCACGTTCATTTCTGGTTTCACGGGCTGATATAGGGGCCCTGGAAGAGAAAGCGGTATGGAGGGTACTATCATCGGCAAAGCTGTGTACTGGACATGAAGTTGCTTTCAACAGGTCGTTGATGTGAAGTAGAAATAGTGTTGGTGCGAGAATAGATCCTTGCGGAACACCAGCATTTATGAGTAGAGTGTCAGATGAAACTCCATCGACCACTACATGGAGAGACCTGTTTGAGAGAAAACTAGCAAGCAGAGAACACAGCTGAGGGGGCAAGCCATAAGACGGAAGCTTGGCGAGGAGTCCCTGGTGCCAAACTCGATCGAACGCCTTGGAGATATCTAATGCCACAGCTAAAGTTTCTCCATACTTTTCAATAGATAGCTGCCATATATGTGAGACGTAAGCGAGCAGGTCACCAGTTGATCTCTGATGGCGGAAGCCATATTGCCTATCGTTGACAATTCCTGAGTCTTCCAGATATTTCATGAGCTCGATGTTGATGGCTTTTTCCATGACCTTTGAAATAATAGATAGCAGTGCGATAGGTCTGTAGTTGCTAGGTAGGGCCTTTTGCCTTTTTTAGGGACTGGCTGTACTCTTGCAATTTTCCAATTGGACGGAAATACCCCCAAATTGTGAGAGTGGTTGAACAACTTGCAAAGAACAGGTGTTGGTTCGGGGGCACATTTCTTGAGAACAATTATCGGGATTCCGTCAGATCCACAGGCTTTGTTGGTGTTGAGACCCAGCAAAATCTTTCTGATAGTACGTTGGCGAAAGGTGATCTCGGGCATGTGACTGTCAATAGGTGTAATGTTCGGGGGTTGTTTTCCCGATGAATCCAGAGTGGAATTTCCAGCAAATAGCTGCGCAAAGATATTGGCTTTTTCCTGGGCAGTCGTTGCTAGTGTTCCATCTTCTTTGGTTAGAGGACGAAATGAGCTGGAAGTGAAGTTTCTTCCCACAGCTTTGGCGAAAGACCAAAATGAACGGGATCCGTTAGGACATTCAGCAAGTTTTGATCTTATTTTGGCATTGTGGGCATCTTTTGAGCATTCTATTGTCTCTTTGCATATGCCTCTAGCCTCGACATATGCTGCTCTGGTCTCAGGGCCCGGATTTTTTAGCCATCGATGATATGCTGCCTGTTTAGAAGCCACAGCTCTAGAGCAGTTTCTGTTAAACCAGGTCTTATCGGATGATGTTCTTCTTTCGGTATTCGGTATGTAGGTTTGCATCCCCAACATGATGATTTCAGAAATTGTCTCAGCACATCGTGTTGGATCTACTGAAGAGAAACAAACTCTCTTCCATGGAAACGCTGAGAAAAACATACGAAGACCTTCCCAGTCGGCCGAATTGTAATGCCACATGAGACGGGGTGGTATTGTGCAGCTCGATGGTAAATGGAAAGAGCATGTTGTGGAGATGAGGGTGTGATCAGAGTTTCCAAGTGGGACACAAACTTCTATTCTATACGGGTCAGGATTGGTGGTGAGGAAAAGATCTAGTGTATTGGCAGACTGGTTGTTGACATCAGGGATGCGGGTTGGTTGCTCGACCAGTTGTTCTAGACCATGAGTGATGGCGAAGGCCTCGGCTTGACGACCCGCATCATCTGTTTTGTTAGAGAATTTGAGCCAGGCAGCGTTATGTACATTAAAGTCTCCCATGATTATGGTTTCAGCTGTTGGATGGTTCTCCTGAATGTAGTCCAGTTTGAGTGATAAAAACTCAAAGAGGTCGTTATATGAAGGTTCATTAGGTGAAAGGTAAAGGCAGCAGAGGAAAGTCAGTTTGGTATCAGATAGCTTGAACCACATCACATCAAAGTCTTTCGGTTCCAAACTCTCTTCACGCTGGCATGAAAGGTTAGCCTTAGCGTAAAGGCAGACTCCACCTTTGAACCTGAATCGAGAATGGAGTTCGTAACCAGGACAAAGCATATGGACCTTGTTGGTGGACGAGTTTACTTGTGTTTCTGTTAGAGCCAGAATATCCGGTTTTTTCGTCTGTAGGATGGTGGACGTCATTGATGTTCTTACAAAGATTAGTTATATGATTTGCAAAAACCAAGTTTTTGTCTATTTGCAATCCCAAAAATTTTGCAGACTCCTTGTTTTCAATCAGTTGAGAACCTAGGTAAATTTCCAGCGAGGAGCACTTGAGTGTGATAATGCTAGTCTTCGCGATGTTGAATGATAAAAGGTAAGCATCACACCATTCTTTTATTTTTTTTATATCTTGGCTAATCCTTTGCTGCAGTTGCATCTCATTATTGCTGTGCCAAAATAATGTAGTGTCATCTGCAAATTGAGTTATATTTGCAGATATATCAATGCAAGCTAAATCGTTGATAGATAGCAAGAAGAGAATTGGGCCGAGAACCGACCCTTGTGGAACTCCACGAGTTACTGTCTGGGATTGTGATATGTTGCCATGGAGTGTGACTTTTTGAGTGCGTTCTGATAGGTATGATCTGAACCATCTCAACGATACGTCTCTAAAGCCATATACTTCTAGCTTTTGCAGCAGGATTTCGTGATCCACACAATCAAACGTTTTCGAAAGATCACAAAAAACCGCTGCTGCCATTTCTCGATTATTAAGACGTAGATATACCTCTTCTAACAGATGGAACATAGCATCTCCCGTACTTTTTGAGCTTTGAAATCCAAACTGACTGGAACTAATAATATTATTTCTATTTAGAAACAACATAATTCTTATTTTAACAAGTTTTTCTATGATTTTCGTGAGGGTAGGTAGCATAGAAATAGGCCTGAAGTTAGCAGGATTGCTGATGTCACCACCTTTGTGTAAGGGAATAACAATCGCTGTTTTCAAACATGTAGGAAATATTCCCAATGTAAAGCTTGCATTTATAGCTTCCGCCAGGGCAGTGAGAGCGGAATTTGGTAAATTGGAGAATATCTTTATGGTCATGTCATCCCAACCGGAAGAGTTTGTATTTTTTATTTCTTTAAAGATTTGCTTAATTTCTGTAGCATCTGTAGGCATGAAAAAAAATGTCTCTGATATGGATCTGTCCTTGAGAAAACTTAATGGATGAATATTAGATTTTATTTCTTTTGATAAGTTGTATGCCACAGTGCAATAATAGTTATTTATAAAATCAGAGTTTAAATCAGTTTTTAGTGGAGCCGTATTGTTTTTCCCTCTGAGGTCATTTATAATTGCCCAGCTCTCTTTCTGTTTGTTTGCAGATCTTTCAATTCTTTCATTATAGTAACGCTGTTTTGCAGTCTTTATAGTATTTCTATAAATACTTCTATACCTATTGTAAAAGGAGTTAAAGGCTGCATCGTTACCCAAATATTTACGAATTGAATGTAGGGATTGTAGATTTTCTGCTGATATTTTTATGCCTTTCGTAATCCATGGCTTTTTTACTTTTTTTTTTTTTTACGTGAACCGGCGAAGATGGCTCCTGCTCTGGCGAAAAATGTAAAAGTTAGACGTATATAAAGCTGATACAGTCAACTGAAAATCATTCAGTATTTAATAACCATTTATTAACTATTTTCTAACATATACCACATACGTTTCAAGCGACCTCAATACCAGACGCACTCGATATTTTAATTAGATTTAAAAAATGCATGTGTTCAATGGGCAATTTTGTGTCGGCCGTCTTGAATTTGACATTTTTGACTGCAAATTCGGTTTCAGCGACCTCGAAAACATAAGGATGTAGTTTTGTACACATTTTTTGTAAATTAGTGACTTTGTACAATAGGATATCGTCATTGAACATGGGTATACAGTGTGTCAAAATTAAAAGTTGCTAGTGGGAATATCGCGGAAATGAAAAAATATATCAAGAAATGCCCCAATTCGAGGCAAGGTCGGGGGATCCTAAAAAGCATACGAGTGAGCTTCGATACTCTCACCCCCTCCGCCCCATCAACCCCCACTTCAATAGTTTGAATGGCCCCCCATGTGTGATACATCATCGGGAAGCTCTTCAAAAATTATTTTCAGTGGTACCCAATTTTGGGGGTGCGGTTAGTCGAGTGGCAAGGTCAATTTGGTATACGTGGCCATTGAAAAAAGCTTAAACAACAAATAGCTATCGAATCATGTTTCCTGCAGTACTCAGCAAATCTGAAAATAAGTATTTAAAACACATTTTTTTCTGATTTACAGTAAATGCTCAAAATGATTTCCGTAGTTCTCCAAATAGAGCCTGTTTTCAAATTCTTGTCTCTCATTCGCGGGAGATATTTTGGCATTCTCGACTAAGTTCTTCAATTGCGGCTGGTTGAGTTTTATAAACTAATGATTTCAGATGACCCCATAGGAAAAATATAAGGGGGTCAAATCTGGAGATCTTGGATGTCACTCGATGGGTCCTTTCCTTCCAAACCAAAGGTCATCCAACCATTGTTTCACAGCTGATCTCGCTTGCCGTCTGGATCAATTTTATTTTCCAGCTGGTCTACAATTAAAGGCTCTATCGTAGTTTCCAACATATTGAGATACAGTTTATCCATTCAGACTGCCATTGATAAATCAGCGTTTTATAACTTTATCTCCATAAATTCCAGCCTTCACATTTAATTTTTGAGGATGCTGAGTGTGTCCTTCTCTAAAAAGGTGCGGATTTTCATCACATATGGTCCCAAATGCAGCATCAATTAAGTTAGTCATCAGTTCGTAAAAATTATATTCTTCTATCAAGGTCATCATCACCTAGTTCTTGCAAATATTTATATTTATACGGAAAAAACTTATGATGCTCCAGAACTTTCCACACCGATTCATGACAAATTGCTGTTTCCCTTGCAGCCTTTCGCAACGAAAATAGAGGATTCATTGCAAATTGTCCCACTACTTCCACAGTACTCGAGGTTTAGTACTTTTTTACAAGCTTTTATTTAGTGTCACTTGTTAGTTCGTTAGTTCGTTAGGATCAAATCTTGCAAGTGAATTTTGACCGACTTCGTCGCCCGGTTAATTTGAAATTTGGCAGGTGTTCATAATTCCGGTGACAATGCATTATGGAATTTTTGTTAGAGGAAAAAACAAAATGGCGGATGAGATTTGTAATTATGGTCCGATTTAATTCAAAATTGGGATGTGGGGGTTTTCGGGGTCGGAGATTATGAATTTTTTGTCAAAATTCGTAAATCAAGATGGCGGCTCCAAGATGACGGACGAGTTTTGTGATTATGGTCCGATTCGAATCAAAATTGGAATGTGGTGGTTTTCAGGGTTGGAGATCATGAAATGTTTGTCAAAATTCATAAATTTAAGATGGCGACCTCAAGATGAAGAAATAGTTATGTGATTATGGTCCAATCCGATTCAAAATTGGTATGCGGGGATTTTCGGGGTCGGAGATCATGAAATTTTTGTCTAAATTCATAATTTCGAGATGGCGGCCCCAAGATGGAGGACGGTTTTGTGATTATGGTCCGATTTGATTCAAAATTGGTATGCGAAGGTTCTCGCGTCGAAGATTTTGAATTTTTTGTCATTTTTTTTTTATTTAAGATGGCGGCCTTAAGATCTGATTATGGTCATATTTTATTCAAAATTGGTATGTGGGGGTTTTCAGGTTCGGAGATTATGATGTTTTTGTCAAAAATCTATATATTCAAGTTGGCGACTTTAGAATGGCGGACGATATTTGTGATTATGGTCAGATTCTATTCAAAATTGGTGTGTGGGAGTTTTTGGGGTTGGAGATCATGATTCCATTCGTATCGTATAAAATAAGTTTAAGTCATCGCTGACAATGATTTAATTATTTTTCGTTGGATTATTTTGTTTCAAAAAGCTTGTCGAGCGAGTTATAATTATAATAAAATTAATATGTCCAATGAAATTAATTGGTACCTACTTTTACTTCGCGCGACAAGGTTTGAAACCAAATTCAACAAAAAATAATTAAATAATTGTCAGCGATGACTTGAACTTATTTTATACGTTTTAGTACACGGCTTGAATAAAAGCTTGTCTTTAAAAAGGTTTTTTAATAGTTATGTTATTTTTGTTATTAACTTCCTATTCCTCAAATGTCACCAACTTAAGTCGTGGCTAACATTTTTTTCTGGATGACGTTAGTTAAAAACGGTTACAGTTCTCCTGAGACAATTATCCAATTATCAAAATAATGAAGTATAGTTTCAGCAACAATTTAGAATATGCATGTCACATATTTGACAGAAATGTATTATGAATAATGCAATCATGTATAAAATCGTGCACTAAAGAGGCACGCAGTGGATAAAAGCACATATTGTTTAGGCTTGTAGTTTTGTGGTGATTCCTAGTTGTGAGTGATTCCTGATGAAATAATATCATTCAATTTCGTTAAATATATTACTTTTTCATCAATTATATTATAGATCAAAGTTAACTCACGATTTCGTTAATCTTCAAAGAGTAACAAAAAAGCCAACTGTTTATTCTGCTTATTCTCTATATACCCAATTAACATTATAGACAAATTATACCAAGTAGAGAGACAAAATATCTCCAAGTACTTCGAAATTACTTCTGACAAATTATTTTACTTTGAAGTCCTTACAATTCCAAATTTGTGATAAAAACCATGGATGAGAACAACAAATCTGCTCCAAAATCTATCAAAACTCCATAAGCAACGTGCATAGTGGAAAATTACTTAATAATAAATATAAATATGCATTCATATTCCCAAGGGAGTTATAATTGATAATTATGTGAAATTTTACCTGAAGTTCACCAGCAAAATGTCATCGAAGTCCACCAACTTTTTTGAATAAATATTCACTTAAACATAACCTCAAACACGTTCATATAGTCAGGGAGTAAATAAGGCAATAAATAGGTCAAATTTGTACTTCTCTTGCCTATTTTCCTACCGGAAAGTCGAAGAGGAACTTTTATCCTCGTAGGTCCATCACGAAACAGACTTGTGTTGCCTTGCTCTGTTTCCGTCATTGTATATATTAAAAACTTTTTAACAAAAAATTAAACCGGCGAAATACGGAACTGAAAAGTAAAAAATAAAATAAACCTTCTTAGTCTCGGTCACTAAGCTCCTTAAGTAATGTAAGTAACTAATTTTGAGTCGGCGCCAAACAAACAAGCAAATAAATTACGTAAGGCGTAAAATGATCGAGTTGCGCGGTGACATTCTGATAATGTTTTTGAAGTAATTTAATGATGTTCGTTGATTGTTCGTTTGGCGCCGACTCAAAATTAGTTACTTACATTAGTTTAGGAGCTTAGTTACTGAGACTAAGAAGGTTTATTTTTTTTTTACTTTTCAGTTCCGTATTTCGTCGGTTTAATTTTTTGTTAAAAAGTTTTTATTTTTCAATTTTTTGTGGCTAAAATCTACTAATTTTCCTTTTTTTTTTTTTCCAAAATTTTCCCACCTTACTTCAACTATTACCAGTTAAATAATATGATTATCTACTTTTACTATTTGTTGTAATATAAATTATTTTTGTTGTTCTGGTTAGTTTATTTCATTACTTTGTATATCATTCCATCCTCTCATAGAATATAATGATTTTGACGGATGTGGAACAAAAATAATGTCAGTAGCGATCTGTCATTGTCCCCTATTTTTCTACCCGTAAGGGTGGATAATTTCATTCGAAATCCAAATATAAGGTATACCCTATCTATTAAAAAAATAATCATCCAAATCGAAGAACCCAGTACAAAGTTATGCCTGATAGAATCGGTTAACGGACCAGAATTCAGAGGGTGAGTGATCAATATCCTTCATTTTGCTACCCTTACGGGTGGATTTCAACTTTTAAATTCGAATGGGACCACCTTCGAAGTACACCCTATCCACTGTAAAAAGAATGATCGGAATCGGACGTCTCAGTAAAAAGTTATGCGTGATCATACATAAAAAAAATAAAAAAACATTAAATATACGCGTCGACTTTTTGGTTTCGTCGGTTAAAAAATAAATATTTGTCACAAAACAACCCTATCCTAATGGTACCCGTCATGAAATATCAAATCTAAATCCGAAAATGCTTTTAAATATATAGGTTAAACAATGAATTTCTGCTGTTACTGAATTTTCCAAATCGGTGAATGCGTATACTTTTCCATGTAAGCTCTTAGTTCATAGTACTAGTAACTACTCCATAAAGGTTCTGTCATCTATTGATGAACTATTATTGGTATTTTCTGATAAATATATCATGGGCTATTCTTAAAAGTAGATATGTACCATCGCTGATTTTTTTACTATCGTCTGCTCAAGAATTATCACATTACTTGATTAAAAAAAATCACGATTCCTATAGAAATTCTAAACAGTCCCGTTAAATATGGTCTACCATTTTCATTAATTCGGCTTTCTATCGGTAAAAAAATGGTTCAGTAATAACTAATAAATTAGTATTGATGAATATTGCCTGCCTTCTGAAGAATTCTAGTATAGTCTAAATCGATATTATATGTAGAGAGAAACAGCAATCGAAGAGTAACAGTGAGTAACTTCAGAAAATCCAACCATATACACTCCTATAAAAATATCGAAGTTTTCATATTAGCTGTAATCCCCCAACGATGATATTATATTCTCTCCCCTTGAAAATTCCCAGATACCGCCTTGTGTGTCATTAAATTAATGTAGCGCCAAAGTGCTACAAAGTAGATGGAGAAGGAACAGACGAACAAACGATAATAAATCTTATTGGGATGAGACGGCTGTTCACACACGAGAAATAATAGAAAAACGTGAGTCTGAGAATGTATATGGTATAAATGATCATCCTTAGTATGAACAATATAGGTGTAACTATGAGCCATACGGGTATTTTAATACGACTTCCTGGCTCCAGAGAAAAAGTATAAAACAAATTTCATTCAAAGGAAACTTCTTTGTTGAGAAGAGAATTGAATTAAAATTTTTGAAACACATACCTTAGTATTTTTTCTATGGCGACAGGGTATTACGACCTGTGTTCAATTCTGAACTCTGTATGGCATCCATTTTGCCAAAGGGAGAGATGATAAACAGACCTCCCGTCTAAGTATTTTCACATTAAGAAAAGAATGACGTCACAAGAAGACAGATTGTCTAATGCTTTTTGTATTATTTATTGAAGGGATGATTGAAATCAGTAGAACTCATCAAAAACAATATTTCATCTTCATGGAATTCTATGGTTGAATCGAACCGAAGGGAATTCAGTTTTGTTATAGTTATTTATTTTGATTTGGGTCAGATTAAATAGAAATATTAGGAAGCGTTTAGGGAGATTTTACTCATTGTCCAACTTTTTATTGAAGAGTTCAAGGTTTATACAAAACTAGAAATTATCTTCGTTAGCTCGATTAATGGGATGGCAATTTCAGAATATAGGTAAAAAACTTTTCTTACGTGTTTTGCCTCCTGAACTGGAGAAAAATGCGGCGGTCCCATACCGTTTCCGAATTAGAACACTTTTTACTTTTTTTTAACCTCATTTTCAAGCACCGTTTCTCGTACAAAAATCACTCAAAATGCCTCTTTTTTTTCACCAGCATAAACAATTAACCCTAAATCACTTATTTTCGGCACAACTACGCACAAAATATTATTTTATCGGAAAAATCCTCCTTTTTAAACAGTTACAAATAAACAAACTTCACTCATCTGACAGAGGAAATTTAGTAACTTTCCATTTTTTTCTGTTGGTAATAACAAATAAATCACCTCTAACTTTTCGAATTAAAATATGACTAATAGTAATTGCAAACATAAATGAAGGGGAAACTATTAGTCTTGCAATTCGATAAGTTTTTTCTTCCGGATTCGTTTTCAGGAGGCAAAAATACGTAACAAAAGTTTTTTGCCTATATTCAGGGAGCATGAGTACGTTATCTTAATATTCGAAATACTAAATTCAAGCCATCTGCAACCCTCTGAAATAAAAAACAGATAAAATTATACACATTGATATATGTTAATTGTATAATTTTACTTTAGTTCTTATAAATAGATGTAATTAGTATAACTTATAATTATTGAATAAATGTGATTTTTTGTGGAAGAACATCGTTTCTTGACATGGTTTTTTGGGTAACCTTCCACAGTCTGAAAATGAAAATATAATCAGGAAAATATATACAAGTGTAGAAGGGCAAACTAATTAGTTCACCCCGATAATTTACTGCGTTCACCAGATTATATTACCTAAAAAAAAAGATTCAATTAGTCAGTAACCTGCCGCATTCTGAATTTGCTAACAAAAAAATAGTAAAAATTCCAAAGATACTTATCTTCATATATGATAGACGTTTCGAGGACTATATCTGTCCCCGTCCTCAAAATCTTCTAAATGTCTTTTAATAGCTGAATTTGGTTTTTTCTCTTGCAGAGTCTCTTGCAGTAGCTTTTCCAAATGACGGATGTCAATTGAGATCTGCCAAAAAAATTTTAATTGACCTATTGCTCATTTGATATATGGGGTGTTGTTCAGATCAGCATTCTGCCATTTCTCACTTCTTCTTTAAGTAGAGGTAACCATGTATGGTCCATTTCAACAGGATTTGTTGAAAAGCAGTTGTTATTGGAAAGGAGAATACAGGCCGTTTCTTTCAATTTTCTTCTCTCTTGATGTGTTTCTTTTATCAAGTTTTTCTTTCTATTCCATTCAATCGTATGATCGCCATTGGATATGAGGATATGTTCTGCAATTTTGTATCCGGTTATTTGTCGATTTCTGATTTAACTCCGATGTTCACTCTGGCGAACTTCTAATGGTCTTGACGTTTCACCCATATAACTATGACCACGCATGAACAAGGTATGTTGTAAACACAGTTTTTGCTACTTTCTTCGGCATTTTTTTGTTTTGTTTGTGTTAGTATAGATCTCAGTGTGTTTGTTGTTCTAAATGATGATCTCACATCATACCTATGTCCAATCCGTTTGATCTTCTCAGATAATCCGGGGACATAAGGTATTATGTTGGTTGTGAGATGTGTAGGTGGTGTGAGTACTCGTGTTGGTTGTGTTAATTGGTTGTTTGGTGGATTGTTGTTTTCATTGTCAGTGATTGTTTTTTCCACAAACTCATCCGTATATGCATTTTCCCTGAGAACAGATTCTATGAGGTTTATTTCTTCCTGTAGATTCTGGTTGGAATTGCAAACTGTTTGGGCTCGATTATAGAGACATTCAACTATGCCTTTTTTTACACTGGCGTGATGGTTTGAGTTTTAGTGTAGATATCGATT